>NW_027019597.1:2072919-2208299 GCF_013076305.1 Rhopilema esculentum
CGGTCAATGAAAGATTTCAACTTTGCTAACGGATACTGTTATTCTTTTCTGGTTTATAAATCTATGATTAACTAACGACATTTATCGCAACTTTCCGCAAACTCTTTCTCATATGTCCAGAGTTAAATAGATGGCAGACCCTTTCAGAAAGTAGGAGAACAAAACAAACAACACAATATCTTTCTCTATTGACCTTGGTCAACAGCTTCAAATATGCAAAAATTAAAAATGGAAAACATAATTAGGGAGCAAAAAAGTTTCTCAACCAGTTCTTTGCTTATTTTCCGCTACGTCTGCGCCAGGACCGTCTGCGCCAGGACCGTCTGCGCCAGGAACGTCTGCGCCAGGACCGTCTGCGCCAAGAACGTCTGCGCCAGGATCGTCTGCGCCAGGAACGTCTGCGCCAAGAACGTCTGCGCCAGGAACGTCTGCGCCATGAAGGATCTGATACAGAGCCGTCTTTTGCTATTTGCTCAGAATTGTCTAAACGAGACCATTTGCAAATATCAAGAAAGACCTAAAAAGTTAAAGAAAGAAACGCCCCAAGGAGAATCTGGGGTCAATTGAGCGTGTAGCTAACACGCTCCTCTGTGGATTCAAATATGCATGATTCAATAGGGCCCAAGACAATTCCGGAATCACGATTTTAACGTCTCAAAGATCGGCCCAGCCTTACATCGAATTGAATATTTGCATATCTATTTGAATATCTTGTCGTTTTCAACAAAAGTGCCAAAGAACTATAGACCAAAAGTTAAAAGTCTATAGTACCTTCAGATAATTCAGTGTCCTCTTCCGGTTCTGTAGCATCATTGTCCTCTTCCGGTTCTGTAGCATCACTTTCCTCGTCTTCAGAGGGCTCTTCAGCTTCTGGGTCTTCCTCTTCTTCGCTTGCAGAATCTTCCCCTACATCAACCTCTTCCGGAACACTCTTCTCCGCCACCTCGTTGGTGTTTTCCTCGACAGTTGCACCTAAAAGATTAATTTAACCCGGTGTAAGCTTAACTATTGAAGATTGTTACTTAAAAAGATCACAATGGCATTTGCTAAGTAGGAATTTTCTTACGTGAACACTTTGATAAAAAGCTGCATATTCAAACAATGTTTTAACTTTGTATTACAAAGCAAAGTATTTGACCTAGTCTTTCTATTCTTTCTTTAAATAGGGTATTTTGAGCAATGATTGTCTGGGAATAAACTTCAGCCTCAAGGTTTATACGGCACGTAACATAGCGAGTAAGAACACAGATTATAGAGCGTTTGGCGTGGCGTCTTTGCTTTGAAAAATTAACAAAAAACATTGCGCTTTTCACCAAAATTCCATTTACTTACCAGTGAAGCCAGGGGTTATTTACTGTATAGCAGCTATACATTTAATTTACAGGCATCATCCAACAGCCCCACCAACGATCGTTCTAATCAAATCGTTCAAAAACTCTATCTTAATAATTTAAACGAGTGCATGGATCTTTCTTCGCCAGTGTCTTTACTAAATAATAGCAAGCAAGGCTGCACCTACCGTTGGTTGAAATGACGAGTCCAAGAAGGACACAAAACAGCAACACGGCCTTCATCTTGGAACAGGATCACAGCGTTCTCAGCCCAAACCTTCTCTAGCTCCACTCTCCCCACACAGAATATCTCTATTCTGTGCCTCGAACTGCTAACACAGCGCGATTCTGTTCATTTATACCCTCAAATCTGTACTTCCGGTTGGCATAGATACTTTTTGACCAATAGACTGCCCTTTCTGCTGTCACAACCAATCACCGTTGTGTTCCACGCCCTTGAGATGTTGCCTAGCAGAGATGTTGCAGCTATTTACCGCAGGGATGGATCTCTTTGAATGAGATAAGGAACACCACAACACTCTGAGAACAAACAACAAAATAAAAATAAGGAACTTCGTAGATAGAGATTATGGATAACTAACTTTGTGCCCAAGCATACTGGGCTTCACCACTGGGCTTCTCCGAGCACATGGATTACTTTGTTTGAAATCATTTTTATCATAATGTTCTGACCCAAAATCCTGTAAATCCTTGAATTAGGCCCCCTGAGGCATACTAATCTAGACACTCATTAGAGTAGGTTTAAACCAAACATCAAGTTGATAGACGAAATTTTGAATAATTGAAAAATTATTACGAAACGTGGACGATATGTCGTCGTAGTGCTCTGTTCGATTTTTTTGCACTACAGCAAAGCGAAGAAATGAAATTCGCGGGAAAATTCGACGACGAATGCTTTGACAGTTTTGCTTGCATCTTTTTCCTGCAAAGATGCCAAGATCTGAACGCTCGTTGTTTTGTCTGGCTTATATGTGACTTTTCACTGCATGGGAGTAAGGATTGATGTGCAAGGACTGGTGTATACTGGTCCCTTTCCTTTTGTTTTTGCCGTCAGTTGTGTCACGTTAAGAAAAATGCCCTTTTGTGTCAGTTACCCAGCATTGGAAATTTCTTAAAAGTTCCCTATTAAGAGGGGATTTTTCTTTTGCACTTAAATTAAGGCCCAACAGAAGCTTATTAAAGCGAAAAAATTGGCATGTAAAGGTGGGGCTTATTCAAAGGGAGCTTGTTAAAAGTTTTGTGATTTTGAAAAAGGCTTCTTAAAGGAAAATCTATCCCAATTGCCTTTTCCCACTGCACTTTCGGGCCTGTTTTATTATAGCGGCCCTTTTTAACGAAACCACTTTTCAAGTTAGATTGGGTATTACTGCGTGTCTCGTCTCAGATTCTAAATATCCTGGCGATATTGAATATGGAAGCTTAGAGAATAATTTGCACAAGAAAAAATAGACCACTACGGCAGTCGCTATGAAAATTTTGCAAATTCTAGGCGATTTTGATACGGAAGCAATGTTCCTACATGTTTTAAGTCAGATAATCCCAGATGCATTGATTTGATTCTTACAGATAAATCTTCCTCTTTTAAAACTCATGTACAGTTGAAACGGGAGTATCGGACTTTTTTCAACGATTGTTACTATATTGAAAAGTAGTTTCGTTTAAAGGGGCCCCTAAAAGGAGATTATCGCAAATTCGATGAAAATAGATCCAACAGGCGCTCATGGAAAGTCTTTGTAACATGAATAATGGGGAAACTGAGTATTCAAAACCAGAGGTGAACACGCACTCGTCATCATGACAAAAACCCTAACAAAAAGGACAATGCTTCGATCAAAGCTGCGTAACAAATGTAAGAATCGCATATAACCGCAGCGCATATGGATACTATGTGTAAAATCTTGCGACAAACCAAATTTGATTATTACGAAAACTTAGATATTAAAAATTTAGATCTTTAATGACTATTTTATTAACATTGCCGGCCCATTGGGAATAACTGAAACTAAGGATAATATGATCTCTGCGGAGAGATTTCTATATCCTGTTGAAATTGCCATGAGAAGGTATGCCATGAGAAGGTATGCCATGAGAAGGTATGCCATGAGAAGGTATGCCATGAGAAGGCATGCCATGAGAAGGTATGCCATGAGAAGGTATGCCATCATGCCATGAGAAGGTATGCCATGAGAAGGTATGCCATGAGAAGGTATGCCATGAGAAGGTATGCCATCAGAAGGTATGCCATGAGAAGGTATGCCATCATGCCATGAGAAGGTATGCCATCATGCCATGAGAAGGTATGCCATCAGAAGGTATGCCATCAGAAGGTATGCCATCAGAAGGTATGCCATCAGAAGGTATGCCATCAGAAGGTATGCCATCAGAAGGTATGCCATCAGGAAGTACAGTCTTATCTTTCTGTAAGCTCATAGCGGAGAGTGTACGACCACCCTCAAAATTTCAGTTCCAACTGGTTATAACTGAAAACGTTTTCCAAAAACTACAAGAACTAAAACAAAATAAGGCGTCCAAATAGGATTCTAAAGGAATATTCTGATATTTTCTTTGATACATTACAAAAAGTCTTCAACCAATCCATTAATAACAAAATGTTTCTTTCTGAATTAAAGGAGGGTAATGTTACGGCCATAAAGCTAAATTCATTGCAAAAAGGAAATTATCGGCCAAAAACTATTGTACCTCCAAAATCAGAAGTCTATGGGCGTATGAGAAATGAGCAAATTGGACTCCTCAATAGATCATGAACTCCTCATAGCAAAACTCACAGCACATAGATTCAGCAAAGGCGCCATTACTCTATTACACAGCAATTTGCATGAAAGGCGGCAAAGAGTGAAAGTAAATAGCTCTTTCAGTCAGTAAATAGCTCTTTGTTCGTTTCACCAGGCTCAGTGCTGGGCCCCTTGCTCTGCAAGGAAACAGGGGGGGGGGCAGAAGCAACTTTGTATTTTGTCTAAATTCGATGAGAAAATGCTTGGAGGGGTAATATTTTGGCAGCGTACTTTTTGTGATGTAATCGTATAACTTTGAAACCGCCTTTACGTAACCAAAATCTAGCCATGGGCGACCTCTTCAGGTAAAATTTGCGTTCAATGTTGGTAAATAGGCGTTTTCTGGTGTGAAAAGGGCGTGGCCTAAGATTTTTTATTTTGTTCCTCCTCCCCAGAGCTTAGTGGCTGACGCCGCCATTGTATCCGACCCGCAAGTAGTATTAGAATCGCTCGAAAGAGACGCTTGCTTGTTATCGAAATGGTTTGAGGATAAATGCATGAAAATGAACGAAGTAAACTGTCATCTTCTATTTTTTGGGGAGAAGGATATCTCTATAAACATCTGTGGGTCTGTAATACAAGATAGCACCGAAGAGACACTCCTTTGAGTATCCTTTGGCACAAGGCTAAGCTTCCAATCTCATGTTGATAACCTCTGCAAAAAGCCAGCCAAAAACTTAATGCTCTAAATCTCATACCAACATTTATGGATGCGCCTTAGCTAGCTCTAGCAATGACCTCATTTCTGAGGTCTCATTTTAGTTATTGCCCATTCGTATGAATGTTCCATGATAGAAAATTTAATAATAAAATAAACAAGATTCATGAACGTACACTTTGGATCATATGCGAAGATAGCACCTTCCTGTTTTGTTTAATTGTTAACTAAAACAAAACCAATGTCTATTCACCAGAGAAAGCTACAGCTGCTCTCGATCATTAAGATATACAAACTGTCAATAATTTGTATCCAACATTAATGCTTATGGGGGGTGTTTTTGTTACTAGAAATTTTAAATATGAATTTCAAGCAAACAGCAACATTATTTTGTCCAGTGCAAGAACAACGACATATGGCACAGAGACCGTTAGATTCATTAGCTAAAAAATTTGGCAGAAGCTACCTTCTGAAATTTAAGACTTCAAATCACTATATATTTTTAAACGAAACTTAGAACTAAAGTATCCCAACAACACTCTTCCAACTCGTAAAAATCTGCTCAAATGGAACCTTAGTCAAACACCTGACTGTGAATTCTGTCTTCTTCCAGAAACACTTCTGCACTATGTTGCTAGTTGCAAAGTGTACCTCGGCCAAAGCCGCTACACATGGCGTCATAACTCTCTGCATCAAACTTTCTAGCCACTTCCTTCAAAGCAATAAATGGGTCATCTCTCTACGCAGATTTGCCAGGCTTTCCTTCCCCTTCTATCATAACTGGAGATCAACTACGCCCTGACATTATTCTCAAATCTAAGGAGAACTTTCTGTAGGTTTTAGGGCCAACCACAGGCTTTAAAACAAATCCCAACTGCAATGCTGTCAGAAAGTCAGAGAAATACGCCATCCTCATATCTGACTTAAAACGTCAGTTAGTTTCACTTGGTATCTTTGGCAACTCCTGCAGCTCATTCATCGAAATGTGTGACATTTGTCCATTGATCATCAACAGAAACGCTATCTCATCTCCAAACTTTCAAGCATCTCCATACACACCACATACTATATATTCTGCCGTAGAAACAAAACTTGGACTAATCCAGAGCTACTCACCTTTTAACTTTTCTTTTTTTTCTCAAAACTACGATTGTAGTTGTTTTATTTTGCAATAACACGAAATAGCCTGTTACAAATTACCTATGTAATATTGAGATTTTTAATTGTAGTTTTAACTGGAATTCAAAATGAAAAGTTTCCATTATTATTATTAGATATTTGTGGAAGAACACCAGCCAAAGCATGAACAACCACTATAATGTTTACAGGAATACTATAGACGTATTGAAAGCTGTTGAATCGAAACAAAAAGAGTACCTTCAGAACCATCTTATATCTCAAGGTACCGTTCTTTCCTTCATCTTTGACCACTCTCCTCCTATGGCTTCTAAAATATGGACCACAGTTCAAAGCAACATGCCCAAGAACATTCACAGTTTTACTATCAAATATCTGAGCAACACTCTTGCCACGCGAAAAAACCTATCTAAATGGAACATTACTCAGTCGTCCGATTGCTCTTTATGCATATGCTAGAAATGTTACTTCACATTGTGGCTGGCTGCAAAACACATCTCAAAGAAGGTTGTTACACATGGCGCCATAACTCTGCATTAATGTTTTTGGCACAGCCTTTCTAAGCATTATCTCATTGCTCTCTTCACGTTGACCTTTCAGGTTATCTCTCATCCTCTATCATAATAGGAGACTCTTTCTGTCCTGATCTACTTCTAGTCACTTCTGACAACCGCCCATCATTCATACTCGAGATTAGCTTACAGTAGGATACGAAACTAGTTTGATGGTCATGTTCATTTCATTTTTTAAATTACACTACCTATTACCAACTCCTACTAAACAAAGTACAATATATATATATAAATATAAATCTATTACAATATAAGATAATACAAATCAAGTAGGTAGTAAAATTCTTAAGAGGAGCTCTCTCAGTAGCTGAACTGATCGAGGAGAAAGCCCCCCCCCCCTTAACTGAAGTGCTGTAGTATATTTGAAAAGGTAAAATTCAATGGCAAAACTAAGGCAAAATTCAAAGGCAAAATTGGATGTTAATGCTGACTGCAAGAGAGAGAAATACTCGCCTCTCGTTCACAGCCTAAGTTCGGCCTATTCTTCTATCATGTTTGTTAATTTTTCTATAAGTTCCATAGGTAACTTTGGTCTCTCCTGATCCTCTTTTATTGACATGTACAACGCTCTAGATATCAGTGACAATCACCTCCGCTTTGTGACCATTCATTGTCATTCAAGAGAAACAATCTATCCAGTGTATAAACATACAAAACTTAAGAAATCGTAAATTTAAAGTTATCGAGAAATAAGGCATGAGAAATGAAGGGTATCCAGATTATAAGATTTGGTTCTTTTAAGGAATGTTTATAGAAGCATTCCTTAATAAAGTGCATCCGAATTTTGTGTAATAAGATGCTTCTAAGTTCTAAATGCCATGAAATGTATGCATGAATCCATGACAACGATAAAAAACTGTTCTTTGTGTCCGGGTAGAAATTTTTAGCATCTTGTGTTGCGTGGTGGTTTACTACGGCATTAACCTTTTGACTTGGTAAATGGTTTGCCAAATACATTCCTTTTCTAAAAATGGAAAAGCTGTTTATATGTAGATTTATATGCAATTAATACCTGCTCTGCTGACAAAGCCATTGTTTTATTTCGATTGTTCAGATTCGATCTTTTGTCTTTTTGTTTATCAGTTCCAGATTACTTCCTGTTTTCCATGGCGCGACACTTGATTCTTGAACTTGGAAGATGGCCGCCGTTATGTATAGAAATACCGAAGTTGTTACTCATTAAATATATAGCATTTTCACCAGTTGGTTGTCCGTGTTTAATAACCAGACATCTGTGCTGAAAGTCTGTATTTCCAAGTACCTGCAGTTCAACCACAAGTTACTGGATTAATTGACTTTGACTGGCGGTCAAATGTTTTATCTTGAGCTTGAGCCCTGCAATTTAATGTCCTAATTTCACGCTGAGAATATTCCCAAGAAGCAGTATGCAGTTATAAGGAATATCAAACATGGATCCGTTAGAACTATACACAAAGGTAGGCCTACAGTTTCGTACTATAAAAAGTTTTTATTGCTATCTAATTGCGACTCTTTTTAATATGGAATAAACATTTTCGAACCTGATGGCGTTCACCTCCTGATATCATATGACCTAGATTAGTTTGATGTGAGGCCTTAATGAAAATAAAAATAAAAGTGAAACGAAACACTAGCTGATCATTTGCCTGTACAAAGCTATCTATTTTCAAAGGAAGTTTAGTAGAAATGCTGTAATTACATGTTGTTTGTAATACATTGTAGAGGAACCAATGTTTCTGCAGACTATCCTATCCTTGCTGTGGTCCTCTTGCCTGTCCGGACGCATTGAGGTTAAAAAGAACTTTACAAGAATTGGGAATAATGCAAAAAAGTGATTGATGGGAATAATTCGCCTGTCACAATTTTTACATTGATGTAAAATAATAAGCATAAGATGTTAAAAATGTCGAGATAACCATATATTAATCTTTAGTCAACGTCAAGTTCTTATGTTTGTATTTGTTACTCTCTGTCCTTCAACTTTGTTTTGCAGGTAACAAGATTTATAATTTGAGGTCTATTTCCTTTAGGTCTGAGCTTATCTGAATTTTCACAATTTTGCAAATTATGTAAATTTAATATTTGTTCCAGGTTACCAAACAAAAACTGTTAGCAAATAAGGGTAAGATGGTCCTTAGAAAATTTTACCATTGACAATCATAAGGCTGAAGGTGGCATTCTCTCATCATTTGGATAATTTTTTTGGGTTGTCGGTGTGCTAATCGCAAAGACAGCCATAATTAAAACCCTAACAGTTTTTGAGGAGGTTTAGAGGAAGAACAATGGCCTTCTTCTGCCGACTAGCAACATCTTGTTCATGTAAAAGTTGCACAAATGCACAAAGAAAAGAAAGATAATTTTAACATGCCTGCAAACAGTGTCATATCAGCGTCATATGATGGAAAAGTCCTTGAATGTGGCCTCATGCCTATGGAATGTAGAATAAAAGAGAAAAGATTTATATACTTCCATAAAGTATTAAACATGAACAAAAGTAGATTGACCAAGATAGTTTATGAAGAGCAAAAACATTTAAATTTCCCAAACTGTTGGTATAAAGAAGTGATTAGTGACATAAAACTGATTGATATTAACCTCAAAGAAAATCAGATCAAAAATTTAACCAAAGAACAGTGAAAAAAAATTGTTAGAGAAAAAATGATCATAATCATAGAGAATAATATTAAAAATAATAGTAAGACTAAACTTAGATTTATTAAGGGTAGTAAATTTGAAATGAAAGAGTATCTGGGGTGTGAAGATGCGCCATCCCTGCTGAAATTAAAACTAAACATGGTTGACTTGAGAGATTTAAGAGAAACTTATAATATATGTATTTGATATTCAAACATAAAACATGAAAATAAACTATATATACAAATGCATTTTCAAGGTTTGCTCTATGCATTAAGGTGGTCCATAAAATTAGATCCTAAGAAACTTGGCACTCCATTTTACACCTCTGAACAGAAAGTGGAAAGCGTGCAAAATGTTACCAAAAACAGTAGCAAAAGTAGAATATGGCTCCAAAGTAGATAAGGGTTTTACCTTCCATAGTACCACATCCCTGCGCACTGGATGTGATTTTGGTTTGGTTTTTTGTATACAGTATCATGTGAATAGGTGTCAAGCCATAGCAGAGTGCATTTTTTCAAACATTATAGCCATTTAATTGCTCTCCATGACCATTTCCAGGTAGATGACTGAGCGCCTTTCTGATTAAGTTCTGGCACTTTCTAAGAAAGCCTAAAAGAGCTAGCTAACAAAAATTTGTTTAAAAGCTAACTATTGACCAACTTGTAGTGGTAGTAGCAGTACTGGCTGCTTATTTTGCTGCAGTGAACTTTTCATGAGGCAAGAAACAGCTATTTAGGCCAGTGTTGTGTCAAGTTCTAGCATATCCTTAAACACAATAAAACATTTTAATCTAACATGAAGTAAAACACTAGATTTCCAGACTAAATATACTTGATGAGGCATTTTAAAGGCTATTTGTTTAAGATGCCAAAGGCTCATAATTTAAGCCTTGTTTTAAGATGGACTTCATCCTATCTGTAATATAGTTGGCAAATAAATTTAGTGCCAGAATGAAAATAAAATAGTTTGATTGTCAAAAACACAATGTTTTCAGCAGGTCCTTGTTATCAAATGGCTCAAAAAGAAGCAAACCGAGCAAAGAAAAGGCGGGATTCCACAAATAGAAAAGAATGCGAGATACAACATAATCTAAAACAGAATAGGGGAAAGGGAGGGAAATGAGAAAAGAGTAGAAAATAGATAGAAAAAGAAGTTATTGAATGAAATTAAAAGGTTTTATTTTGGATGTAGTACAAGACACGGCATACACATTTAATATATTAATTTTATCTTGTTTGTCAGGATACAAAAGTATGGATACCAGACGCAGAGCAAGTTTGGATTGGTGGGATAATAACTAGTGACCCAACTGAAAATAAATTGGACATTTTGCTTGAAGATGGAAGGGTAAACACACTTTTCATTTGATTTTATAATCCACCAAAAAGGTGCAGAGCTGATAATTTCTTATTATGTAACATTTTATGATCCAAATTTTCTTTCCCCATAATTTAAAGAAAATCATACATGCTTAGATGTTAAGAATAATTTACCAATTTAATATGTTCAGTTTTTTTCTGAGCATTGGCTCGTACTTATTTAAAAGTTTTGGTTTCCTGATCATTGCAACCTAGAGACATTCCTCCCTTTAAAGACTAAATGATGGAGGAAATTTTGATTTACAGACAATGTTTGACAGGAGTTGTAAATTTTAAAAGATAACAGAAACAACCATGTAAATGGTATGAAATTTTTCCTACAAGGTCATCAAGAATCACATGAAAGACTCTGTTGCTCAAAGTATAATAGGTCATTGAACATGCAGATCTTGTAAAAGAGACAATGGCAATAGATTTATCTGGGCTCTGGTGCGGAACTTATTGATCTAAGAAATGAGCATCAATGTTGGTGCATATATATAAGAGCACTGATACCAATTATAATGTTTAAAGGAGTCAGTTTTATACTGATGTCCAGTTTGAAGATACCTTATTCTTTGCCAAAGCCCAAATACCAATATCTTTTTTCTACAAAATTCGGTGCAAGTTTACTTTTTCAGTGCATCAATTTATAGCTGAGACATCCCGCACAAAATATATAAGAATAGGTTGTGATTTATCGCTAATGAATAACATCATTTTGGCAACTGATCATCTATGACTATTTACCATTGTGGTAGAAAATATATCTGCAATGGTGCTAGATGATTTACATCCTGAATTTACATTTAAAAATCAGCTTATAGTTGATATTTAGTCATAATTGTTTTTATTTTGTAAGCACACACAGAATTTAAGTCTACTAATGTTTCTGATTTACCTAGGAGGTAGCAGTGAATGTTTCATCTGACATCAAAAGCCTTCCACCTTTACGAAATCCTGAGATTCTCATTGGTGCCAATGACCTCACTACCCTCAGCTATTTACATGAACCTGCAGGTGAGAAAAGTCAATAATCAAGCAAGAAGGCCTTCACCAAAGGGCAGCAAGGGCAGTCACCCTCTCCCTGCCCTTGGATAATTTAGCAATTTGCTATTGCTTAGAGTCCTTCTTAATCTTGATTACATTTATCTCTAGCATTCTTCAACCTAAAGAACTTGTCATGTATGTTCTTACTGAAACACATAGAAAATTTAATGCATGTTATTTACACTCTTACCTACCTTCAGTTCATTCAAGATGTTTATTGAAAGCTAGTAGAATACAATGACAACTTAATTTAAATGCAATTTATGATTTTATTTCAGAACATTAGAGTAAAAAAGTTTGTTCTTTTCTCATACAAATTTTCTTCAAGTTTTATAGCAGCACATACCTGAGTAGGAGCACAGCTTGTACGGAAAGCCACTTTGAAGCCATAAATTGTATTTTGTCAGAAGTATGGGTTATCTATGAACTCTGTAATCCTGTTGCCTGTAAATTCAAATATGTTTGTTGCAATGAAGATTGATTATTGCATGAAAGGAATTTCAAAGTAAAGTTCTCAATGAAAGGAATTTCAAAGTAAAAACAGTCAAGAGAAATAATTATTTGTTAAGATTTCAAACGAGTTTGGAATGCACACACTATTCTTGATGGTCTGGGGGCTCAAAATTATAATTCTGAATCTAAATTCACATTAAGGAAAGTGAATAAAACTTCTTTTATTTTGCAGTCCTTCATAATTTGGAAGAGAGATTTATCAATTCACAAGCAATCTATACTTATTGTGGTATGTTATTCACAGCAAATTAAGTTTTTGATCTTGGTTTTAATATTAATTATTCAGTAGACACCAGTTATTGTAAAACCAAACACTGCTTGTAATGTTGTGACTGTTAGCAGAGTTTGACAGTAAATGGAATAATAATTTGACAATGCAGACTTAATTGAAAGGGAATTGAATTCTATGGGACCAGAACTGGCAGTGTTTGTGCAGTTTGGGCATTTAGTGCAGTGAATAAAAACCAAGTCAACTATTTACAGTATGAATGGTTTCAAACAGAGTCTGTCATTGGCTGATTTGCATAGCAATATACCTGGCTCCAGCACATTCTAGGGCAGGAATATCAAATGCAGTCAGAGAAAGGGGTCACAATTGAAGATGTTTTGGAGTAACTTGCCAACAAAAGTGGATATTGCTTGAAAAGCCAAAATCTATTTTGCTGAGCACAAAAATTATATTTTGTATAGCAACACTATTGAAGCTATTTTAAATATAAAATGAAAACTTATTATCAATTTGTAGTTAAAAAGACATTCAAATAGTTTTTAAGAGCCACATAAAATTGTATAAAGGGGTACACAGGTTTTTGTTGTAAAAATGTATGCATGACAAAATATGCCTTCGGTCTAGATAGGCACTCGGCAGAAGACTGAATTCAGTCAAACTTAATTTTTTCCAGCTGAACACACACACAGCACAGATTTTATGTTATCCTGGACAAAAAGGGTGGTTTATGCACCCACCTCCTAATCAATCAAAATTTGTCGCATTTCAGCCTCCATTCAGACAGTCCCATCTCAATGAAACAATAATATTTAGACAACTAATGCCTCCCTAAACGCTTAGCATCTGCTACGCCCAGTTTATACACATTTTGCATCATAAGGATCTGAGAATGTAACAAAAGGTCGATCGTAGCAAAGTTTTGATGAAGAAATATCTCCATTTTCTGTCTCTTTTTCTGCTAAGCATATCTGATTGGATTAGAAACTGTTGTTCCCATCAAAAAGTGTAATTTATGCATTCCTGCTTGGCTTGAACCCTCCCTGAAAAGATATCATACAGTGATCATGTAGCTAGTAGCATTTGTCAGCTATTTTCTTTCAAGATATGTCTCCCTTGGCCGAATTTGTTAAAAATCACTGGATTTGATTGACTTTTCCACCAGGTTGATTTCCTTACGGATTAACTTAATTTGTTTAAAACAAGCAACTCTTCTCAACTCATTTCTGTTTTGTTTTGGAGATATTGTCTTAGGTAACTTTATTTGTTTGAATCTGGCTATGCATTTGAACCAGTTATTGTTTTGTCTCAGAAGTATTGTCTTAAGTAGCCCCATTTGTTTGAAACTTGCAACTCATTTGAACCAATTTACGTTTTTTTCTTGGAGGTATTGTCTTAGTTGCAATTAATCCGTATGAAGAGCTTCCTCTTTATGGCCCGGACATCATTGCTGCCTACTCCGGACGTCCAATGGGCGAGATGGATCCTCATATCTTTGCTGTTGCCGAAGATGCCTTCAGAAAGATGGTCGAGTATGTATTCTATACCATAAAATACAGATTATTTAACTTAGTCTAGTGTGCAGAATAATGAGCTCCTATTGTTAATGTTGGGGATTTTTTCTAACCCTTCACTTTTATTTCCAATCCTTTTGACAGAATCTAGAGAGTGTTAATGATAATTTTTCACAGATAGCTTGTCTTTCGGTCCTGGTGGAATTTTTATTTTTTTTTACTTTAGTTTCCTTTTAAGAGTTTATTTACAATAAAAGAAGCTTCGCTTTACTCCAACCCCCTTTGTACCAATCTCCTGTTTTTAACTGCAGATATTATTTTGAAAGCATTGACCAAGCTATGTTCTATGCCTGCCTTTTTATCTGTATCTTGCCATAAGCAACTGTTACGATGCCCATTCAATCATTCATTCATTCATTCATTCATTCATTCATTCATTCATTCATTCATTCATTCATTCATTCATTCATTCATTCATTACTTCATTAATTCATTCCTCATTCATTCATTCATTCATTCATTCATTCATTCATTCATTCAATCATTCATTCATTCCTTCATTCATTCATTCATTCATTCATTCATTCATTCATTCATTCATTCATTCATTCATTCATTCATTTATTCATTCATTCATTCATTCATTCATTCATTCATCCATTCATTCATTCATTCATTCATTCATTCATTCATTCATTCATTCATGGTGGGGAATCCTTTTTGTGGGTTCTCTCGTAACTAGTGGCTGTTTAACGAATTCAAAGGCAGCTCATAAGTCGTTTGTTTGAGCTCTTCATTTAGTAACTGGCCTATCATGCGAAAACTTCAATGATTTAATGGAACAACACAAAGAGTAATAATTTGGATTGATGTTTTGAAATATTATTTTCCTTAATATGTAACGGTACTCAATGGTTAAACTCCTTTTTGCTCTTGTCTTTTGTAGACATTTTCAGTTTTGTTTTGTTGAATCCCTATGGCATTCGTATTACTGCGAGGGCGAATCTATAATGCGATAGAGATAACAAAGATTTGCTCTTGCTGTAGTGCAAATACCTTACGGATTTAACATAAAATTGGCTTTAGGAGAGTCTAATTTTTGTGGTTCCATGAAATGTTAAGGACTTTAATGTACACCGCAATTGTTCCACTGCCATAAAGGCATAGATATTGCTACATGCAGCGGTGAAAACAAGTGTGTGAATGTGGTGCTGTAAATACAGTTAGCATCGGTATTGAATGTTAAAGACTCATTGCTATCAATGGGCCTTTGCAAGCGTGGCGACGATCCAAACAATGGCAGTAAACTTCTATGGATCAACAAAAATTGATTTCAGACTGTCTAAAAATGCATTATGGGATACTTGCGTAGCGCAATGGCTCATTGTTAGCAATTAGTCTTTAACCAAAGATGAATTCAATTCAACGAACAATCTGATTGTTGTTTAGCCTTAGTCGCAGACCAAATTCTGAAGGAGAATAAGACCCTATAATCCTTCAGAATATGATCTGCGACGCAGGCTAATTATTGTTATCAAGTTAATGTTTCGAAAATTTCTGCTATACTTAACACTAAACTGTTGTAACCTAACAAGCTGCACAGTGCCTTTAAATGGTAGTCTGTTTATATGATATTGGTCTTCTATCGGATGCTGTTCAGCGCCAATGCGCATTTCACACAAAGTGTTCCTATGTCAAGAAATGCATTCTAATCAAAATGGGTAATGATAAAATAACAATGGCCCTTTGATGAATAATTCAAAACTAGTTGCATTGCTGGATTTTGAATTGACAGAAAACAAAATTTAGAGTTTCTAGTTTTTGTTCCCTGATGTATTATAAATTTCGGTTAACTGTTCAGTGTAGTCTCCACTCTCTTTTTTTACCACCTTTGTAGCGAGTGTCGTTAAACCAGCAATTGTTGCGGAAATGTTATTTCTTTTTCTAGATTTGTTTTCAGTTTATACATCTAAGGATGACAGACTTAATTTTCAAATTCAGTTTGTTTTCCCATTCATTATCTACGAATTTTAGGCGTGTAAATGGTAGCAAGAATTGACAACGAAGGATAATGACACGTAAAATCGTAAAGAGGCTGTGCCTAGAAATGTCCACGCTATAGCACAAGGTTTTCACAAAGTATAGTGATTCCACGGTAAAATTTAGAACATTCAAAGAAAGAATTCTAACATAATGCTCTTAGTGCTTGGAATAGAATCCCTTTGAAGATAAAAGAACCCCTACTTAAAGCTAATTTAAAATGAAATTTAAAATAAATTGAGCTGAGAACATACAACCCGACGCATTGGAAGGTAAGCAAAATTTATAGGAAGATAATTTTTAAGCTTTTATATAAAGCTGGAGGATTTTAATGTGGCAAAACTGAATACGAATTTGAATATGTAGAGTATCGTTTCTTGATTTTTTGATTGTTTTTAGGTTATCGTATACACCCAAATCACTGTTCCGTTTTAATACGCTTTGTTTATCGATTTAGCCAAGAAGAAAACCAGTCGATTATAGTATCCGGAGAATCAGGTGCTGGTAAGACTGTCAGTGCCAAGTTTGCCATGAGGTACTTTGCAAATGTTGGGGGATCTGTGACGGAGACTGCCATCGAAAAGAAGGTTCTGGCTTCGAACCCGATCATGGAGGTAATCCGTTCTTCCATTAATAGTTTGATCTCATATCTTTAAAAGATATATTTTATTATTGATCATTTGATCAAATCGCTCTTGTCAATTGATTATGATTGCTAATCATGTTTTGCCAGATGAATAGATGGAAAATTGTCTAGAGGTTATGATGTCGACTTCACAGAGGCAGTGTCTCAACTTCACAAAGGCAGCCCAGAAATATAGGGTTATATGCATCTGTGGCACATTCAGGGAATGGTACATTGCGTTTCTATTTAGGGAGGAACCAATGGGTGGATGCAATATGCATAACGGTTTTCGTGTAGCAGCAAGCGGCATCAGAAGATTGCGTTTTTAAAGGCTCTTGCAGAACCGGCATGCTTTGTGGCAGCAATCTTGAGAAATTGACCGTATTCTTTTTTCCTGCAGTACGATATTAGGCCAGTTTTGGAATTATATTCGCAAAGCATACCGGTTGCGCATAAACATTCAGGGCATAAAAACACAATTTGCTGGGTTTCAAAACACACGGCTACGAACAGCAAATCGATGCTGTTAATCTTTTATTTAGCTACAATTCTCAAACAAGTTTTCAAAAGAAACAGTCAATCCTTTAAGAGTTCTATATGAATCCCACCCCCCTAGAATGTTGCAATGCCGTAGTACAGGATTTAGGAAAGGTAAGGAAAATTTTGTAACAATTTGAACATAATATCGTTGACTTCGGAACCAAATAACTGAGTATTTATTGAACCTTAAAATATCACCACTTTGGACTGTCGTTTTATGAAAGCATACCTATGTTGTAATTTTTTCCAGGCGATTGGAAATGCAAAGACAATTCGAAATGACAATAGCTCGAGGTTTGGGAAGTACATCGAGATTTCATTCAACGCCAGCCATCATATCATTGGTGCCAGCATGAGGACCTATCTTTTAGAGAAATCAAGAGTTGTTTTTCAAGCGCAAGATGAAAGAAACTACCATATATTCTACCAAATGTGTGCTAGCCATGAGGCACCAGATTTAATCGAGTTGAATTTGGGTAATTTTTAGACTTTTATTCATATTGCTTTTTGCAATTTTTTCCGGGACTGAAATTTTAAAGCAAAGATGACTGCTTCGCCAATTTTCCCTAAAGTGGTTAATTTTCTTATAGGGCGAGCTGTTCATGCTTTAGTATACAGAACAGGATGCTTCTTGGTTCTAAGTTTAACTTTTACGTTTAATGTGATCAAGAAAAACAGTTGCCTGTTGACCTCATTATAAGTGAAACTCTATAATGAGCAACTTAGAACCGCTCTGTTCTATACACCAGAACACAATGTTAAAATATACAAGATAGAAGTGAAGAATATATGACAACCCTTTTGGGCTACAGTTACCGCCCCTGGTGTCTAGCGATTACTTCTACAAAATTTAAGCCATAAAGAAGAAATATTGTTTTTTTTGCAGTTACAGTAGTGCCAATTAACGGATATCTCTATACAACGGACACCGTTATTCAACGGACACCTTTCAAGGACGGACAGATAATTTTATCCCAAATGGTCAAAACACTCTTAAAGATACCCCTAGTCAATGGACAGTTACACTTGCGCTACACTAGTCTAAATGTTGTCCGATATATAGAGGTTCCACCGTCCGCTGTATGGGGATGTCCACTATAAGGATGTCCACGTATATGTCCGTTGTATGGGGATGTCCACTATAAGAAAGTGTCCGTTAATATGTTTTTCTGCGTATAAGTTAACTTTAGATTATTATTTTGACTGGATGATATTGATCTAGGCCCACCCGAAGATTTCTATTACACGAACCAAGGAGAGGACGCCTATATAGAAAACGTGGACGATGCAGCTGATTTCCAGGAAACCAAAGATGCTATGGAACTTCTTGGTATTTACAGCGAATCGAGGCGCATGATGTTCCGGGTTTTGGCAGCCATATTGCATCTTGGGAATGTGCAGATCATTCAAAATGCCAAAAAAGAAGATGAATCGGAGATTGACGTAAGTGTAATGTTTACCTAGTCCCCGTTACGTAAGATTACCAGACAAAACTCTCAAAATACACACAAACAACCCATTGGAAATTGTTTATTTATTTAGGTGGAGGGTTATTGAAAATCAGCACTGCTGAAGGACTAACCTCCTTAGATATTTGAAACGAAATGAATGAAATACTTTTTATCTTGATGAATGCTAAGTATTTCATGTTTTCGGTATTTTGAGGTCATTAGTATTTTGAGCCAATTATTTGATTAGACCCCGTGGGTTATACATCAAATAATCTTTGGGTAACTCGGTTGCTTTATTGTGTTTCATTGTGACAGAGCCTTATTGAGAAGGCTGTCGCAAAGTAGCAAAAATTCCCAAGAGCAAAATATGGTCGTGTACTTGTCTTTGCTTTTAACTTATTTCCTTTGTGCATTTAAGAAACCACTTTTCACATCCTCTGACCATACGGTCAAACAAATCTAGCAAACAGAAAATATGGTGAAACAAAACTATCTAGCAAACAGAAAGATGTTTACTCAAGATTGTTGATAAAGTATGTAATTTAGACAATGTTGCTTGTTAGTTATTTTGTAGGTGGTTAACTTTTTCAGTAATGCATCTCCCAACTTCTTTGTCGGCCCGTTTTTTATTAACATGTCATGTTATGCTGGGTATGCTGGGTTGCAGTCTTTTGGTTTTTGGGAAGATAGTCGAAACCACATTGCTATGCTATGCTCTGCTATTCTGTGGAAATTCCGACACGAGTTTATCCATCACGCTCACTTAAAGTGATAGCAAATTATTTTCAAATTTATCATTCCAATCTTTATTTGATATTTAGTTTTGTTTCTTTATACATTTTACAGGACTTTTTCTTAGATTTCAGATGGTCTGTTTTTCAAATTGACGCTTTTTGAATTACAGAGTGATGATTTCCATCTTCACATGGTATCTGGTCTCCTTGGGATCGACAAAGGGCAACTCAAAAAATGGTTGTGTAATCGTAAGATTGTTGCAACTGGGGAGGTCTACATTGTGCCTCTCAACACTTCACAAGTATGTCATATAAACCTTTTCGAAACATCATTTGCTCATAGTACACTCAGATCCGTTCCAAGTCTAAACTCGACTCGGATTCTGATCATCTGAAATTACTCTTTCTCCATAAGGTCTATCCGGAGGATGATAATCAAATATTTATTTAGGTAAAAATCTCAAGCATGTACACAGAAGTATCCAGTAACGCTATCATTGATTGAAAACATTTGCTTGCGATTTAAAAGTCAGCAAATGTATGCTATGCTATGCTATGCTATGCTATGCTATGCTATGCTATGCTATGATATGCTATGCTATGCTATGCTATGCTATGCTACGCTACGCTATGCTATGCTATGCTATGCTATGATATGCTATGCTATGCTATGCTATGCTATGCTATGCTATGCTATGATATGATATGCTATATTATGTTATGTTATGAATTGTTATGTTACTTCAGGTTTCTTGTAAACAGTTTTTTCTGTTATAAACATTTATACACAGTTTTCTGATAAAGCTTTCCTTGGCTTTCCTTGCCCTGTGTTTAATTTGTTCTTTTCTATCCAAATTGTAGCCCTTAAGAACTTTTTATTTAGAAAACCTTTAAAAAAATTTTGGTAAGTATAATCGACAAAAAACTCTAGTACTAACCCGGAGCTCTGTTTTTAATATATCAATTCTTGTATTTCATCTCGGCGACTCTCGTTAATTGAATGTAATCTTGTTTTTGGTTGGCAGCTCATTGGCAACGTTGTTATAACTTCTATTTCAGGCTAACGTCGGACGGGATGCTCTTGCAAAACACATTTATGCTCAACTTTTCAAATGGGTTGTTGAGCATATTAACGCCGCAATGGTGACAACTGTGAAGCCAAAACAATTCATTGGAGTTTTGGACATTTACGGGTTTGTAGTAAAATAAATTTTCAAATTCATATTTAAGTATTTGAGATGTTGCAAATTACTAATTTTCATCATAAATGCAAAGTGTCAAGCTAGGTAGATCAGTTTTGTTGTGATTTGGTAGAGAAGAATAAGTTTCTTTGTAGAGATCAAAAATCAGACGCGCCTTTTCCGCGAGGGATCGCAGAAGTTATTTAAAATCTTACACGTAGTCTAAAGAACCTTGGCATCCGTTACATCCAATTTAAATGGTTTTTATCTCGAATTTTGATTTGGTTTACAAAAGCTGCTCCAAAATTTAACGAAGACTACACCATGCCTATACATAATCAAAGTTGATTAAAGCGAAGTTTGGGGAAGTTTTTTTAGCCCCTTCGTGCTCACTATCCATCGCATGACAAGATTCATTAACCACAAACTCCGGAAGACTTTTTCTTTTTGTCGCATAAATTCCTCTGAAGCTGATTAGACTTTCCATCTATCTAGATCTTTCAAAATGCTTTCTTTTGCGGTTTCGCCGTGTGAGATTACGTGTAGCCACCTTTAGTTGTGCGTGCACAAAATATAAATCGAGTGTGGTATTTATCCTTTTTGCTACAAGGTTGAATGTCGTTTAGAATTTTTAATGCAATAAGAACCAGCGAATCAGAATCAGAACAGAACCCTCCTGTTTTAAGTGTACCTCTTGGCCTGTCAAAAAATACAGCGCTGCAGTGCGAAAATGAAGTAACTACCAAAATCCATGGCTTATAATTGGATACGAACGAAATTACCGCTTAGTTACCGTAAATCCTCGAATTGGCCCCCCCTCGAAAAAGCCCTCCTCTCGAATAAGCCCCCACTGTAAAACTACAAACTGTCAATAAGCCCCCCCCCCTCGAACAAGCCCCCACTGCTACCGTATATTCTCGAATTGGACGGGTTGCCTGTGACTTTTTATTGAATTACCACGACAAATTCGTACTTTTGGTAGGCATTAATTAAATTCTCATAAAGAAATTCCTACTAAAATAAACAAGGTCTTTTAATAATGTCTTTTTATTGTCTACAATGATTTTATAAGCCCCTTGCTCGTATAAGCCCCCCCCCCCCTCTCGAATAAGGCTTCGTCCAAAAATATCAAAAATAAATAAGTCCCCAGGGGGCTAATTCGAGGATTTACGGTACTTATTCGCTGTTTACATCCTGAAAACAGTCATCCGATCCATTTTTTGAATCAACCATAAAAATTGTTTTCTTTTGAAAATACATGTACAATACAGAGAAATCTTAAGCGTTGAAGAAATAATATTTTGCTTTGGGATAAAACTGTATTTAGGGTTTACGGTATTTAGCAAATATTCGCTGTCTACATCCTCAAGACAGTCATTCGTAGGAAAACAGATCCATTCTTTGAATCAACCGTAAACATTGCTTTCTATTGAAAATACATGTACAATGCAGAGAAATCTTGAGCGTTGAAATAATATTTTGCTTTGGGGAAAAACTGTTTAGGATTCGCAGTGGTTTAGACTCGACGGCCTACATTGAAAATTTCGCTGTAGTCCGTTTGCAAATCATTTTGAAAAGGGGGGTTTTATACAATTAAAACATTCTTCAATAGTACGGAAATAGTACGGAGAAGAGGAAACATGTGGTTGTATTAAAACACTTTTCGTTAGGAAAAGAACAAACTTGTTTGGTCTGATTATAGCACAAAACATATTTGTAAAATTATATTAGGATTCTGCTTAGAGCGATTTTATTTAACAAACATGCCTTGTGTTTCTTTAAAAAATGCTTAACTGTACATCCATGTTATAAAACCTTTGCCCAAGAATGCCATGTACATATTATTGCAAATTTTGATACAATTTCTTGAAGCTTAACGAAGTCAAACTGTGGTAAGAAGAGCCGCAACGTGAAATGTTATTGTTTCTTTTACGGCAGCATCGAACGATTTCTACTCATAACATACATTTGAAACTACCTAGATAATCTCTAACTTAAGGCCTAACCTGAGCTTCTAAAATCTCTTTTTTCTATCATTGTATTATTGCATTGAGTTTATTTCTTGCTGAGTGGATGGGATGGATGGTTGACATTAATAAGATATCATTTGAATTACTTTTTTCTGTTTCGCGGTTTTTTAATTTCTGAAAAATTTTCATATAGAGAGGTATTTATTGGGGAGGCAAACGAGAGAACCTTTTCAAATGCATGAAGGAACCTTCCATCCTAGATTCAGAACGCATGCGTAATAACGACTTCACTCCGTGCGCATGCTCTTTCACTCCTGGACGAATGGTTGCCTCATTTATCGAACAAACCTTCTCTTGCTCGTCTCCTTAACAATTGTGTCTTTAAAAAATTCACAATATCTTTGATGCTTTTTATCGAGAGCTGGTTTTCTCCTTAACCAGTTATAAGGCAAAAAGGATTTTTGTAAATTAATTTGACCATATGTGCCATTACCCCCTGAAAAGAAATGCTTATGGACCTGTCAACATGAGGTGGGCCAGCCCGCCTAGATGAGATCGGTTTTGCGAGTGTCATAGTTTACAAGCTTTTACGTGATAATGTGTTTCATCTCACTCTGGCGAGCTGGCCTTTCTTTATGCTCGCATATTGAAATTGATTCCAGCCTTCTTTGGCGAGCTGGCTCACTATATGTAAACTGGCTCTTAAAATTGAAAAACAGAGGTTTAAAAGGTGTCTCTTCTAAGAGACAGCACCATTCTTTACAAATTCTAGATCCTGTGTTGACTGTATTAGAATACCGTTCCGCTAAAATAGTATCGCTTTAATTGCTAATACACTTCTCATTTGTTGACTGTATTATATACACTTTTTTCAGGTTTGAAACTTTTGAAGTCAACAGCTTCGAGCAATTTTGTATCAATTATGCAAACGAAAAATTGCAGCAACAATTTAACATGGTAGGTGTCTCTTAAGCTAGCTTTGATAATAAAACATTTTTCCAAAACAAAAATTCTTAAATGATGGATAAGTGATATTTGAACTGGCTCAATATGGAAAACAAAATAGAATGTGTAACCATAATGTTCAGAGTAATAAAAAAATTATCGTTTGGAAACTGCTGGGGTATAACTCACGCTCGTACTACCCTAAAAACTTAATTGGGCACCGTTATGGTATCAATATTCCGAAATCCTGGAAGACTGGCATCATATGACATGCTCTGTTAAATTTAGATTTATTTTGTTTGATTTATATTCGATCTTCTATGTAGGATTTTATATTTAAGATTGCTTAAAGATTTTATCTTTATTGAAATAAAATTGTGAAAAGCAGGGTATGAAAAGTTTTGAACCAACCTCCCTGGTTCTCCCTTCTCCCTGCGACCGAGCGAAAAATCATGCATTAATTTCCTGCAAGATTTTGGGAAGATAAATGAAGAAAAGGTTAGGTTCCGAAAACCGTAATGATATTCACAGGTTTTATGGGCTACAGAAGGAAGTATAAGCTCATTAATAAAGGTTTAAGCAACTTTTCTACCACTACGAACTCATTTTCTGTTTTGGTGACTGAAAATTATTCCTTATACATAAAATGCCTTTATTGATCTGGAAAAGAGGCTTTGCTGTAATAATAACCTCCTAAGTGCTGAGAATATTAGCTATCAAAATTTACATGTTGCTAAAATGCAGATGAAAAAGTCTTTGGGTGATAGGAGCAGGCGTTGAAATAAACAACATTCAAAAATTGGCCTAAAAAGATTGATCCGTGTATGATGTCCTTGTATCCATGAAATTTTTGAACAAACTATTTTAAAAAGAGATATGTCAGAACTTACAGGTTGCTAGAATGCAGATGAAAAAGGTTTTGGGTGATAGGGATAAATGCCTATATTTTTTTTATCAAAATAAAAACAAACACAAAAAGAATTGAGCATTGTTGAGATGGAGGCAAAAAACATAGCGTTATCAAGTTGCCTCCACACCCAACATTACAAATATTCCAAAACTTAACGTTATAAAACACTATAAATACACGATACAGAACAACACAGCACAATATAGCACAATACAATAGAATACAGTACAAATACAGTACAATTGTATACAGTACAAATAAATTGGCCTAAAAAGATTGATCCATGTATCCATGGAATTTTTGAACAAACTATTTTAAAAAGACATATGTCAGAACCCCGAAAAGAGGACAATTGCAAAAATCATAAGAGAAAATTTGTTTTAATCATTAAAATACACAATTTGCAGTAGAGGTCATGGGGACATCAACATAGCAATAATTTGTAAGAATTTCCAAGAATTCTGCAAATTGTAACAAAGATTCTTGAGCCAGGTGAAAAACTGTTAACCTTTATGAAACAAGAATTTTTAAAAACATTCCCAAGACCTCTTACGTAGAAAAACCATTTTAACCTGTACAGGGCAAATAAATTAAATATACGAAAGAAAAGAGGTGCTTCCTGCAAAGGGTTTATTTTAGAAAATTTCCTGCAGAATTTTAATCGTGAATATTGTCCTGCGACCGCCCGGTCACATGATCGGTGGGTTTTCATGCCCTGTTGAAATATCTCAAGCTGTACTTTGTTTGAAGACTTTGAACCAACTTCAAATTTATTCAAATAATCCTGAGTATTATCGCATTCACGCTGGTGCTGTTTCATTATTCGGAAAACTTTTGAACCGATTTTACAACAAATCCATAGAATAAATGCTACATTTCTGAAAGATGTAGGCCTATATTTTTGTCGCATCATTGAACATCGTTGTTATGCAATTTTTTATGAACTGTAATTTGTAAAATGCCTCGTTTGTCAAATTAGTAACATAACATAATTTACCTACGCATTTAAAATTTGACATAAGGTGATTTAAGAGAAAGTAATAGTTTATGCATATTTATGTACTTTTCTGAAATACTCTGCTGATTTATGTATTTGAAATATTTTGTTCCTCCAGCATGTTTTCAAATTGGAGCAAGAGGAATACGTACGTGAAAAAATTTCATGGAGTTTCATCGACTTTTACGACAATCAGCCTTGCATTGACTTGATCGAGGCAAAGCTTGGAGTTCTTGACTTGCTGGATGAAGAGTGTCGGGTTGGTTGGCTTAAAACCTTTTTTTGCTGTTTTAATCTCATGATTTTAACTTGCCTGGTCAGGAAGGTAGACCTTTCTCTGTAGGCTCGACATTAGAACCTGTATGATTTTGCATCATTTTGATATATTATTTCCTGGAGTATATGAAATGTGCTGGATTCTAATTAACAGTGTAGTGATCTTGTTTGGTCTGTCACATTTCTTTTGGGGAAGCAAAGGGAACAGTTGTAGGACAACGTTTGGAACCAACGAGTACTGAGTGGTAACTGCAGGTTTGGGCAGCCGCGGGACTGGGCAGTGGTAGGTCTGGGCAACCGCAGGTATGGGCAACCGCGGGTATGGGCAACCGCGGGTATGGGCAACCGCGGGACTGGGCAGTGGTAGGTCTGGGCAACCGCAGGTGTAAGCAACCGCGGGTATGGGCAATCAGACCATTTTGATTAGGCCTCTTTTTCATTCCATTTCATTTCATTTGATATCCTTTACACATAAAGAAAACCCTTCAACAATAAAATATCTAAGTAACAACTTACAATAAGAGATAAGAATTGATTATAAGAAGCCTTTCAAATATCAATTTGCTGTTCTTCCAGATAGATGCGATTTCCCTCTTCTTATTTTCAGCCCGTATATTCATTTGCGTTAGTAGTAAGTATCTTTTACTAATTCAGAAAGTATTCTCCCACTAGATGCCCAAAGGAAGCGACGACTCATGGGCAAGGAAACTTTACAAACAGCATCTCGGCAAATCCCAGCACTTTGCTAAACCGCGCATGTCTGATGTAGCATTTATCATTCGCCATTATGCAGATGACGTCATATATGATTGTGATGGTTTCGTCAGCAAAAATAGAGACACTGTTAACGAGGAGCACTTGTCCTTACTAAGAGCCAGCGAGGTAACAAAATCAATTGATAACAGCTTCACATTTAACTTCATCTACACACATCTCTTGTACACAGAAAGTTTCCAACTTTCTAGCATAGGTTACAGAATAAGATATCAACAAGCGTGGAAAAAGGCGAACGGAGAAAGTGAAAAAATAAGTACCGAAGGGACGTTATCATTCTTTGATCAATGATACCGCCTGACAAGTCCTACATTATTCTTCATCATTATCTGTCCCGGTATCTTCAAAATATCAAACCGTGTAGCAGAACCATTAGAAAGTTTATCGTCTTATGTTTGGTCCATTCTTTGATCAGTGGTACCGCCTGACTCTTGTTTCCAGTAATAATGTCAATTCCTACAATCATGTTTTGATATAAATCGTGAATATTAGTGTTTCCTATGAGATGGGTAAACATGTTTTGGTGGTTTTTAAATGGTTTTAGAAGACAGTGCCCTTTCTCAGAGCTATGGGAAACTAAACGCTATTAAAAGTTGATGATGATTTTGTCGATGCATAGCATGTACAATGTCATTTCATTTTATTGTCAACATGCATGATAACCTAAAGTAATGGAAAAACGACTTCATATTTTTGTGGCCTAAGCGCAACTGATTCGCATCAAGGTTAAAAGAAGGCACTTAAAAAGATTTAACATTTAGCTTCTAGGTTAACAGCTAATGGTTATAAATTTCATCAATGTATCGATGAATCGATGAAAATTATCTTTTTTTGGAGTATCATCCTAATTTAAAAACGTGTTATCTACGTACGTATCACTGGATATAATTTTTTCATGGCGCGAATTAAGTTGTCACGTGGCAGACAACCTATATTGTTTCTCTCGTCTACCTGTTAGGCGCTACGAGAATATGGACATGTTGCAATCCTAGTTTCTAGGCATGGTTTACAGTTTACTTGATACGGTTGCTCACGTGTCTTACTATCTTTGTCAATAGTTCGAGCTTGTGGCAGAACTCTTCCGCACGAACGATCTCAGTCACTTGTTTTCTCCGCGGAAAAGAACGTCGTCCCGCGTGGGAGCCAAAGCACCAAAGGGAAAAAAGACTGTTGGATCTGAGGTTGGTTCAATAATGAAAACATTCAATAAGATATATTGATGTAAATTCAGACTGTTTTTGGAGACATTGCTAAAAACATTCCTGAAAATTTGAAACATCTCGCATAATAACAAAATAATTTTCACCCGATCCTGTCGACGTAATTTTCTCTCAGTAAATGCTATCCCATAATAGCCAAAAGGTGACAAAGAATTACTTTAACAAACATAGCAATATCAAAGTTCATCATCATCATCATCATCATGTACCATCTTCTATCAGAAGGTTGGCTACCATGACCCTCCAACTATCCCTATCCTCAGAATGTCTTTTAGCTCTCCCAATGCCCTCACACCCCTCTCCATTCCTTGACATCGTCTCCCCATGTTCTTCTTTGTCTTCCCCTGTCTCTTTTTCCGTCAATCATACCTTCCAAAACAAGCTTTGCCAAGAACCCGGATGGTCCCCTCATAATATGGCCAGCAAATCTCATTTTTCTTTTTATCATTTCATTGACTAAAACTCTCTGATATCAAATTTTTTCAAACACTTTTTGTTGGTTACTTTTCAGTCTAGCTTATTTTCAAAGTTAAGTTTAGATAAAATATAGCAAAATTGCGAATTGAGAATCGAATTAGGTGAACCTCAAGTATCTGCACTTGATTCTCTTTTGTTTTTGATGTAGACGACGATTGATAAGAAAATGATAAGAAAAAACGAGTCAATGTTCCACCTGTATCCTATTGTGATCATACTTCCAAATTTCCAGTCAGTTTTTCCCAACTGGTGATAGGTGTTGGAAACTTTATGAATTATATAATATAATGATCTGATTTATCAGCTAATTGAATTAGGTTTCCAAAATAAAGTAGAAGATTTCTCATGTTCCCATATTTTCTATGTTAACTATTTCTGAAGATCAATAATGAAGTATTGATGTTCTTTTTCAGTTCCGAGATTCTCTGTCGAAGTTGATGCAGACCCTCAACTCAACATCTCCCCATTACATCCGCTGCATAAAACCCAACGATTTAAAGGAAGCCTTCGATTTTGACCCCAAAAGAAGCATCCAGCAGTTACGGGCGTGCGGCGTACTTGAGACAATTCGTATAAGTGCTGCAGGCTATCCTTCGAGGTATGCTTTTTATGCTATTTGTAATCGGTGATACCAATACTTGTATATGTAGATCAGTTCCGAGCATCTCAAAGTGAGGCAACCGTGCTAATGTTTTTTTCAGGGATGAAAGCTTTCATTTCAAGAGGCAATATCTATTATTCAAGTCAATTTTTAAGAATTCATTCGAAAGAATGAAGAATATCGGTGACAACCAATGCAAACTTCAAGAGTTGAGTAACGGTGATCTAAAGGGTCTTGCTAGTTCCCTTCCTCGATAAATTTTATCCTTTGAACATCGTATGTTATGATACTCTTTGAACACCGCCTGCTGCATGTAAGGTACCTGAATAAGTAGCGCGGTCCAGTCAAAATCTCATTTGTCCCATTATAATCCCATCGCTCTGTTGAATTCCCATCGGTGCCATCAAATTACTGTAAGTCTCCCAAAGAACCAACGTTCTGACAAATTGCGCAGAACCATGGTTTTAATTACATAAATTTTGAGGAATTTTTTCGAAGTTTGATGTCACAGAGTTAGGACTCAAAGTATGAAAAAGAGCAAAAATTGTATCTAAGTCGTATTTCAAACGTTATATAAAATAATAAGGTAATCAGGTAAACATCAATACTGACTCCAAGTTTCGTTCCCTTAAAATCAATAAATGTTTATATTATGGGATATATCTGAGCATGGTTGATAGAATCCAGGCTGCAACATGAAATTGAAACTTTTACAATTTACTTCATTTCGCCCAAATGGTTTAAAACTTAGTTTAGATAAGTGAATTAATCCTTCATCGTTAGAAACTTTATCTAAAAAAGTTATGAAGGGAAAAAGAAAAGCATCATATTTTTTAGTTCTTTACAAAACTTGTTGGAAGATTTAGGCACTGTGGCACTTTTCGAAGTTCTGTGAAAAGTTGTGTAATATGGTGATATCCGGCCGAACATATTACAGAATGTGGACAGATTATGTCGAAATCAATCGGCCAGTTCTTAATCTTATCCTGTATATAGATAGTACTCTCGTAAATTTCCATAGATATAAACATTACCCTTATTCTCTCTCATCAATCACTGTACTAAAAGGGTTAACTAGAGTCTCAAAAACACAGCCACTGTACTGTGGAGAAGCTGGATCTCACTAAAAGAAAAACGCCTCATTCCATTAATTTGCAGATATATGATCGTGTTCTTCCAGGCTTTGCCAGAGATATACAGATATATATATATATTCATTCTCAGATTTTCTGTATACAAATAAATACCTCCACCCAGGGATGTGGTGCTATGGGGGCTAAATCTCCATTATCTATGCCAAAAGGGAGCCAATTTCTAGTTTTGCTACTGTTTCCCCCCATTTCGCACTCCTCCAATGATACTGTTATACCAATTCTACTTTAAGGTGTGAAATAGAGTGCCTTAAGTTTCTTAGCGGCTTTTTTTATGGAGCACCTTCATTCAGCTTAGGCCTGTGCTTTCCCATTCTGATCAACATTCTTATGTTCTAGATGGCTTTATGATGAATTTTTCTATCGATATCGTATGATTATACCATCGAGTATGGTAGACTGGGAAAACTATAAAGACACATGTAGAGTTATATTGGAAAAACACATACAGGTGATAAACTTTTACTTCCCTTGTTGATGTTAAGTTGACAGTTTAGATCACTTTTGCACGTGTTTTTATTTGATTAGATCATGCTCTAATCGGCCACATAGCCAGTATTGATATTAACAATAAGAAGAGAAATAGACTTCCTTGTCAAATTCCAAGAAAAAGTTAACGATTCCAAGAAAAGTAGACTTCCCTTTGCCAATAAAAAATTGCTGCTGTTTCTATTTATCCTTCTCTTTCAGTATTTGTCATGCATCAGTTTTTTATGATCTCCAGTGCATTTAAGATCGTAAGGTGCTTTTGATATTACAAAACCATCTTCTTTTGTGCTGAATTCTGTACCGAAGTTAAAATGAAATTAGGATTGCTTAGTTTGTGCTTCGATTGATGGCTTTTAGAAAACATTGTAAATCTCGTTTTTTAAACTTGTAAAAAGAGTAAAGTTAGGAATTTAAGTAAAATTGTACTGGGAAATATAACGAATTCATTTATGGCGTTTCAAGCATAGCCCGTTATCAAGTCAACCTGGTTTTGCTCGAAACGTAATTATTACATTGCATACTCTATTACATTGTGCTGCACGCAAGCTAGTATATTTTTAAACTAGTGTTTGTTGCTATTTGTTTAAATGTAAAAGATTCATGTTTAGCAAGTTAACATTTAAAATGTGGTTATCAGTTACCGAATGGAATCGTTTGATAAAGAAAGAAACAAGAACTCATATCACAGATATGTTATGTTTGTGTTTAGAGGCGATGAAATTTTTTTGTGGCATGGTATTATTTTTGATGAAAAAATCAAGGCATTTTTTTCTTTTCAAGGATCCTGATAAATTCCAACTTGGTCTGACAAAGATCTTCTTCCGTGCTGGCCAGGTAACCGTCATTAAAAATCTGCTTAAGTATTAATTGTCTAGATTTTTTTTATTGTATATATGTTTATATATAATATATAATTCTTTTATATATATATTTTTTTTATTATTATATATATGAATTATATGTTTATATAATTCTGGAATGAAATATGCTTTTAGTTCTCATTCTGCATAGTATTGCTTATACCAATGTGCGCAGTATTTGATTTCACAAATTATTTTCATTTATTGTTTTCTCTTTGAGATTTCTTATGCCGCACACTGTAAGTAAAGTCAAAATAGAATTAAAGTTTACATGTTGTGAAAGAATTTATTGTTCAAAGCAGTGTTGAAAGCATTTTCATTACCCTATTTCTCCTGGTAGTATGGCAACATAAAGTGGTCATAACATCAAAGCGTTGACAAAGAAAGCCAATACCCACTGAATTAGATGGCAACCCGTCAACGAGTCTCTATAGATGATAGCCTTTCGTTTGAAAATGATATTTCCTAATTTTTTTCAAAGGTGGCCTACTTAGAAAAGAAGCGACTTGATATCTTGAAGAAGAGCTGTATTGTTATTCAAAAGCATGTCAAAGGGTGGCTATGCAGCCGAAAATACGTAGCTATGAGAAAGGCCTCAATTATTATTCAAGCCTGGGTACGAGGCTACCTGGCACGAAGGTGAGGGCTTGTTAAACTACCCTAACGCATCAATTTATGGTGATGTTTTCGTTTGTACTACAATTCTGCAGCCATGTTGGCGAACACTTAAAGAGTTTCAAATATTTTTTGCAATCATTTTTTTGAAACATGATTTTTTTTGGACCTGTTGCCAGTATTCTTTTTTTGCAAGCATTGCACTCGACATATCTTGTCGCTTCCTCTCATAGATTAGCTCATCACATTCGAGAAACGAAGGCAGCGACTACAATTCAGCGACGCTGGCGTGGATGGACGAAAAGGCAGAACTTCTTGCGAATCCGGTCCGCGGCCATCACTATCCAATGCTTTGTACGAGGTACCAAGGCTAGAAAACTTAGGATGAAACTGCTCTATGAAATGAAGGCACTCACCATACAGCGATACTGGAGGTTTGTATTGATTGCCTCTGTTTTGTATTGTTCACATTTTACGTGGTCAGTTTTCAATTTTTTTACTCTGTTCGCATCTCAGGTTAGATCTTGAAGTGGGCTTTCCTTTGACGAAGGAACAATAAGCAAGTTAATTTCTGCTTAATTCAAGAAAATCTAATGTAAAATATATAAGCAACCCATTCGTTGAAAATCTACTTCGCTGAAGATGGGAGCAAAATTTTCTTGAAATCTACTTGAATGTCTAGCAAAGGTCTAGTCAAATATCTTCTTCAAATATCGCTTCAAAATCAGGTTGAAACCCTTTTCGATTTCTGCAATGGCACTCGAAATGATATTGTCGTTGTGTTTCATATATATCTGTTTTTTTATTTAAAGATGTCTTCAATATAGGTCGTTTACCTTGGCAACTGTCCAGATGCCAGAGGTGGAAAAAGTATCGGAACCTGGGAACATAGTTCCCAGAAATTTTTCTAGATAAAAATGTAGCAGAAAGTTTCACAGAAAATTTTTGAAGTGTTAAAGTAAATGTAAAAATCTGGTGACAAATGTTAACTCAAATTAACAGAAAGTTTCATTTTCAACTCGCCTGTGAACAGCTAAATTTGAGCTGCCAAAGGACTGTGGGAATTAGTCTCTTTTTATTGGAAAGAAATTCTTGGTGCACATTATTTACATTCACCATCTCACAGAAATCTTAGCCACTCATGATCAGAATTTTTTTAGCAGCTGAGCTTTCAAGACAAACCATGATTAAGACTGAGAATAATATAATATAGAGACTGGAATCTACTTTTACAGAAAACATTTCTGACACCATGGTGTGAACAGTATTTATCATAAGTTAATATGCTTGGTTACATTAATCTATTGCATGCTAGGACTCAATTTTAACCACATATTGCTTCTCACTTGTCAAGAGATTAGGCTAAGTCATAAAATGCACCATACAATTTAAATGATTTTGCCCCTGACTCTTCTGAAACTATGTTTGGAGATTATTGCATGGATTTTCCTTTTGATTTTCCATCATGATGATTGATTGAATGAATCAATTTCTAGTTAAAGTTGATTTCTTTCTTATGTGCATTTATGCATTAAATAAAGGCATATCTAATATGTTGAGAATGACAGTTTTGGAACAATAGTCAAGATCTCCGATGTTAAATGACACTGATTATGTTAAGAAGTTGATTGCCTGACAATTTTATGCATTCGATTTAACCTTCTATAGAAATACTTCGAGAGAAAAAAAAACAAATTAAGCATCAAAATAAAAACAGATTGAACATTCAAATGAGAAGTATCATACTTCTTAAAACTAAGTTTGCCCTCTTTTATACATCAACCAAGTATAGAGATATAGGCACAAACAGAAAGTTTATTTGTCTACCCGCTAAATCTTGCAGAAAGTTTTGAGCCAAATTCTTAGGTTCCCAGAAAGAATAAAATTTTTTCCACCTCTGCCAGATGCTTTGAAAAATTATTTGAATGAAATTGAAGCCAACGTCGAAGAGTCAGAACTTTTTACCCTCAAACAGATTATGACCAAGTAATTACTTTACTTAGTAATTATAATTACTTTCAATCATATTTTTCAACTTCTTTCTTTTTCATCTATTAGAGGCTACGTTGGAAGAAAATTTTATGTAAAACGTATAAGGGCCATTGTACTCTTGCAATGCTGCGTGCGTAGAATGTACGCTAGGAGGGAGCTGAAGAAACTCAAGGTAGGCAATCTTTTTTTATACTGTATAAATGGCGAATGATTAACTAAATGAACGGGTTTGTCTCGATAATTATCTTTTAAACGTTTTTGAGAACATAATCAACGTTCACTACAATTTGGGGAAACGATCCCTCCATTCAACCGTCGAATAAGCATCGTTTTTCATAGGATTCTAAAAAGAAAGAAAAACAGTGTTGTCTGTATTTATTTTGTTTTTGTTGTCCTTCTCTTTTGGTGTTGTTTCTACCTTGCATCCGAAGATAGTTTCTTGGACACGTTAATTTTATCGAGCAGTGTCTTGGCCCTTCCACCGATGTTGCCAAACCTTGTGGTTCCAACGCCTTGAATTTAAGAGAGGTTGCGACTCCTTCACTTTTCGTGAAAGTTTGATCCCATCAGGGACTCAAACCCCTGACCCTTGGATCTGTAATTCAGGACCCTAATCACTGAGCCATTCTCGCACTTAATGATTCTCTTGATCTTGTATCGGCCTCTTTGCATCAAAAGGATATAAATCGTGGAGAGTTTTATGTAGATTTTACCAGCGCGTAGGGTGTGAAATAGATTATGAGAAAATACTAATTACCACACAATCATTTTGTAGCCATTCCAACGCTGATGTTAGTTCCAAAATTTTTTTGAGTTCATTATTCTGAGAACACGCTTAATTTTGTGTTTTAGATTGAAGCCCGATCTGTTGATCATTTGAAGAAATTAAACAAGGGTATGGAAAACAAGATCATAGAACTGCAGCAAAAATTTACAGAAGAGGTGCGTATTCTCATAAGGCTGCTGCTGGAATCGTCATTATTCTTTAAAGATATTCATCCAAAAGCCTATCAGAGTGTAAACAACATTAGCAGAAACGTGACTCTATATAACCAGATCCGGATCGAGATTAACCAATAGAAAAAGAGAATTGCCTGATTGACTGCAATTTAACCAATCACCGCCCTGAAACCTCCCATTTGACTGGGGGTTATTAACTAGTGAGCAGGTTTTGTCAGTCTTCATTTGATCAAATAGGCGACCAAGCCCGACCGATTATCGAATCTACGTCGTCACTGTATGTGTTCATACACTCTTGATAACCTGACCAATGGTGCCTCATGTCAGTATAGTAATTGATATTGTTTATGAAGGGGCTTCAGATTTTGCAGATTAATTCTTCAGATCATTTGTGTTCTTCAGGTTAAAGAGAGAAGAATTCTGGTCGTCAAGGTTGGTGAATTGGAGTTGAAAGAAAAGGAATTGCTGGCACTGAGAGAAATTAAGCCAGAATACGAAAAGGCGAAAACGATGATTGCCACTCTTGAAAAGGAACTTAATGCTTTACGAGAAAATATTGCAGAGTTAAACAAAGAGAAAGAAGCGCTAAAGGCGGAAATGGAGTTAGAAAAGGAAGAGAAAAATGAGGTATATGTCAATGTGTGCATCTGGTATCTTCTTCTGCCTGTTAACATTAAGCTTTATGGAGAGCACGTGTTCAATGGTGCATTTCGATTCTTCTGACTGGGTGGGGTTTGGGGGGGGGGAGGGATTAAAGATCATATGAAGTAATAAGGGTCACTGAAGAAGAAAAAGATGATGAAATTGTCGTTTCTATATTACCTACCAGCAGGCAGTTTTACAGACAAACTAATGATTCTCGCAACAAACTCAAACTTTTATTGACCGACTGATGAGAAATTGGGGCCATTGTTACTCCCCTTATATTTCCCCGTCATATATTTTTTATTTAGTAGTTACTGAGGTCCAGTAGTAGTTGATTCACTGTTTGTTTGGAGTGATTAAGTGATTGGAGAGTGACTGCTCTTGATTTTTTCTCTTATGCCATCTTCATTTAACGAAGAGGTGACGTTCCTAGTTACAACGATAGCGACTTCAACGAATTAGGTCTCAAAGTTTAGGCCAAAATAAATATAAGCACATTTCTACAAGTGACTAATATCTTCCACGCAGGAAATTACTGGTTTGAAAGGAGAGATCGCACTTCTAAGAACCGCATTGGAAGATTCTAAGAAACGTAACGACGAAATTCGAGCTCAGCACGCAGGTTTGTAATAAAGTCCTGCAGCCTCCACGATTTTCTGTCTTCAGACTCTTTTTAATATCATTTCATCTGAAAGTCAGTGACGCTTTTTGAATGTATACCTATTCTATGAACGAAACTGTTGTTGAGCCTGTTTTATATGCCTAGAACTCATTGCTATAGATACGTGTCCTGCAACTATTTCAACTCTCTTCTCAATTATTTACGAAACTGGTCGAAAAATTTAAAAATGTTGACAATTAGACCACTCTGGCGGTGCTTCTTGTAATGAAAAATTGTTAAATGCCATTCTATAAAAAATGCCTTAAGTTTAACCGGAACTTCGCTAAAAAGTTAATTATGATTATAACGATGGTTTCACACTAATTGTTATCGAAACAAAGATGATTCCAAATGATTGCTGTGATTCAAATGATTGTTTCGATACGTCGGCAGTTGAAAAGTGCTTGATTGATAAAGACGATTAATGGTTCGTTCATGTGATTCATGATTGCTGTCCTTGATCGCTGATCACTTGTATTGGCTAATGTTTCCTTTCTTTTTTCTCTATTCCAGATTAACATAATCACTTTCTTTGATTTTTTTGATTTTTTGAAAAGTTTGCTTTATAGATTTCGTAATAGTTTATTTGTTTGACCAGTAATCCCATTTCTAATTTCTTGAATTAATGTAGCTCAAATCGAAGAAAAACTTGAGGAGCAGAGAGAACAAATGTTGTCTGAATTCAACGAAGAACGAGCTTCCCACCAGAAAATGGTGAAAGAGTTTGCACGGCTTGAGCAAAGATACACGAATTTGGAAGAAGAGCTGAAACTGGAGCAGTCGAACCCTAGCAGAATAGCACTGAACAAAAGCAGCTCTGCTGGAACAGGTAACCTGTTTTTCGTGTTCCCAGCTTAAGTGTGTTTTTCGTATGCAGAATGGTTCTTCGTAAAGGCATCCTCCGCAGAGGGTCCCTCGCTTTTTGCGTGATCAGTCTAGTTTCATGTGATTTTGGCGGCCATTGTTTTGAATGATAACGACAGATTCAGTACGAGGCAACTTCATTTGATCAGTCTCAGGTCCACCAACATCACAAATATCATGAGTATATACCCTCTCCGTTTATCATGACCTAGTGCCTTTAAAGGCATTGAGTCATGATATAATGGATTGGGTATACCCTAAGTGCAAAATCCGCTGAGTCATGATTTTCATGACTGCGATGCTATTGGTTAACGTGGACCTGGTCACATGAACTCACCTCGTACTGATTGACAAAACAATTTTCATCAATAGCAAGTTGTCAACAACGGATGCAAACATCACATGAAATAGCAGCGATCACGCCGAAACCAAATGACCCCCTATAGAGAAGGCCTATTTACCATGACTCAATGCCTTTAAGGATGGTTGAGTCGAATAAGATTAGAACTCATTTTCGTAGAGATTTGTGACACTAAAGCCTTTGTAGGACAATATTTCTTTCATGAATAGAGTTCATCTTCGTCTTTGTTCTTTTACTTTTGACAGCTCCTAAGGGTTGATACAAAAGATACCTCGGGGGGAAGGGGGGGGGGTGGGGGGGGGGGGGGTGGTCGCACCTCAATACTTTGGAGTTCAATGGTCTTCTGTTCTGAAACAATGAGAAATGTGTCGTCATTTTATTAAAACAATAGCCTTGCTCTCCCCCAAATATTTGACCAATTGTCCACCTCTGTTCGCAGACAAACACAACAACGTTAATGCTTGTTTAGATTTGTTGAACAAAAGTATCAGAGTAATCTGATGCACTGTATGGTCTGGTAAGCATTTCCAATAGGTATGAAAGAAGAGTACGTAACAGTATTAACTCTTGACCCACAACTCCCCCCGCACATCCCCCGCACATACCCCACACATCCCCCGCACATCCCCCGCAGGAACTTTGAGGAGCTCTTTTTTGAGTTGCTGTAATGCCAAGGGAAATCTCCTGTTGAGGAATCTGACCATGGGAAATTGTAGGGTGATTGTGATATCAATTCTACTCCACAAGGCAATCTGCTATATTGAAATACTTTTTTGCGGAGAATACATTGCAGTAATTTTTTGGGTATAGCACTGCTCAATTCTGAATTCAGCCCTAAAATCGATAGAGTTTTTTGCTGAAGTTTTTTTTGTTCGATATATAGAGGGTGATATGAAAGATGTTGTGTATCAAGAAGAAGAAGAGATTCACAAATTGAAAATTGAGTTAGCAGAAACCCAGAGAGACAGGGACATGCTTGCAAACGAATTGGAACGAAGTCGAGATGAAATGAAGGAAGAAATGTCACTGCCCCTGCCATCAGCCAACGTGAATGACTCAGGAGTCGTTGATGAAGAAACCATGGAGTTCTTGAGATCAGAAAAGGCCAGGCTAATTTCTGAAAATGAGCATTTGTTGAAGTCTAATGTGCATCTAGCGACGCTGCAGCAGATTGTATGGGAAGAAGAAAACGAACAGAACGATTTGGATAGTGAACAGGTTATGAAGAAGTTGATTGAACAGTTGGATAACACGAAGCGAGAAAACCAGGAGCTTAACAAGAAACTATCAAATGAATCACCAACTGGAAGAAAGGGTTTCGGGTTTGCAGGAACAGAGACAAAGGCTACTGCAACTTCACCAGTTAAAGATAACATACAGATGGTATTGAGTCCAGTAGAAGTGCAGTCGTTGAAACAAGCAAACACGAAACTCAAGCAAGAGCTTGATCAGCTGAGAAAGGAAAAAGAAAAGTTTAAGAGGGATCTTCTTAAGATACAGCAAACCAAGGTAGTATCGTGTTATTATGTGCTTTATTGTCTTACTATGCTACGCTTTTGTTGGGAAGAAAAGGACGGTTCCTACTTGCAAGTTTCATGCTCTATGTAATCACGAGGCAACTTTGAACATATTTTGTCTGTAGCCTGATGATGCTTGGTGCTGCCTTTTGCTGCCTGATAATCGCATCATACTCGAAACTCGGAGATGTACTTTGGAATGTCCTGTTCTTCACACCGAAATATGTACAGTTCTGCCTTTACGGAATTAAGCACATTATAGTTTTAACAGTAGTTTTTAAATCGTTGCTATGCAATGTGTAGCTACAGACATGCTAAAAAGGAATGGATTCAGCATTCAACACAGTCAAAATATTAATTCATTCAAAATATTTAAACCTTTGGTTCATGGATAAAATTTTAAAGCAGCCAAAACTATTTTGTAGTTTTAGAATAGCTTTTTAAACGTTCAAGGGGCCTAAGCTGCTTTTGATGTATTTGTTTATAATGAAAGAGATGAATCTTGATACTTTCTCCTCCACAGGTACCGGAAGCTGCGCAACAAGCCATTATTGAGACGACAGTGCAGCTTGAGATCTCCAGACTTACACAAGAAAACATTGTAAGTGTGCATTGTATTAATACCAATTAAACTTGAATCAAGAAATCATATTTAGCAATAGAATGCTTGAATGGTTTTGAATGGTTGGATGCGATTTCTATTCAATATTTTACAAGAAGCTGTTCTATGTGTTACAAGCCTAAATACAAAATCATGCTAAATTCGAACTGGTTACATCTAGGCTCTTGCTTATTGAATATCCGCCAGTCTTATTCATCCTATGTGTTTCTTTTTATCGTTACAGGATTTGCGTGAAAAAGTCGAGTCATTGGAGAAGCAAGCCAAGGAAATCAAAACGAATGGAGTAGCATCACCTCCACGAACAAGAACACGGCGCTCATCCAGTGGTAGGAAAATCTTTTTCTCAAAATCCATTGTTGATGACAAAACTTTCTCTATCTCCGTAGCCTTCCCCAGAATATTTTCCGTACCATGCCAAAACTCATGATCCTTCTATAGTTCCAAATATTATTTATCTCTGCAAACCCACTTTCTTTATTTTCTTCCCTTACCCCTTTACTTAATTTCTTTCCCATTTCTTTTTTGGCCTCTGTTTTTATCTATCGTTTCGTTTTATTTAATTCTTCTTAGAAAAAGTGACCTTTTTCTTCAACCTAGAAAACTGTATCTTATAGAGCTTCAAGGCTCACGAGTGGTTATGGAAGGTTACTAGTGTTTACGATTGGTTATGAATGGTTACGATTGGTTATGAATGGTTACGATTGGTTACCGTCTTCCTCACTATTTATTGCTATGGTTATGATCATCTTATATCTATGGTTACAGTCATGACAACCTATGATGGCTGCTTCGGTTTTGACAACTGTTGTCTGTTGTTTTCGAGTGGTGTAGGCAAAGTTGTTTTGGATCGCAAAATAATGTTGCAAATTTGATGATGATATGATAGTAGTCTTTTCGATCAAGCTAATTTTAATATAATGATGTTGGTGCAAGTTGTCCTTCGAACAATATATTAACGGCTTTATTAAAATAGTTGTGGGCATGGTTACAATTTTGTTACGAGCACTAATGAGATTCCTGTCCCAGCCCTTCATTTTTATCATTGGTTCCTATGAGTGAGGTAAAATGGAGGATGCGATAAAACTATTTTCTTGAGGAACTTTTGGTGATGATGATGATGATGAATTGAAAACATAAACTATGAATGATGATCATGTATTAAATTGCGAATCTCGAACCAAGAATTTCAGGTCACAAATCAAGAATCACAAATCAAGAATCACAAATCAATAATCATAACTCTAGAATCACAAATAATAAGTTAGAAATCGCTTATGAAGAATCACCAATCAAGAATTACAAATCTCCAACCAAGAATCGCAAAACCAATAATCACAACGCAAGAATCACAAGTCATAAGTTACAAATCACTAATCAAGAATCACAAATCTCTGATCAAGAATAACAAATCTCCAACCAAGAATCGCAAACCAATAATCACAACGCAAGAATCAAAAGTCACAAGTTACAAATCACTAATCAAGAATCACAAATCTCCGATCAAGAATCAAAATTAACCGGTCAAGAATCACAAATCTCCAATCCAATCAGGAATCATAAATCAAGGCCAAGTTCACGTAACTGATCTTTGAAGTTCTAGTATTGCAAATAATTCGAGAAGGAAGCTGAAATCTTACCTCATTGACTTCCTTCCTTGATCGTACGGTTGTAGTTGGCTGGGTTTGTAGGAAAACATTATCTGACTTGTACACAAACAAAGCAGTGTTTATAGCCCACCATGATCGTTAAGACATACTAGTTTTTGAGAGATTTTCACTGCAGGGGCATTCTCAACTCGCGTGGACAATCCTGGTAAGACTCCTTATCCTAAACATTTCTTTGAGCTTATGACTCGTGCTTGTTGATAATGGCAACGGAGGACAGTGATGAAGAGAATTTTGCTTCTGTGACGAATATGATTCGTATTTTTGAGCGAAAAGGTATTATAACGTGGGTTTTCAGGGTTTTGACAATTTATGATTTCTTCTTTACCTTTATGCCACTCTAGAGAGCTATCTGTATGTAAATTTGAAATGGCAGTTCAATACATATTGTTACTAGCTGGTAAAGGTAGTTGGATAAACGGCTCCAGAGATGTAAGGTTCAAGGCGTTAAACAATTATATGCGGTTTTAAACACGCATTTCTCAAATCCGTGTCTTCACTCTAAGCTTATCTTTGATAAAAGCTTCCTCTTTTTCTCAGATAGATATATATTAAAAGTTCAATTCTTGAAATTTTATTTTCCATCTGTTCTTCTAGTATCGAAAAGTTTTTTATCCCCTTTGCAGGTTTTTAGGCTACGAAAATAACGCGAACTAACAAAATATGCTGAGGCCTACTATCATTCAGACTATTTATGTGAAGAAAATTGTCTGTTTCATCGAAATCTCATTCGTATATTGACCTTTATTGATTGGTATTCAGTACTAGCGTAAAGATTGCCTTATAAACTGGAGACAAGCCGAAACTTTCAAAGATTAATATTGTACTATGACTTTCCCCCCTTGCTAAATTCCTCCCTACTTTTCTTTGTTAGGGCTTTGCTAGATGCTGCTAGGCTTTACCCTACCATCTTCGACTGTCTAGCATGAAGCATTTTCTCAACTCAAATGTTACACGGGGGTAACGGAGTACAAGACTGAGATGCAGTTCTGCATTTGAGCATTTTAGCCGTGTACTCCATTTGAGCATCGGCAATTTGCTTGTGCCGTCCCTGTGTTACTTACATCGAAGGGTGCTTTATTATGTAAATTTTATCAATTAATACTTAATCATTCCGAAATGTTTCAGGCTCATCTTTGGGGACAACTGGTATGCGACAAAGATCAAACACAATTGGTGTTAAATATTCGGAAGAACTGACTGCTGGCAAGTTGGTAAGTCTTCTACCATTGATTTACTTTATTCTTTGATTGTAAATACCTGCTCAAAGGCATTTAATTTTCTTAGTCACCAAATTTATTTTGTGAGGCAATCATTTATGTATGCAATCTTGTAATGTATATGTTTGGCTACGAAACGACAGAATATAAATCTTCATCCGTTGTTTGAGTACAGACGAGAATCGAGTCTGAAATTTTCAATTTTCACTCTGAAATTTGCAGTGGCGAGAAGCCATAATGGTTGTCTTCATGGGCATATGGTCCTGCCTTTGGGACACGTTTCATTGCTTTGATGTAATCCACTATTCTTTTAAAGAAGTATATATTCTTTTCTTTATGCAAATGACATCTTAACGATCATGATAGGTATAGAAAGTCGTTCATTACGTTTCTTTATGTTTTTTTCACCATTCGATCCTATAATGATATCTAAATATGGCGTTGGACCTTTACTGTTTAGCTCTTCACAAAATCTGAGCATGACTCTTATTTTTCAGGTGATGACATATGCAGGTTTATTTAGAAAACCTGGACAGGTATAAGTACATGAATTTTGTTGTAGCTTTTCTTGTACTCATCCATCTCTTCTTTGGAATGAAGTTCAAATTCTCATCATTTTTTGTATGAATTTTTGAGTGTACGCTTTTCGAAATAATATATCGTCTTTATCAATTTCATTCACTTCTTGTATAGAGTTTGTATGAAATCAGTCTCATACTTAAGTTTGATTTCTGAATACGTCCTAGAAAACTAGGCGATCTGGAAAGTTCCAGAGTTATCTCCATTTTCAAATTCATTCGATATAATTTGGGTGTTTTCCCAATTTTTTTCCCGAGTTAATCTCTTTTACACAATCCCCACCACGCAATCATATTTTGACTATTTAATATAGGGTTGAAATTCTTATTTGGGCCTGTCTTTCACCTTTCAGTGTACCGAAAGTCTAATTGGATATTAAAAGAGATTAGAAAAATTTCCTTAAGGCTTCTTAAGACATCAACAGGCAGACTCTTGTGTATTGTTTTGAACTTTACAATGCTTTGATAGACACTCATTTTGATCTTTCTTGTGTTTATTTATATATGTACAGTATAAGCAAATCCAAATCGATGAATGAATTATGCCTGTGCGTTTTGAGAAGCATCACATAATTTGCCAACGTCACATGTCTGAAGCAATCTCAACTGTCGGACGATTCATTTCATCTAGAAGTCTACTCCACATATGGCTAATTTCTTGTAAAATGGCGTGACTTGTATCAAATTTTCTTCATTTTAGGCCGAGTCACCAAGTGAAGAGAAACAGCCAAAGGTGGAAATCTTAAAATCAGCCAGAAAGCAAAGAGGATTCTTAGAATACAAGCAGGAAATTGAACCGGAAGTGATCAACAAACTGATCATGGAATTAGACCCTTCAAGCGTCGAAAAGGAAGTTCCGGGTCTACCAGCCCATTTGATCTTTATGGCTGTAAGGTTTGCTGATCACATTAATGACGAAAGATGGATGCAACGTTTGTTAGCAAGTGCAATCAAGGGAATTCGTACAACTGTCAAGGTAATGGACATCGTCTTCGGAACGTTACGTGTAGGCTTGTTTTTATAGAGGTGAATTTGATTTTTGATCATATAGGCCTAAGTGAAAGGTGATTATAGCCGTTTGGCTCAACTTCCTTTTGGCCTAATCTAAAATGAGGTCTGATCCTCATATATTTTCAATAGCCACAGTGAAGACTGTCTATGAAAGTCGAGTTTCAGTATCTCCGTCATTAATATGTAATATGCATTTTAGATTGGTTTGTTTTCACATTTGTCACTAATGATGTTTTGCTCCATTAGCGCGGAGAAGGGAACATGGAACTGCAAGCATTTTGGTTGACCAACACTTGTCGACTTCTATATAACATGAAACAGTACAGCGGGGATAAGGTAAATAGACCACAATAATGATTCAGCAGTTTGAGTCACGAGCGCTCAAAATATCAGTAAATAGCATTCTCTATCTATAATTTCATGGTAATATTGCAAGATGATCTCAGTAGTGTCTTTCAGAGACTCGAATCGCTCGACAAATGTCGAAAGCTAAAATTAAAACAGACAAAGCTGGTACGAGATCTTTCATGATTCCGTGCATTTGACATGCACAAGTAAAGTTAATCTAGATATAGCTTAGGCCAAATTGATCAGAGACTGCTCCTATGAAACTGTTTACAGGAAAAACTCGGACCATTGCCGAAGACACTAATTAAGAAAATGGCTGCGCGTAGACTCCCGATAACCGATCTCGATGATTTTGAAACCATTGATCGATTCGTAGCTTTTAGTAGGGGCAAAGCTATAGCTTCGTCCGCCATCTTGAAACACTGTGCGCTGCTCTAGGATTTCACCATTTCGTAGAAAGGTGGAAACTGTTCAAATGTTTTTCCCTCTGCGCAATTTAATTGGTCAACCATTAGTTGTCGTGCGATTGAAGCCGCTTTTAACTGTCTTAAGTGATTTTAAAGATCAACTGCATATTCTTTTTTAAACTACTTTGGTATTAAGCATAATAAGCAACCTTGAATCATTAAAACAAAAATAGATCTCCCTCCATTTTGCAGAATTTTCAGACACACAATACTCCGGAACAGAACAGTCAGTGCTTGCAGAATTTCGATCTGACCGAGTATCGTCAAGTTCTCACCGACGTGGCAGTTCATATTTACCAACAACTATTAAAAACAATCCAGGACAAGATATCCGAACTTGTTGGTACGTCGCATGTGAATTTATTAAAGTAGCTATATGTTAATGGTATCGATTCATGTTTGGGAGACAAGTGACCAGACGCGGATAATTTTTTTTCAATTGGCTGTTAGCCCAAAATTGCTGTAAACTAGAAGGACATTCATTTGCGGTCCGGTCTTTTTTATTTTGAATCTGAAATATTTATCCCCCTGATATGTCGTATCAATTTATGAATATTCTGTTTCGATTTCAGTACCTGGTTTACTAGAATACGAGTCGATTCCGGGCGTTCTAAGTTCTAAGCCATTTGGGCGCGGGCCTAAGTCAAGAGGCAAATCAACGAGTCATGAAACTGAGGATATTATCACGGTCAAAGACGTCACCAATAAGGTATGGACAATCGTATTGTTATTTGTTTATCACCAGAAAGCACTGTTCCTCTGACTGTGTGTCTTATGAGCATGATCGTCGGATGCACGTGCCAAGAACATCTATACGTTGCCCAATGAGGAAAGAGGTTTTATAAGTCGGATTCAGATTTATGTCTTGTGTAAACTTACCCTAAAAACTATGCCATAATTTCGACCAAGACCATAACAGATACTTTATGGGAAATACAAAATGCAAGATGCACCCTTCTTAAATTTCTAATTTCATTTGGAAATTACCAATTTTGGAGCTGCCGGTATAGCCAGCCGGAACATACGAGGGCAGCCCTAGCAGCCCTAGTTAAGAACCTTGCTCTAAGAGTGATTAACGTAAAACCTAAACGTATTTTTCTCTGTTTGCTTTCAGCTCTCTGCAATCCTGGCAGTCCTAAACGCTCATTGTGTCGATCTGGTTCTGATCAAGCAGATATTCACACAGGTAACGCATCAAATCTATGGCTTTTTTAACTTTTTAAACTCCTTAATTTTTATCAGGCTATCAGTTCCTCTTTCAACATTGACGGCTGCAAAGAGTATGGGGCAGAGAGGTGAAACATCATATGATGGGCAATACTATGGCAAAGTGAAGAATATAATCGTTTATGAAATGCCAAATGTTTTTGTAGAATACGGAGCGTCGTTTGTGTCTTTATTACAATTGTACTTTTTGTAGAGTATTAAATGATTTCACATGCCTTTCTGCCCCATTTTACTTGGTCTTTAACTAAATTCTAATGACATCATGTTATTCTACGGTATTTGAATGATTAAATCCCCAGTCAAACATTTCACAAAAAATAAAAATGGCAGGCACTCTTTAGAGTATAAAACGCCAAATTTCCATTCAACAGTCCATTCGTTGACAGCAAACGTTTTACAGTATTGCTTTTTTCCATTCCGGACTGACACGTGCCCTTATTTCATAACATGTCTTGTTTTATTTTTCAGATAAATTATTTCATATGTGCAATTATGTTGAATAATGTTCTTCTGCGCAAAGACATGTGTCACTGGTCACGTGGTATGCAAATCAGGTGGGATTTTTTCTGCTTGTTGAAATTCTAATCCGGGGAGTGAAGTAGCTATAGGATTTTAAGGGCCGGCAAAACATAATGAAAATTAGAGGGGCCAAATTATTAAGGTTCTGGAAAGGTTTAGTAAAGGCCACCACAATGGTTGGCGGCTGGAAACAATGTGGAATATGGTTCTAGGGATGGTCCGAGGCAATGTTTTTAAGCTTTTTTCATCACAATACCCCATTATTCATCTTTTTGAAGAGGAGAGTTCTAGTACAATTTAAGAGTAACTTTTTATTTCAACGATCATTTTTAAATAAATAAGAGACCAAAATAAGATAAATAAAACACGTTTGAAACAATAAAACGTCAGCTAAGAATATCAAGAGAACAACTACTTGAACTCAAAATATGTAAAGGAAGGGTATAATTTTGTTTAATGTGATTTAAAATTTTGTGGGAATATAAAGTTTTAGAAACGTCTCTAGACTTGAGAAACTTTCATGTTATTTAGATGTTTTTTAAACATCTAAATAATTAACCCATATCAACGATCTCAAAGGTAATGGACCTATTCAGCACAATAGATTACAGAATGGTTTAGTTATGTTTCTCTCTACTGTTTCCTTAACAAAAATTAAAGAAAGTTCCCTGGATTTCACTGGTCCTAAGGGTGGCTCAAGGCAACAATTTGTTGTCGTTTCTCGGCAATGCCGTATTCAATATGTAAGTGTTAGGAGAGCAGGATTTGGGAAATAATACGGGGAGAAATTGTGAGCGCGTGATAAGACAAGGGGGGATTCATCATAAGTCGCTGTTCACGGGTTCGCGTCCTGCCCTGATCGTTTCCTCGCTCACCTTTCCTGCCTGTCTATTAAATGTGTACCTTAATTTATGCGATTTTAGATTCAATTTAACGCAGCTGGAAGAATGGTGTCGTACTAATCAGTTAGAATCGCTTGAAATCACGAAACCTTTGGAGCCGATCAAAGAAGCGACGCAGTTGCTGCAAGTTAACAAAAAATCTTTAGATGACGTCGATTCGATTCTTAGTGTTTGCGCTACACTGAATCCGTTGCAAGTAAGTCTTGAATGATCATCGATTCATGATAACTGATTAGTAATTAGTGATTACAGATTAGATATTGATCCTTTACGATAAATGATTACTGTTTAATGTGATTGCCTATGATCGCTGATCAATGATCACTGATTGAATTTTGCTACCTAGTGATTAGTGGTTACTTAAACTTGTGGCTGGTTTTATGGACTTGTGGTTTGTTGAACGTAAACATGGGCTTAAAGGGGCTGCACAGTCTTGATGGCTGCGAGATGCTGTGATTGGGTGTTTAGCTTCTACATAATGGTTATGCCAGAGTCTCCATCATAATGCCATGAAAGGGCTATACGTCAAACAGTGGAGTTCTCTCAAACAAACTGGATTATTTCGTAATGATCTCGTAGTTCATCTGATGTCAATGCAATCGAGAAACTTCCCTTACCACTGGTGTAAGACTTGTCATATTTTGTTTACGAAGTTTATGTTCATCCACTTTAAGCAAAGTCATTTCATCGTATTTCATGTTCAGTGCTAAAAAATTGTGTGAGTTGTATGCAATCAGCAATGAAGTTCTAATTTCTTCGTCTGTTACATCTTCATTTTCTTTCCACCCAAGGTACAGAAGATTCTAACCATGTATACACCAGCCAACGAATATGAGCCACGTGTCCCTAGTAAGGTCATTCAAGCGGTAGTTGCCAAGGCAACAAAACAGAGCCCAGACCCCAGTTCACTGATGATGAACATCCAATTCACATCTCCGGTAAACTTTCCTTTTTCGCCGTCTGCTGTTCAGTTCGAGAAACTTCAAATTCCAACTGTTTTAAGGTTAAAAAATGTCAAAATAGTCTAGTAAAGATCTCAACTAAAGTTTCCTATAAATTTTTATAACCAGCTTAGATATATCGAAGAGTTATCCATAGCATAGTTTGAACCAGTGGTGTAACGCAGAATTTAGCTCCTTAGTTCGATAACTGAAGGCCCCTAAACAAAGCGACACCTAAAAGTTTTTTGAAATCCATGCTTTCAAGATTTCACTCCGTTCAACCAGTTTTCCAAATCAATAGAAGCTATATTATAGAAGCATCTTACTCAACCGTCAACCTCATCCCCCTCCCCCCTTCTCTACCTTAGTAAACGCAAAAAAAATAATTTACATCCTGCATTTGACACACACATATTCTTAAGAGGCCCTTTGCTAAAGCCCTACTAGTTGTCTGTCTTGCTCTACATAACTGGATGCAGCTTTCTTGCGGTCTCTTCCACAACGAATCAGTTTTTGTCTCAAGGACCCAGGCCCCTGAATTACGCCGCTGGTTTCAGTATCAATGTTTAGGGAGAATAGAATGAAACACTTTGTAGAATTTTGTTCTAGTAGGTTTGGAACTCTCGATATTCAAACTCGATCTGTTCTTTATATTCATATTTGCGTTCTCGAGATTATTCTTACCAAATGTTAATTCTTACTCGATCATCAAACAATAATTATTACATAGAAGATTTTCAAGAGGTACAGATGTATGATTAAAGAATAGTTAGGCCCTAGTTGTCAAGTAAAATCTAGTTTGCACATCGGTATCTTCAAATTTGTTATGCACAGAGCATTCATATCAATATCCCCGCTATTCTTGTATGTACCTCTGTTTTTGTTTGAACCTTCTTTCACAATGTTTTCGTCTATTGGGTATATGTGGAGCTGACTTTCGTTGTTTAAATGAAATCAAATCATGCTTAACACCACTTGTACCAGGAAAAGAGAAAAACCAAACGATACTATGCCCGAAGAAAGATGAAAGTTCTTCTTTGTTGCTTCCTCTTTTGCTTTGGGAGTTTTACCGTTCCCATTTGTTTTGCTGAAAAGTGTTTGGTTCCGTTCCGGTTGAACTATTTGTTTCCGTTCCGGTTGAACTATTTGGTTCCGTTCCGGTTGAACCATTTGGTTCCGTTCCGGTTGAACCATTTGGTTCCCTTCCGGTTGAACTATTTGGTTCCGTTCCGGTTGAACTATTTGGTTCCGTTCCGGTTGAACTATTTGGTTCCGTTTAGGTTCTTTTGTTATGATTATGGTCGCTATTCAAGTTCGTTAGGATGAAAATACAAGTCAAAAAATCACCATATTTTACCGGACTATTAACTAACTTTTAAACAAAACTTTACTCGTTTTAAATTTTTTTACTTTTTGACCAAGAACCATTGGAACTAAAGCAACGGAAATTGTTTTTAATAAAACAAATAGCACCTTTTAACTTATATTTCTGTTAATTCTTTGATTATTTTGATCGTTTTTTAAAGTTTTTTAGATGAAATTGCCTGTCTAAATATTCACCATTTTCTACAAGCCTATTACCTTACTTTTTAACCAAGAACCATTGGAACAAAAGCAACAGAAATTGCCCTTTATAAAAGAAATAACACCTCTTGACTAATATTTCTGTTAATTTCTTTGATTAATTTGATCGTTTTTTAAGTTTTTTAGATGAAATTGCCTGTCAAAATATTCACCATTTTCTACAAGCCTATTACCTTACTTTTTGACCAAGAACCATTGGAACAAAAGCAACAGAAATTGCCCTTTATAAAAGAAATAACACCTCTTAACTAATATTTCTGTTAATTTCTTTGATTATTTTGATCGTTTTTTTAAGTTTTTTAGATGAAATTGCCTGTCTAAATATTCACCATTTTCTACAAGCCTATTACCTTACTTTTTGACCAAGAATCATTGGAACTAAAGCAACGGAAATTGTTCTTTATAAAAGAAATAACACCTTTTAACTAATATTTCTGTTAATTTCTTTGATTATTTTGATCGTTTTTTAAGTTTTTTAGATGAAATTGCCTGTCAAAATATTCACCATTTTCTACAAGCCTATTACCTTACTTTTTGACCAAGAACCATTGGAATAAAAGCAACAGAAATTGTTCTTTATAAAAGAAATAACACCTTTTAACTAATATTTATGTTAATTTCTTTGATTATTTTGATAGTTTTTTAAAGTTTTTTAGATGAAATTGCCTGTCAAAATATTCACCATTTTCTACAAGCCTATTACCTTACTTTTTAATCAAGAACCATTGGAACAAAAGCAACAGAAATTGCCCTTTTTAATAAACAAATAACACCTCTTAACTAATATTTCTGTTAATTTCTTTGATTATTTTGATCGTTTTTTAAGTTTTTTAGATGAAATTGCCTGTCAAAATATTCACCATTTTCTACAAGCCTATTACCTTACTTTTTGACCAAGAACCGTTGGAACTAAAGCAACAGAAATTGTTCTTTATAAAAGAAATAACACCTTTTAACTAATATTTCTGTTAATTTCTTTGATTATTTTGATCGTTTTTTTAAGTTTTTAGATGAAATTGCCTGTCAAAATATTCACCATTTTCTACAAGCCTATTACCTTACTTTTTGACCAATAGTCAGGGCTGTTAGCCAAAATGTTGTGCAAGATCGCATACCAGCATGAAACTTCGTCCACAAGGGTAGTTTTGGGCGCTGAACAAGATAGGATGCAGACCCCAGCTGAGAAATGCCCCAAAATGCTATTTTTAGACTGTTGTACTTGTTCCCAGGCCCCAAAAGTGTTTTTTGTAAAAATACTGCTGCTAGTTGTGATACCAGCATGAAAATTAGAAGAAATGGGGCAGTTTGGTATGCTTAAAAAGATAGGATGCATACCCCAGCTGAGAAATGCCCCCAAATGCTATTTTTAGACTGTGATACTTGGTCTCAGGCCTCAAAAGCGTTTCTCTTAATAATACTGTTGCTAGCTATGATACCAGCATGAAAATTAGAAGAAATTGACAGTTTGATATGCTCGAAAAGATAGGATGCATACCCCAGCTGAAAAAAGCACCCAAATGCTATTTTTAGACTGTGATACTTGGTCCCAGGCCCCAAGAGCGTTTATCCTAATAATACTGCCGCTAGTTGTGATACCAGCATGAGTGAAGCCTTATGTGCTGAAGTAGGTAATGAATCAGTTATGCGTGTTCCGCTAATGAGCATACTGATGAAAGTGACAAGAGATGGGGGTACTTAAGCTTTTTGAGATGCAAGAAATTGGGAAGGGTCCTCAATCTTATGCGAAAATACATGTTTTCTAATGATATTGGCAGCTTTAGAAAGGCAAATTCCATCATCCTGGTCATTCTCTAGACATGCCTGATAAATCGCGGTACCGGTTTCTTCTTTGGGTGTTAGGAGAACATTGTTTCCTTGCTTTTCTTCGTCGAGCTCTGGGATGTGATGTAAGATGTCATTCTTCAAACGAGTACTGTGCACATTCTTTACACTTTCTGCAGTAGCACCATGCGCCACAAGACGATCGCAAAAGAGCTTTTTGATACAGCTTAACTTGAATACGGAAATATTCTTGGAATATTCTACCATGTCCCTAAGATAATCAATAATCTCAGCCAACACTGCCCCTTTTCTAATAGCGTCCTCTGTTTTGTGAACAGATTTTGTTCGATGAAAGCTTTTCAGACGGTTGTAAAGAGCGGCAAGGCATTGCTTGTGATATCGGGCCTCAACTGCTACCATGTCACCTTCGCTTAACTTGGCTAAGAGTTTTTCATCAAAGAGCTCCTTTACCGCGTCACGAGTGTTTGAGCGTTTGTCAAATTCACTTCCAAATCATCCTTTTCACAAAAAAACACCTAACTTTAAAATTATCTGCGCTGTACCTTTGGCGTGTGCTAGGTGGGGCCTGAGCGATTTCAACATCAGCTGTTTCTTTCTTTTTTTCCTACATACCCTTTGGTAATGGTAGTCGTCATATTTATTTTTGCAACGCTTATGAAATTTTGCCTCATTTTGCAAAAGATTGCCAGCTAATACCTCGTTGCTTGTTAAGCCTGTCCTTGTATCAAGGAAAGAAGGAAGCTCACCAATGCCCTGAAACCTTTTAAGCTGTTCTGCAATGCTTTTGTATCCTGAACCTTTATCGGAGTGAGTGCCTTTCCTTGCTGGACATTCTAGTACCTCTGATGTCGTTTCTTGGCAAAAAAAACAACTTTCCCAATTTGTCTCCAGTATTTCTTTGCTCATTGAACTAGGTCTGGTCAACTCGCTATGGGGGTTAACCAGTTGAAATATTTTCTTAGACATTTCCACGTATCATTGTCTTATTTCTCAAAAAAACGTATATGAATTGTTTGCAATTTCGATGGCCCCATCGCTATTGTTAAACAAGACAATAGATCCTATCACTAAGGTAAACTTTTGAAGGAAATGGAATGCAACCATTACAACATCCGGTTCATTTACTGGGTTTGAAAAGGAAGGTATCAGATTTCTTCCACTAAAATTCTGTTCGATTACTTTTTTAAATTATTTAAGCTAGACTGCACAAAACCTTTATCAATATTCTGCAGGAGAATGAAAAAAGATTCTTAATTCCCTATGTAAATTTCCTTCGAAAACCAAAATGAAAGAGTTTATCAAAGTAATAAGGATAACCACTTCCGCGGACTTGGACCTAGGACAGCGGTCTAAAAATAGCATACAGGGGCAGTTCTCGGCTGGGGTCTGCATCCTATCTTTTCGAGCATATCAAACTGCCTTTTTCTTCTAACTTTCATGTCGTTATCACAACTAGCGGCAGTATTTTTACAATTAACGCTTTTGGGGCCTGGGACCAAGTACAACAGTCTAAAAATAGCATTTGGGGGCATTCCTCAGCTGGGGTTTGCATCCTATCTTTTCGAGCATATCAAACTGCCTTTTTCTTCTAACTTTCATGTTGTTATCACAACTAGCGGCAGTATTTTTACAATTAACGCTTTTGGGGCCTGGGACCAAGTACAACAGTCTAAAAATAGCAATTTGGGGCATTTCTCAGCTGGGGTCTGCATCTTATCTTGTTCAGCGCCCAAAACTACCCTTGTGGACGAAGTTTCATGCTGGTATGCAATTTTGCATAACTCTCTCAAAATCTGAGGCTAACAGCCCTGACTACAAGAACCGTTGGAACTAAAGCAACAGAAATTGTTCTTTATAAAAGAAATAACACCTTTTAACTAATATTTATGTTAATTTCTTTGATTATTTTGATAGTTTTTTAAAGTTTTTTAGATGAAATTGCCTGTCAAAATATTCACCATTTTCTACAAGCCTATTACCTTACTTTTTGACCAAGAACCGTTGGAACTAAAGCAACGGAAATTGTTTTTAATAGAACAAATAGCACCTTTTAACTTATATTTCTGTTAATTTCTTTGATTATTTTGATCGTTTTTTAAAGTTTTTTAGATGAAATTGCCTGTCTAAATATTCACCATTTTCTACAAGCCTATTACCTTACTTTTTAATCAAGAACCATTGGAACAAAAGCAACAGAAATTGTTCTTTATAAAAGAAATAACACCTCTTAACTGATATTTCTGTTAATTTCTTTGATTATTTTGATCGTTTTTTAAGTTTTTTAGATGAAATTGCCTGTCAAATATTCACCATTTTCTACAAGCCTATTACCTTACTTTTTGACCAAGAACAGTTGGAACTAAAGCAACAGAAATTGTTCTTTATAAAAGAAATAACACGTTTTAACTAATATTTCTGTTGATTCCTTGATTATTTTGATCGTTTTTTTAAGTTTTTTAGATGAAATTGCCTGTCTAAATATTCACCATTTTCTACAAGCCTTTTACCTTACTTTTTGACCAAGAACAGTTGGAACTAAAGCAACAGAAATTGTTCTTTATAAAAGAAATAACACCTTTTAACTAATATTTCTGTTAATTTCTTTGATTATTTTGATCGTTTTTTTAAGTTTTTTAGATGAAATTGCCTGTCTAAATATTCACCATTTTCTACAAGCCTATTACCTTACTTTTTGACCAAGAACCGTTGGAACTAAAGCAACAGAAATTGTTCTTTATAAAAGAAATAACACCTCTTAACTAATATTTCTGTTAATTTCTTTGATTATTTTGATAGTTTTTTAAAGTTTTTTAGATGAAATTGCCTGACAAAATATTCACCATTTTCTACAAGCTCATTACCTTACTTTTTGACCAAGAACCGTTGGAACTAAAGCAACAGAAATTGCTCTTAATAAAAGAAATAACACCTCTTAACTAATATTTCTGTTAATTTCTTTGATTATTTTGATCGTTTTTTTAAGTTTTTTAGATGAAATTGCCTGTCAAAATATTCACCATTTTCTACAAGCCTATTACCTTACTTTTTGACCAAGAACCGTTGGAACTAAAGCAACAGAAATTGTTCTTTATAAAAGAAATAACACCTTTTAACTAATATTTCTGTTAATTCCTTGATTATTTTGATCGTTTTTTTAAGTTTTTTAGATGAAATTGCCTGTCAAAATATTCACCATTTTCTACAAGCCTATTACCTTACTTTTTGACCAAGAACCGTTGGAACTAAAGCAACAGAAATTGTTTTTTATAAAAGAAATAACACCTTTTAACTAATATTTCTGTCAATTTCTTTGATTATTTTGATCGTTTTTTTAAGTTTTTTAGATGAAATTGCCTGTCTAAATATTCACCATTTTCTACAAGCCTATTACCTTACTTTTTGACCAAGAACCGTTGGAACTAAAGCAACAGAAATTGTTCTTTATAAAAGAAATAACACCTTTTAACTAATATTTCTGTTAATTTCTTTGATTATTTTGATCATTTTTTAAAGTTTTTTAGATGAAATTGCCTGTCTAAATATTCACCATTTTCTACAAGCCTATTACCTTACTTTTTGACCAAGAACCATTGGAATAAAAGCAACAGAAATTGCCCTTTATAAAAGAAATAACACCTTTTAACTAATATTTCTGTTAATTTCTTTGATTATTTTGATCGTTTTTTTAAGTTTTTTAGATGAAATTGCCTGTCAAAATATTCACCATTTTCTACAAACCTATTACCTTACTTTTTGACCAAGAACCATTGGAACAAAAGCAACAGAAATTGTTCTTTATAAAAGAAATAACACCTCTTAACTAATATTTCTGTTAATTTCTTTGATTATTTTGATCGTTTTTTAAGTTTTTTAGATAAAATTGCCTGTCAAAATATTCACCATTTTCTACAAGCCTATTACCTTACTTTTTGACCAAGAACCATTGGAACTAAAGCAACAGAAATTGTTCTTTATAAAACAAATAACACGTTTTAACTAATATTTCTGTTAATTCTTTGATTATTTTGATTATTTTTTAAAGTTTTTGAAAATGGCCTGCGAAGTTACAGAAAAGGGAAAAGGAACCTTTTGATAGCCCTGCACAATTAGCAACACGGATATGTTGGGATTCTCAATGAAATTTTTCAGAATTTAGGAAGAATAAAACAGGGTACTTACCATTTACGTTTGGTAGTTTCAAAGCAAAAGGAACCTATTTCAGAAGTAATGTTCTCAAATATTCACCTCGTCTTTAGATTCCAAGTGCTGACCAATATCTTATATAAAGTTGGTCTTAAAAAGCCAAACAGAGAAGCATTGAACCAAAAGAGAAGATTTTGCTCTGTCTCCATTTCTTTATCTTACAATGCAGATATTTACATTAATAACTTTTAATACCTTTCTATCTAACCATATTATAACGCTACAATGAACACGAAAGTACTTGCAATCCTATTGGAATGAATAGCTTGGATTCTGCGGGGCACCACACCAGTGAGTGAGAAAACGCAGCACATCTTGGCACTCAGGGCTGTGTGATACCTAAGGTAGAGATTTGTACATGATTTAATTTAATCGCGACTCAAAAGGCTCTAGAAGGGTATTGTACTGCTATAGGGGAGGAGTATGCCTCGTTGTCTTTAGTGAAAATGAGGCAAAGATAATAACGTTGGGATAAAGTAAATTTTTGTGCATGACAATGAAAAGCGCAACGGTCACGTGCTCAAGTAGACTTGAGAGGTTGCCTATATTCTAATCCTGTCTTGTTACGTCATAGATGGATAGCGCACAGGATCAAATACATGACATATGTCGTAACCAGAGTCAACGCCGTTTGCTAACAACTCCCAAACTTAAATTCAAACTCATTTTTAAGATGTTTAATGCAAATTGTTGTTCCTTCACAAAAGCACAAATTTACAAATAATCAATGAAATTTCATATCAGCAAAAAGAAAACGACGTTAAAAGTTAAAAATGCATGTTTATGTTTTAAAAAAATTATCTGGGCAAACCTTTGTTGCCATGAGGAACTTGTTCCAGTCTTCTTTATTTGCAGCACGTCCAGGCTTTTTAAACTCAAGCTTGCTTCTTAGAACAGGGTACCCTTTAAAAAAGAACCAGCTTTGGCTTAGTGACGTAGGGTTTAAACGTATCTGAAAAAGCCAGCGTTTTATTTTATCTGACGCAAAATGAGAAGTTGAATGGCTCTTTGAAAGTGAAAAAGGCTTTCAAATTTTCAATGGACGTTAAAGAGCCTAGGAAAAAAAATTGTCGACGTATTTTTAAAATTGCTCAAAAGTCTTCCTCCAAACAATCAATAATGAAGCCATTGGAAAGCAAACGGTCAAGAAATTTTGCAATAAGATTAAAAATAGAAAGAAACATTGACAAGATATAATAACATTGGTCGAACAATTTAAAATATAGAAGATAGGTGCAGAGGTTAGTCGAAAGCAAAAAACCTTGAACCTTAGTATTAAATAGAAGGCAAATGAGGTAAGCATTAATAGCATTGAAGAGATGTTAAGGGGGAAGAATTAAAAGGCAAGATTTAGAAGAAATAAGAACACAAAGATGGTAAAACACAGCTGCATCATTTCAAGGAAGGAAACATAGTAATACGTGGACAGATGGAAAGCAATGAGGGGCAGCCATGCATCTCAAGCAAAGCAATCAGTGAACAGATCACGAACTGATCACAGTGGTAATTACCTGATATAACACAAGGTAATGACTTGATTTCAGTGTTTACTGCTATCAGCGATCCCTCGTAAGTATCTCTTTCATCTAAAGGCAAAACCTGTTCAACTTTTTGGTCCATTGAAACAGCCAGCACCCACTCTTTAACTTCTTCCCTTTTGTCTTCCTGTAAGTAAATCTCATGAAGTAACGACAAAGAGAATCAGACCACAGAATATAACAAACATTTCTTAACGACATCTTCAAATCAGATAATGAATATAAGAACATTGAGTATATCATTAATATAAGTAGTCTACAGAAATAATAGCAATTTTAAACGCTATAGATGTGCAAACAAACTCCATATAACTATTAACTTTTCAGTCGGTAATGTTAAGGAGAGGCCTGGAGACCTATAGCCAAACAGTTATTAGAAAAGGAAAGAAGAGGCTAAGTAAGGGAAAGCAGAGGACGTTGAGAAGTATGTTGATTTTATTTGTAAAAAAGGTTAGTTATAAGTGTCTAAGAAGTAAAAAGAGGGCAAGCCTTTCAAAGATTACAAGCTCTAGTGGGAGATATAAGCAGACACATGAAATCAAAGATAGCAGGACACATTTTAGGTTACGAAACAAAGATAGATGCGTATGTTTGTTTCACAGTATTAGCATGTCGAACTAAAAATACTCTTTTGCCTCTTTTACTGTTCAATTTCGGTGCTCAATGAAGCAAATAAGCCCTTGAGAACCATTAAACGAAATAAAACGCCGTGAATTCCACTTGCATATGCAATCTTCACTTGCATATATTAAAATTACTTATTAACAAAACAAAATCATTGAAATATATCACAAATGCATATGAAATATTATCGACAGTTTAAACGGACAATTAGAGGGGTCATAAACAAACATTTCTCTGTTCAGTTTCTACAATTGTATCCAAAAGTAATAAGATTGATTAGCTAAATTGCAGTCGTCCCCTGCAATATGGAAGTGCTAATTTTTACACATTCCGATGGCTTGAACACACGCATTGTCCAAATAACAAATATTATAGGAGAAAGGGGTTTGGCATAATAACTGAGAGGGGAGAGAGGATACCGAGCTGGAGCAAGGTTTTCGTCTAGTCCAATGACCTTTTGGCAACCATCGCAGGTACAAAGCCTTAAAAGACAGACTTACCGGTAGGAACTGATTCTCCGGTACAGTCACCTCAAGCGGAATATCAGTCTCCATGAAATCGCTGTTATCAATCATGTCTAGATTGCCTTCCTCGATGCCCTATGAAATAAAGTCAGATAAATATGTGACGGGGGTTTAACAGCGAAAGGTGGATGAGAATATTTTTGGTTTTCTGCAATGTTCCAATGTGGAGAGCTATCTACCTTGTAAATAAAATGAACCTTTTTTGGCAGTTGGTTAGTTCAGATCGACAGAAGGACAGCATATTGAAAGTAAATTAAGTGTTAGATTTTACTAAGAACTTACAGTGGTTAAGTAAGAAAGGGAAATTTACCTCACTAAGATCCAAAAATCTGTTAAGAAACACAAATGCCATATTTTCCCAACCAATTTTCTAGAAGAAAGATAAAAAACAATTTAAAGAAAAATTGGGCGTCTCAAAAACTCCAGTAGGTAGCAAAAACAGATATTACATAAGGCTACTGGATATCTTGACAAACATTTCAATTGTGTGCTTTGCTATCTCTTCGACATCAGATTTAGAGCCTTGTGTTTGTAGAAATGGGGACTGAATCAAGAAAATGGCATTTTCCAATATTCTAAATCCTACGAATGAAAAAACGACCCAGAATGCCTCTTTCACATCTAAATGAGTGGACAGCCAACTGTCAATTCACGATTGCCAAGAATAAAGAATTCTAGAAACAAGCCGTGAAACACTTTTTCTTGGGCTCACTACACTTGAAGTTCAACGAAAGTTTCCCCGATGCCTCAAGACGATACCCTTGGAATCTTCTTCAAAAGAAAAGGAAAATGCATGAAGTTTTTTATTTCTGTTAATTTCAGTGGCCTGTCTCTAGCTTTGGTGATCAAGGGAGGTTTCAGGTCCCATTTGCCGACAAGTTAGAATTTGCGGAACAGGTAACCCAAAGGTGGCAAGGTCGTTTTTGCAACAGAAGGTCTTTCAAGGAGGGTGCAAACCCTCGAAACTCTTGTAGCAATGGCCTTGTCAATGAGCTTCCTCGTGCAAAACATTTCGTTGTTTCAACCAAACGTTCGATTATGTATTTGCTTTTTATCACGTAGATCAATATCGCATTTATGAAAGAGCATTCATGGAACCAAATATTACCATGGGTGGCAACAAAATTATTACTGAATCTAAATTCACAACAAGAGCAAACCTTGCAATCCATTCCTGCTTCGAAGAAAGCTTTATCACATGGAATGATGTCAGAGTGCCTGAGCAGGGACACCGAAAGCTTCGCAGCAATACTCTCCTGCAAAATAGAGGAAGCAAGATTGTTCATTTTGTTGTTCTTCAAATTCAATGTTCGAACAGAACCTAAGAACGCGTCAATCTTGGTCCACCGTTTATTGTTGCAATTATGGTATCAGATTAGAAGGCTGGAATAAAAGATTTAATGCAGATTATTGTGACGCAAAAATCATTTTTTGTTAAAAATAATCATTTAAAAGACAAACCAGAGCTTTCTGTGACTTCGCAGCGGCTCGTGTTGCGTAGTAATGGGATATAATCAGCATGCGACTAAAGGTCTCCATGGTAACAGCATCAGATGGCTTCCTTTCAAAACCTTCACACTGAAATTATAGATAGAAAATACTTTAGAAGCTCTCTACTGATATTTCATTAAGGGTACCTGGAAATTCACTAATAATGCGATTACTATGTCGTTATACAAATTGCGATGCAAGCAGCAAGTCTATTTAAAAAAACCTGTTGGTGGCACACAATATTTTACAAAGAGGCGAAAATTAGCGTGGAGAGGTAGGTGCTAAAAAAGATGAATTTTTATTCGGTTGACGTTAAAAGCTCCAAAAATATAAAAATTTTAATGATTTAAAAGTATTTTCTGTAAAATTGGTGCAGAGCAGGGTGAAAATGTTAGTCATTGGATAGATTCATATCAATCAAAAAAATTCTTAGATAATGAGATCATTGCATTCTCAGCTAAAGTTCCCTTTATCATTCGGTCATCAACTCTGCAAGGTTCCAAACAAAACAACGCAAAATCTTTTTTTAGCCCACAATATCAAATATTTCTATCAGAAAACACTAACACATGGAAGCATTTATTTCCCGGGATTGTCGTAACACTTTTATAATGAGCAATATTTAGTTTCCAGTTCAAAACACTAAAAGGACATTCATACTTGGAAACTCTCATAGTTCTAAATGAATGAGACTTGCTATTTGTAAAATTAGCTTTCAATGGCCAGAAAAAAGATGAGACAGGAAATGCTTAGAAAACTATAAGTAAGCCAAATGAACATCTATAGAGATCTGCAATTAGGTGTAATTTTGTAAGTAGAAACTGCTTACAACATCAGCCAGCATGTTTCGCGTGTCTGCCCACAACTTGTAGGATTCCGGCCCGGCTTTTCCAGGCATCGAGAAAATGCTATATGCCAGACGTTTGTAAATATTGAAATTCTGCAAAAAAAACCGGACCATCGTAGTTTAGCAAGTGAAAACCATAACACAATTTAACAAAATGCTGTTTCCTTTCATCTGACAATGTCTGATATCAACAAACACCCGTGAAAGGCAGGGATAAAACCGTAACAAATGGTGCTACTTACATAACATGCTAAAATGCTAAATTAACATTTTGCCCCGGGTTAATAGGAGCCCTATCTCCACCTCAAAAAAACTTTATCTTACATAATGCTTAGAATTCTTCTTGCTCGATTGATCCCATAAGAGAGGCATGGTGGGGTTGACTCAACAATCGGTATAAATTTGTCGAGGGCTATAGATTTGGAAAGTATAGTTATAGATCGAGTAAAGTATAGTATAGCTATGTGAAAATGAATTAAAAGCTTTCTGTTTTGTAAAATATTTTTACACACTTATAAAAGTTTCCCCAGTTTAATAAGCCTGTAGACGGACAGGAATTGGACAGACTGTAATTAAATATCGATCAGAGGAAAATAAATACCTGTGGATTTGGAGGTGCACCATATTGCAAAAATAGATCCAACCCCTTCATAAGGTTGTCTTCCTTGATTAAGTTGGCAGCATATAAAGCAACGTATTTGTTCAAGACATCACTGCTCTGTGATTGAAAAGTTTAAAGTGTAATGAAATATCAAATTGAAACTAATGGCTTTAAAATATTCCACAAACACGTGGTGGCATGACAGTCAAATGTTCAAATGAAATTGAATTTGAATCGTGCTTATAAAGCTACAATCATCATAAGAGCTGGGTTGATTTAAGCCAGATCTTAAAAAAGTTAGATTTTTCGAGGCCATGTAGGTCTGGCTTTGTAAAAAAGCAAACATTTTGAAACATACTGAAGTTTTTATCTGGTACGCTTTTCAGAACATAGATAAACAACTATGTTCTACACTTAACCTGTTATTTCAAAACATGATAAATATAAAAAAATAAGAAATAGAGCGAAAATGATATCTGTTTCTTTACCGAGCTCTCATATTTTCTGTCTACCGTCTGTTATATATACAATTATTAGAACCACGAAAAAAAGCAGAAAAACCATAAACAAAATCTCCGAAACTATATAATGATGACCTGCAGGATGTATTTCCTTGATTAGGCAACATGTTTTCAAGAACCTTCTTAGTTTGTAAAACGCATGGTTTCATTTTGAATGCATTGCCCCTGAACTGTCTATCGGCACGAGGATACTGCCCATTGCCATGCATCTTCATTGCAAAGATTACTGTATACTCTTCTGATAAATGGCTTAGAGTCTATACATAGATTACCTGCTGTTCAGCCTCTTGAATGCAGCGTTCCCATTGGCCTTGCTCAACGTACATGTCGAGAGCTCCGATAACATCAACATCCATAAGCTGGCAAAGGTCAGTGAAGGAATGATTAAAGGAAAAAACAAAAACATTCAAGAAACATAGATTCAGCCAATATTGTTCATTGAGAAATACATATTGTGCTTCTAACACAGGATAAAAAAGAGTATCACCTAGTGATGAAAAGCGCTGTGATGTCACTATGTTCCTAAATTTTGAAAAAATCTTCCATTCCCGTTCTTTTTGCAATAAATATCCAGGAATTAAAACAAATTTCCAAGGAAAACGTAAACTAGATAAATCTAGATCAATCTAGATCGGGATTAAGAAAATCATACTAAAATCATGTCCACCTGATGCAGTTCAAACCCAATTACCGGATTGATACCTTTTCGTCATTGAATATGACGTCTCTAAAATTCTTAACAGACTTACCTTATCTGGCATTTGCTTGGATTTTAAAAAGTTGATGTACTTTTCTTCAACATACTGCTCGTATCTGAAGTGAAAAAAGGAAATTTATCTACTGCATACAATAGGTAGACCTACCAATAAGAATAAAAGCCAAAAGGAAAATATACTAAACCTGAACAAATTTATGCTGGATGCAATGTGAAAATGCTTACTAGTGCTTTAGGCAAGCCAATATAAAGTAGGGTATGTGAATATTTGAACGGGCATCTGTTCGCTGTTCGCAGGTGTTCAAGGAATTAAGAGAAGTGGTTAATCCTTCAAAGCGTCTGTTATATCAATTGACAAGCACAGATACTCAGATTTAGCAATTATTACAGCAATGTATACGGCTGGTGTGTTCTGCTGGCGAGTGAACACATAGAGAAGCAAAACATCTCATAAATAAAACTGAGCACAGAACAATAAAGTTCAAATGTGGCTTTCTTACTTTGGTGCTGCATCGGCCGCTAAGCGTTTTGCCAGTGGCCATAGCTGTCCCATTATATAAGTGTCGATAGCTTCTTTGAAAAGTTTTACTGACTGATATAACTCTGCAGCCTACAAAAAGGTACGTTAAACGATCAGAGGTACTGAATATATAAAGCATCGAGACAAGACAAGACAAGACAAGACAAGACAAGACAAGACAAGACAAGACAAGACAAGACAAGACAAGACAAGACAAGACAAGACAAGACAAGACAAGACAAGACAAGACAAGACAAGACAAGAATAGACGAGAAAAGACAAGACAAGAAAAGACAAGACAAGACAAGACAAGACAAGACAAGACAAGACAAGACAAGACAAGACAAGACAAGACAAGACAAGACATAGACGAGAAAAGACAAGACAAGAAAAGACAAGAAAAGACAAGACAAGACAAGACAAGACAAGACAAGACAAGACAAGACAAGACAAGACAAGACAAGACAAGACGAGACGAGACGAGACAAGACAAGACAAGACGAGACGAGACGAGACGAGACAAGACAAGGCAAGACAAGACAAGACAAGACAAGACAAGACAAGACAAGACAAGACAAGACAAGACAAGACGAGACGAGACAAGACAAGACAAGACGAGACGAGACGAGACGAGACGAGACAAGACAAGGCAAGACAATAAAGATGCAGCACATCTAAATGATTGTGCATCTTCAATGGTATTCCGAATAGTCTTCCAAATTTATATACAATAAAAATACGTTTTGAGGCAATATTGCTTAACCACATGTTCAAAACCATAGCTTTTTACAAGTTCAGCCAAGTGGCTAATCGGGTGGCTAATGCAGATTAGGGTAATGTGAATCAAGTTGAAAACAACAATAGAGCAAAGCATAGCCTTTTTATACACATAAAATGACCATATACACGCAAGATACTTCATACCTGCTCATAAGCTTCGATTTCACAGAGTTTTTTGCAGGCTTTGTCAGTAACATCAACGGCTCTGTCTTTTACAAATTTCACTGCCAGTTCAACGGCCTGCAAAACAAATTACTACGTTCACAAACACTTAAATCCAATCTTCAAGCATTTGATAAATTATTATGACTATAAAAGGATTCTTCAAGAAGGATCTCAATGAAAAAGCCAGCAAAACACTAAGGCTTCTTCAGAAAGAGTTATTTACATGTGATAAAGATAACGGCATAGATACAACACATAAACGAATACATTTTCAAAGATGATAGGATACGACTCCGAAGCTGGCGTTGTGGAAAGGCTTTGATTTGTAAATACATATCCAGCAACAGGTCTACAAATATGTCAGTAGGCAGCATCTGCCCAAAATCTATATTTTAAAGCTTCAGACTTATTTTTTCAACTGAACGGAATCTTTTAGATATACAGCATCTTCACGCACATTGTCATTCATGTCGAAAACACACTACAATCTTAGCCTTAGGCAGTAGAGCAACAAGCCTAACCAACATACTGTAGCATATGTAAATTGGAAACATAGCATATGCATAGTAGAACATAGCATATTCAAGTACTTTTTATCTTACACCCCGCGTCGGTTAGCGACCAAAGGTAAGCATAAAATTTATATTCAGATTAAGATAGAAAGTAACATGATAAGTAGAATGGCACGTTTGATTGGTTCCGTGCTTTTGACCAATCAGCGGCCACTAACCTCACACCCTATTGAAATGCCCAAGAGAGAAAACCAACTCTTTTGTCTACACAAGTCGGGCTCCTTTTTTATGTAAACCGATTCCAAAACACCTACCTATAAGGACGACCTTGCTTGTCCAATGATATTGAATAATTTTTCACTATATATTTTGAAGCACTCTGGGCTTGTGAATAAAGGTTGACATATAACCGTATCAAATATATTTTGGCCTTCTCATTTCTGCAGACACATCATGATTGCTCTATCTTCGCGTTTTTCGTTACCAAAAGCTAATCAAAATTACACTGAAACGACATTGACAATATTTGCAGACACATCATGATTGCTCTATCTTAGAGTTTTGCATAACCAAAAGTTAATCAAAATTACATTGAAACGACATTGACGCAATATTTGAGAAAAGGCAAAATCAAGACATATAATCCGCAGCACCTTTGTCCATGCATCCTCAAGAATGTCGAAATTTTGAGTCATCGACTTGCTTAGTTTGAGATAAACGTCAATTGCTCTTCCATATTCAGCGCGAGATTCCCAGTCCTTTGCTTGTGCCAACAATGAGTCTAGTCCCCTAAAATGATTTAAAAAAGAGATCGATACTCGTATCACCAGGTCATTAAATATTTCTAATGATAATCGTCAGACGGAAGGCAAACAGCAAAAAAGGTAATCTTTACCAGATTCCATGTATATGAAAAAAGAACCATGAACTTTTGATGATATGAGAATTCAATTTTAAAAAACACTTATAGTTTCACATTTTAACTTTATTCTGAATACTATATACGGAAAGAATGAAATTATAAAATTAATTGATAACAAAAGCAGAAGTTTTGAGTTAATCTTTCAAAATAATTTAACTCCATAAATTTAATGATTTTAAATTGATGGAAAAAACAATACGGGGATGATGATCTGACCTCCAAAGTAAAGAGGAAACGAAGAATTGGTTAGAATTGAGAATAGACTCTGAGAATGAATTAGCAATAAAACTCTGAGAATGCCTCGGGAAATCTACTTTAATACAGTACAGCATTGATATACAGCATATATCTATACCCTCAGCAAAAACTTTGTCCAAACAGGAATAATCAAAACATACTTGTCATCACGGTTGTTTTCTCTGTCATACTCATTCTGAAGTTGATCCAGTTTATGTGGGGCATATTCTTTGGCAATTCTCAAAGCATCTGCCCACATTCCTTCTTCCTACAAAATATAGAAATTTGCACTTCTCATAACGACCAAACATCTTTGTACTTTGTAGTAATCATTGAAAGGTTTGACCAACTGCAAAGGCAAAAACTATAAGATCAAGGCATTTGTATTGGCAACAATACTTGCTTACGGATCTTACCATCCACCAAGAGAAAAATTATAAAGGAAATATAAATCTTTAAATTGCTAATTTGTGACAGCTAGCTGCTTTGAACTCAGTGATTAGAGTTTCACAACATCGAGAATTGTAACTGGACAAATTGCATCTGAAGTGCAGCTACTTTGAGCCTGCTAATTAAATGCTGCTTGAAATACCCAATAAAAGGAAGGATTGATATTAGTATCGAAGCAAATGAATCACACGAGGTTGCAACAGAACTCTGTATTTGTTTGTTTTTGATACTTATAAAGTTGAACTTGAAAGTGAAAATGCTAACTGATATGAGGATTTATTAAGAATTGAGGGTCATTTTGACCTTGCAAATATCAAATAGAACAAAATAGATGGAAGATTCTAGGTGAAAGTAGAATGCGAAAATAGTGCTCAATGGTTGCACTGTATTGAGCTGTAATGGAAATCACTGTCTTCGTGTGGAGAATTAACCTTTATTTAGTGCTTGATAATATTGACTATTACAACTGTGACAACTACTGTCTATTGATAATATTGACTATTACAACTGTGACAAATATTGACTATTGATAATATTGACTATAACAACTGTGACAATTACTGACTATTGATAATATTGACTATTACAACTGTGACAAATATTGACAATTGAAAACATTAACTATTACAACTGTGACAACTACTGTCTATTGATAATATTGACTATTACAACTGTGACAAATATTGACAATTGATAATATTGACTGTTACAACTGTGACAATTACTGACTATTGTTAATATTGACTATTACAACTGTGACAAATATTGACAATTGATAATATTGAATATTGCAACTGTGACAAATATTGACAATTGATAACATTAACTATTACAACTGTGACAACTACTGTCTATTGATAATATTGAATATTACAACTGTGACAAATATTGACAATTGATAATATTGACTGTTACAACTGTGACAATTACTGACTATTGTTAATATTGACTATTACAACTGTGACAAATATTGACAATTGATAATATTGAATATTGCAACTGTGACAAATATTGACAATTGATAACATTAACTATTACAACTGTGACAACTACTGTCTATTGATAATATTGAATATTGCAACTGTGACAAATATTGACAATTGATAATATTGACTGTTACAACTTTGACAATTACTGACTATTGTTAATATTGACTATTACAACTGTGACAAATATTGACAATTGATAATATTGAATATTGCAACTGTGACAAATATTGACAATTGATGACATTAACTATTACAACTGTGACAACTACTGTCTATTGATAATATTGAATATTGCAACTGTGACAAATATTGACAATTGATAATATTGACTGTTACAACTGTGACAATTACTGACTATTGTTAATATTGACTATTACAACTGTGACAAATATTGACAATTGATAATATTGAATATTGCAACTGTGACAAATATTGACAATTGATAACATTAACTATTACAACTGTGACAACTACTGTCTATTGATAATATTGATTATTACAACTGTGAAAAATATTGACTACTGATAATATTGACTATTGCAACTGTGCAGCCTATTAACTATTGATAATACTGACTATAACAAATGACAATATAAGAGGGCCAACCTACTTTATATAGCCGAATAATAAGCTCCGGACGCTGTGCACGTAAGAAATATGACTCCGACTTCGGATATTCTTTTTTCCCAAAGGCTTGACGAGCCTAAAAGAGATGCATGTAATATCTATCACTGCTAAAATTCAGTTGAGACAACATTTTCAACACATATTCGAGAATAACTGCAATTTTGAAACATTTGATTTTGAAATATTAAAAGGTACGATTTCAAAGCTTAGCCAACATAAAATGCTTTGAAACAGAATGGTTCTGGCTAAAAAAAACCCGAAGCATGACCAGGAGCCATGCTCATTTCAAAACGGTAAAATATAGATCTTTAATATTCATAAAAAATTGAATGGTACACTTGTTTACCACTTGTCAAATAGTAAATTATTCAACATAATTTATAATGATACGAAGAGGAATGGGATACTACGAAACATAAGTTTTTATCTTGCAGTGAGGTGATGTATTTTTCAATGTTCGAAATCATGAAGATTTTAGAACGAGAAAAATTCCAGGGGAAAAATGTTGCATTCATTTATGGACGACCATGATTTCTTATTGAAACGGAAAACCTGAATCTTTACCTGGCCTACTAGAACATCAGCAACACTTTCAGGGTCATGGTCTTCTGCAATTCTCTGTGCACTGTCCCAGTCCTGCGTGTGCACGTACCTGTACAAAATACCATAATAAACTTCATATTGCAATACCACAAAACAAATATTGCTAGATGTATTCATTCATTGAATTATGATCCAAAAACAGACACAATCTACAAAGGTATCCAAACTCTAAGCTTGTGATGAGTTGCTTGGTAATTTGGAAGGGATTTAGAATCGATAATGATAAAAATTTTGTACATTTTCATTGACATAGTCTGATAAACAATTACAAAAAACCACTAATGATTGTCTGATTCGACCCAGCATTAAAGAAGATCTAGATAAGACGGCAACACAATCACCAACACCTTGATTTCCATCTTCATCTAACTCGAACATGCTTACATATACCTGTAGCTTAGCTCTTAGTAATTAGTAATAATTTCTGATCACTTCAAGGCGTACTGACAACATATTGCGCGCACAAAGCAACAGATTCAACACATTGAGTATAGGCTGGAAGAAACAAGATGACAGGGACGAAAATATAAACATTTACTTCTTCAAAAGTATTTTTGGATCATGTTTTCAACACGTATTTTATTTTTATTCGATCATTCCTTGCCGTTTTGCTTTTATGCTTCTGTCTATCGTTTATTACATTCACAATATCATGACCAGGGCCATCGCTAGCTTCTGTTCACAAGGGCAGGTGCCCAATCCCATTTGCCATCCTTTTTTGCCGACATATCTGAAAATTTGCCGACGAAATTTGCACCCCTTAATGCCAAAAAACTACTCGTTTTCACAATGAAATTTTCTTCCAAGGGGGAGTCACGCACCCACATCCTCCGTAGCGACGACCCTGATCATCGCAATATTCATAAAATCCTGCAGACGGCCTCACCAGTATCTCTTTCTCCGGATACATTGACACATCATACTTACATTAGAACGGCTTCTCTAGGTTTTGAAGCTTTAATGAATTCATCCTCAGCTTTCTTAAAGTCTCCTTCGTCTTCCAAATACATTGCGTGCTTCAAATGAACGTCTGGTAGTTTGCTCTTCATACCAGTTCGTGCTAAATCGAAGGCAAATTCAAATGACCTGCAAAAAAGGTGAAAAATCTAGAATACATAACTGGTTGGTGATATTGCGGGAAAATCCCACTTAGAGAAGGAGGCTGTTCCGAAAATCAAAATATCAAATTTTCATAAATGAATGCATTTCCACAGCTTCGGTTATAAGTTGCTACAGCAAGTTTCACGCTTAATGCGATGAGTTGGTGATTGTTCCACAGGTTCATACACATTTCTGCTCAAAATCTATAAAAGCGCAGGCAAGCCTGAAAATTACACGTTGTCTATTAAGTATATTCTGAAAGACTCTCTCCTGTCTTAGATTTATCACAAAAGTTATGTCTAAGACAGACCAGCGTCTATCAGAGCTGGCGGCACATTATGAGCTCCATGGCCTCAATGGAGAGCAATCTTTTCTTCATGCGAATAATTGGCTCGCAGAAGCAGGTCACATATTTCACATAGCAAGACAACAGACCTCTGCAGTTCATAATTCTGCCCTGAAATTATCATGTACATCAACTATCCATAAAAACGATTAGCAGCATTATGCTTATAATGAGCAGAACGGTTGAATTGAAACATACCCATTTTCTGCAGCATACTCGATTGCAGTCTCCAAAAGATTGAACTTTGTGAGCAGTTTCACGGCAGAATCCCCACCTGTCACAGAGCAAAAGCAAAACAAATTACTCCATTTACTCACTTTCTGCTAATTTACTCATTCGATGTCAAGGCTAAGGTTTTCCTTTGACTTCAAAAAATAAAGCTCTTAAAAAGAAATTTCTAGGCTACGCAAATAAGATGTTCAATAAATCAATGAAACTAAGGAGCAGCAAGTGTTGGTGTAATATGAAAAAAATATCAAAGCTTCAGGTACAGTAACCTAAAGATAAATAGCATAAAATAAATAGCATAAGATAAATAGTATAAGATAAACAGAAAAGGACAAAACCTAAATGAAAATTTAGAGATCATGAAAATAGATAGCAATGGGTTTTGCAAATGGTAACAAAAAAACAATTCCTTTCTCAGATGAAAACTTTCTTGCAATACACTTTAATAATAGTGAGAGATTTGCAAAATTGGCATAAGAACAAACCTCAAAGGCAACAGGAATGCGTGACATTTGATGAAATCAAAACGAGACACGTACCTAGACTCTTTGCCCATAAGTAGGCAACTTGCTTCGCAGGGGTCACACCACCGTAGTGCTTGGCAACCTAAAGCAATGAAGACGAAGACTACATGATTACATCATGGACTAACAGTATTGAAAATAACCTTAACGATTGATTGAGAATATGATCTCGTCAAGTTTCACCAGTAAAAATATAGCTCTGATGATATCTTTTAATTCGAAAATGGGCTTCGCAAAATAGCAGAATAGCAGAATAGGGGGGGGGGGGGTAGGGGGATGAGCGGGATAAGCCTAATGCTGCACCATGGAAAGTAACATTTCACATTTACACAAAAAGCTCCTCAAAATCCAACCCATAAAAGGATCAGTCAGCTAGCAAGTATGCAGTTTACAAGGCAACAAAGATAATTGTGTTAAGTTATCAATCAGACAAAAGTCCCCATTTAACCTGATTTCCCTAACAATGAGGCTGGCTATTTGACTTTCTTACGAATTCTACCACATATCTCCGATCGGGTCACTTCATACCGACAGTAAAAGTCTAGAAATGCTCCAGAAGTCTAGAAGCACTTTTTGTGTCTGAGACAGCATTTGATGACCAAACCAGAACAAACATTGGCTGCTTTCTGTAGCACGAAGTAGACTTATGAAATGCGTAGAAATGTCAGCAATCCTTACATATGCAATAATCGACCTGTCTAATCTTGTTAAAATGTTATTAGTGAGAGAATTACACTAAGAAATTTCAATGTAGTTAAACACTACAATATATTGTTATAAAAGAGAAGGAAATAGAAGCGACTTATTACTCTGTATGAATCCTCCCAAAGGTCATTATTTCTATACATATTAACGGCTGCTTTCCAGTCCTGTGCCTCTGTATAATGGTGCTCAGCTTGACTGTACTGGCCCTCGGCCTCCAGCTCCTTAAAAGAGAACGAAGAATTGATTAAGGAGACAAAAATGTCAACTTAAGTAGACAAGTGACCAATGCTGCCAAAGCAGCGGGAAATCTTCTTGCCTAAATTCGATGCTTTTTGTATGTAAAAAAATATGCTTAACTTTGGAGCGAATTGTCAAAAATAAACCAGAAAGAAAGAAGCTGCACCTTGGGGGTTCTTTTCACCAGTCACAGCCCCCTAACGTCTCAAATGACTACAAAGTCCAAAATACAAAAAATATCCTTCAAATTGGGTCTTCTATCCATTCGAAGACAGATGCCAAAAGAAACAAGTAGAAAGTTTTAATAAGGCTATAAAATTTGAAAGTAGTTGTGCATTCGAAACGCTAATATTACTCTAAGTCAATAAAAACATAAAGAAGATCCTCAAAATAACAAAATAAATTAATTAACATTGATAGCATTAATACAAACCTTAGCGAGATGTAAGTGCGTGTCTTGAAGCAGATCAGGATGAAATTGCGTAACCAGTTTTATCATTTTGTCGTACTAAAGAACAGAATAAGGAACCTCATTATCAAATACTTAATGAACAAAATACTTATAACATGAAAAAAACATGAAAAGGAGCAGATGGGTAGGAAATATTCAAAACATAGAAATGTTTAAAAGTTCTTTGACGAACTCTATAGATCGTGAATCAGCAAGTTTAGCTATTGAAGTGAATTAGCAAATTTAAAGTAATAAAAATCTTTAGCTGAAATTCAAGCAATTGTTACCATCTTCAGTTTTTTATACATGTTGATCGCGTGATCGGGCTCGTCAACCGTGATAAATAATCTAGAAAGAAAAAAATTTCGAGTTTAGAAAATTAATTTGAAGATAAAGGCAAAAGAACAACTTTAGAAATGACACATTGAGATAATAACTGCTAGTATTTATGATTATCGATTTGCATATTGCAAAAGTTGCCAGTTTAGTTCAAAAGATTATAGTCTAATGAATAGGAGAAACAATTGACAATATTCATTTAAATGTAAATTTGCTACGAAAACTCAACATGAATAGATTCTGACAAGGAAAAATCCTTACAGACACGCAACGGATATCAGGAGACACAACTGAATCTAGGTGCCTTGGAAGGTTTAAAATTGACAGAAAATTCATGCGATTATTTGTGTAGTTTTAGTGTGTTCTCTTGGTAAATTATTCACTTGACAATAGGTAACCCTTAAACACGATAAGGGAGAGGGGGTATAAGATTACTTGTAGTATGGTTACATATGATTTCATGTTATCAGTTGTCATAGAACGATTTATCAATGGAGCAACTTTTGAACAAATCAGCTTTACGCCAATAGTGTTTGCTCGACTAGATTACTTGATATTTTTATAATAGGACCAATGTTGTTTCACTTGTGTTGAATGTTGGAAAGCAGAAGTGCATTCAGTGAACACAAGGGTGCATATACCCCAAGCTCTCAACAAACCTTATGGGCCTTTGCACCATGCCTTCATTCAAGTGCCGATTAGGCTCCCTACTTGAGGTTTTAGGGATATACAGACAGAGGATAATAAATAATAGACAGAGGTATCTGGAAGGCTACAATAAACAATATTCTACCTTTCAGCCTCTTTGTACCTTCCCTGTGATTCAAACTCTTTAGCTTGCTTTGTATACAAGGACGAGACCTCCTCCGCAGGCATGCATCTAACAGCAAGCTAAAACAAAAAGTAAAATTCAAAGGATACCTTGGGTGGATAGGATGCTAGAAACAAAGAGAATATCATTCTTAGGTCAAGGAGTTACACAGTTATGGTCAAGAATTAACTCTGGGCGTACCTAAAAATAATTAATCGGTTCTCAACCAGGCCGTTTCATAAAGAAATTCCCACAATAACGAACGGGATAAGCGTACGAAGGCGATCACCCGTTTAACAACAACGTTTAACAAGAAGAAGTCCTCCGGGGCCTGGGGGGTTTGGGGGGGGGGCGGTGAATCAACTGCCCACGATTTTTTAACCTTTGGATTCTAAAAGCATGATTACCATCCATTTTCGGCAAACTTTTTCACGTAACGTGGATAACGAAGCAACAATATATTGTTTTCACTAGCTACTTGATTATCATTCAAAAATACAACAATTTATAAGAATGAACTATCTTGTAATGGCACCTATCTTTTGCAGGAAAAATTTCTTTGTTGTCAGTATGTTAATAATTAAAAAGCCACGGTGGCAACCTGCTGGACAGACTCATGTGGTATATTTGCAGCGAAAATCGATAATTTATCTGTGATTATTTGTGTTGTCGTTTGTTTTCGGCACGTTGCGGTGTTTCTCCTTTTTAACATTAAACTTCAGCTTCGTTTTCTTATACCTACCTTGCTGTATAAACAAACTGCTTTGTAGTTTCAAGAGTCCTGGGCTAATTAAAAAATATACAACCAGTATTCTGTTGACTTATGTTTGGATGTTAAAATAATACTTAGGTAATCAAATGCACCTACTTTGTGGGCTGCTTCGTACATATTTGCTCTCGTATACATATCAACAGCCTCTCTTGGTTCACCAGCGCGCACGAAGAAACGTTCAGCAACCTATCAGAAAAAACATTGAAGCAGCTTGTGATTCAATGCGAGCAGGAAGTGGTGGAATTTGTTCAAATGCCACATTATTTCGAATTTTGTTCTTGAAGATTATAAACATTCTGTAGGAAAACTGTATCATTGGGGTGAGTTGGTATTTTCTCATCGGGGTTCACAAAAATTTAATACCAATGGAAATCATTTACAAAATTGAACACTGCGGATAATATTGGGTAATTTTATTACGATCATGGAAAAAACGAGATTAAAGGCATACTTTCTTAGTTTCTTTGAAACAAATTTTATGCGACTTCAGTAATTAAAAAAAAATTGAAGACTTAATAGCAATTCAGGTCTAGATAAAATAAAAAGAATAGTAAAACTCACAGAATATTCCATAACTTGTGCATAATGTCGAGCAAGTATCAGATAGTACCTGAAAATGAAAGATTTCAATAATATGCTTAAAATAGGCAAGTTTCTACTACTTTGCTTCTTACACAAAAACTCCCATTGATATCAAGAAGCACGTGAATTTCAATGAGCTGGTCTCAATTATTATTTGCAGCTATGCTCACTTTCATTCGTTCAAAGTCTATAATGTTGAAATACAAGTTAAGCATACAATTAAAAACACAAAAATGTGAAAAATCTTATAAGTTAAAAATATTCTCACATGTCCTCAGAATTTGAGGGTATAGAACAATAAAATACTCAATTCTGCTGCTTTAACTTTGAGTCTTTGAAACATAAGAAAACGTAACCGGTTGCAATATTAGAAACTTCTTCAGTCAAAGGAACTCTAAATAATTCCTCAGTCAAGCGAGCTAAGAAAGTTTTGCAACTGAATAATCTTTGCCTATAAATGTACTAAAATTTATGCACATTTTAACTAAGTGCTATTGCAGCTTACTTTTGCGCCACACTGTCATCTTGGATCTCAACAATTTGAACAGCTTTGTTCCACTGCCTCGCATTGATAGCAGCCTCGATTGCTTTAACTGACGAACTGCAGAAACGGGGAGGAACAAATCAGCATTTTATATTCAATTCGATTGAAAGATTCGATTAATACCAATATATCGCTACTGAAATGCAGGAATAACCAGCAAAAACACTGCAATGGCAATTCAAGATGTGTGCCTTTTAAAAAGCCAGTCTTTAAAAACATCTTTATATTCTGTGACCCTGACTTGACCCCTGATAAGACCTTGAATTTTTAGTTGCTTCTATACCCATACAGTAATTAAGGGATACCTAGAGCTACGGCTTGGAAAGAAAAGGGGGGGACTGTAGATTTCATATCCATCATCAACCATTTAAATAAAAAAACAGGAAAAATACTCGTACCCAGCTTCGATGAAATGATTGATAGCAGCATCCAATTGCTTCTGAGACACCAAATAGTCTCCCCATTCCTCCTCGAGACGAATGACTTCGTTTGGAAATGACATACGAGCAAGCTCAACAGCCCTTCGGTATGTCTTTCCCTTTCTGAAAGCAGACAACGCCCGATCGTTGTCTCCAATTTTCTCAAAAAGATCACCAGCCTAGAGCAAATAACGAGCATTGGAATCAGGACAAACTAAGCTAAGGATAATTATCGTGCACAAATTAGAAGATTTATTACTACAAACTTGATAGAATTAATATGAATTATTAGAGAGAAAAGAGCACTAAAGCGCCATTTGTAACTTTTGGCAAAGTATTCTTAAAACAAGACTGTCGATTTAGGAATAAAGATAGAAATTATCCTTTTACTAACTACATATGCAGCATTTATCAACAAAAGGCACAATATACTATTCTTACAGAGCTGCCAACGTGCTTGAAGAACTAGCAATTTGCTTCTTTGTATCGATTATCAGTAAAAGCAATCAAATCATGCTTTCATTTATCTATTTAAGCCGAGGTGATGCTTCTCAAATCTAATTTTATCCAAGCGCAAGGACACTTTTTTTATAAAAAAATGGCATACAACGATCAAATTTCTCTACATAAAACCTAATTTCCATAAGCTTTAGAACAGCAATGCAAAATACATACAAAACTGTATATCTCGAACGAGTTAACAAGGTTTATCGGTCAGATATTAAACTGCAGACCTCAAGGTAGCAATCCATGGTAAAACAAGGCAATAACAAGAGAAAAGAAAATTACACACCCTTTCGTAGAATCCACCTTTCATCAATGCTAGAGCAATTCTCTCAAGCAACTCAGAATTCATTGCCAAATTCTAGAATTTGAAAAATGATTGGCTTTGAAATTGATACAAGAAGCTATATAACTTAGCTCGCTCAAGAAGCTAGCTCAGATTGGTTATCTTGAAAGCTCGAAAAATGCAACCAAATGAGGAAAATTATCATATATTTCGCAATAAAGCAGAAACAAAGGCAACCGTAACGCTTTTCAGCAGGGATCACTAATATTACTTATTTTAGAGATTTTTGTAACATGTTGACGAGAAAACTGAAAAAAGAAAGGAAATTGGGATAAAAAATGTAGCCATTCGACAGGCTTCAGATAGATTATTGGCAGATAGTCCTATTGCAATTTCTAAACAACTGATAAAGAGAGGAACGTTAGAGGGACTTTCGTCAAGCTTTATATATTGCAGATATGTCGCCGATATATGTACAGAAACAAAAATAAAAAATCTACAAAACATTACACACATCATGGCTTAACGCTAAGCGAGCTGCTCTGGCAGGCAGTCCAGCCTTCATGTACAAATTGATTGCCTCCATGTATTCTCCTTGTGACTCTTTAACCTGAGAGTAAAAAGAGAGAGAGAGGACGTAAGAAATTAGAGATTTGAATTTTAGGGCAAGTCTGAAAGCTAGGTCTTCCTTTTTCTTCGTATTTCTAAAATCTAGAATACTGCTAAATTTAAATGAATTTTGCATAAGCTCTTTTTGAAATTTAGAGGGGGCCTGAAAGAATAGTGGAGTATCATAGGAAGGGATTTCAATTTTTTGTGTTTCGCTTAAACGGTTTTTTAATACAAGTTGGACGGAGGCCCAATAAGATAGAGTTCTCTCAAGTTTTGATTTAACAAAGGGAGCCTATCTAAGGTGGCGGCTTAATTAAAAATAGCTTCTGAGGGGGGAATTTACAACCAATAGTAAAAAATTGCTGCAAACCTAAGGCAACGAATACCAGAAAAAGATAACTGAACAAATAATAAGATCTAATAGAAAAATCCACAAAATATTTCTCTACTCGAAGGTCTAAGAGAAAATATTAACATTATGAAACAGAAGATAAAAATAAACTTGTTTGTCATTGAGTATCACTTTCACCTTTTGTGAAAAGTTACATCTCCTAGCAAAGGCAGAGATTTTACAAACTTGAAAAGATAAACATTAGTAACAAAATAAGATAAAGCGTTTCTGATTGTGTTGATGAGGCACTCAGATTTATTGAAGATTCAACCCAGATTTTTTTCACTATTGAAATGATACATAAACACATTTCAATTATGTTCTTAATGCTTGGAAATGATCTTTAACAAACATATTCAAGATGTTGCAGTCGTCTTATTGAATCCGATATCATCTTATGTAAATCCATTTCTTGACATCCATGACTTAAAGAAGAGCTCATTGGTATATAGTTAAATGTTTGAGGGGATCAATACGGTAAGAATATACTTCGAATAAGTCATACTTCTCCAGCCTTTTCCTCTTGCCCTGAGGTTGAAAGGTATTGAAGGTAATTTGAACGCAGATTTTCAAGTTCAGGGTGGCCCTTGAAAAAATTAGAAAAATAATGGCAAATTAGAAAAATTTAATAAAAATGTATAGAAAAAAATATGTAAACAAAAAATGCAAGCATCATGATTTATACCGAAATTCATTTGAACATGTGCACATTCAAGCTTGCCATGAAAGTAAAATTCGTCAAATAATACAGTTTCGAAAAGAAAATGAACATCAGGGATTAAAGGATCAAGAATGAATATAGGTAAATAATATATTCACCCTCCCTGGGTGGCTTGCCTAACATTATTTTTTGGAACAGACTTTGAGATAATTGTGACTGGAAACAGGGTTGTTATGAAGATTCATGCCCCCTTCGTTATTGTATCGTTATTGTATCGTTATTGTACCGTAGTTTGTAGTAGTGTATTGTAAATTTCTATGAGCATCAAAAATAGGTAAATTTAAAATGGAAAGACCCCATAAAATACTATATGGTGGAGCAGCCGACTTTTCATTTCTTTACCATCAAGAGGTAAGGGGTCTCATTTATATTTACTACATGATAATTTGCCCAAACAATGTGTCTTTGCCAGAGCAGGACTTCGAAGGGGTGTTGCACGGTCTAAACCAACATACGTACAGGCAGCTTCGCATAAACAAATCAAATCACATAAAAGCTGAATTTCTGTCAGCATTTCATCGGCATGTTAAATGGTCCTGCACTTAGATACAATCTATAAGAACTCACTACCTTCAATAGATTCTATAACGAGCACTTGGGCAAAGTATCTTCAGAAAATTAAGTAAATGTTTGATCAAACAAATCAAGCATAATATTCGAATGGGTACAAAAAAAGTAGAATTAATAAATCAATCAAATCCATTGTTGATGGGTGAAAATGATGTATGATGCAGGCACATTCGAGAAAAGATCGTCAGGGATATTTTTATAAAAAAGACTAACATTAATGGTAACATATAGAAAGCCCACAGTGACAAAGGATTAATTAAAGGACACCTACCTTTCTTGCTGCAATTTCAAGTGAGTCATCCCACTTGTGCAACTCTTGGTACATCTCCATGGCTTGGTCGATCATTCCCTGTTCTAAATAAATTCCCTCTGCTTTTTTGAATTGCTTATTAAGAACAGCTAGTTTTGCTTGCACAAGTGGGTGTCTAGATCCATCCACCCCTGTTTTCGATTCGATGTCGTCCACAAGGTCATTGACTTGATGAAGAAAACGAGCTTTTGAAACGTCCCCAAGGGCAGCATAGCATCTGAAAAAGACAGATTTGCTTAGCCAACAAAACTTTGACTGGACTCATTGTCAGCAAAGGCCCGTAGCTTAATGATTCTGAATAGTACTAAGATAGAATAATCGGGAATTTAAGTTTAAGGATAAAATGATACCCTATATTTCCACATTTTTCATCGCACAATGATCATGATCAGTTGAAAGATCTTCTCATTGCAGTGATTTTAAAGTTCAGATCTACAATTCTGCAAAAGGGATACTTTAGTTCTAAGCTCTTCAACTGATGATGATCATTGTGTAATTGAAAAAGAGCGTCAAAGGCAATCGACAAATACTAAAGGGGCTTAAGCCTTCTTTCAATGAAAAACTGACCAATCAGTGCCTGTGATTCCATTCACACGCTTATTGATTGGCTAATACTGATTGGCTTACAAGATTAACAAGATTACAATATTAGGGCTTAAAATGTCAAACACCATGCCAGTACTGATCAGTCCGATTTCACTGGGGCAGCATAAGTCAGCTACTGGCTCAAGCAGACAATCAAAATGAATATACAACACCGCTTCGACATATGACTCTGGATTTGTATATCGTAGTGTATCACAGATTCGTGTATCACAGTATATCGTTATGCACTGCATCAAATCAAGTCAAGATTGCATTAAGGCCACAGATTATTGTTATTCAAAAATTATATTGTAGGCTACACAAGAACAGAATTTCCTAAGCAACCAACCTTTCTGCAACTGGCAGGTTTCCTTCCTGCACAGCCAGCTTACTAAGGGTTTTCCACATGGCTTCTGTTTCGGGTGTCATGTCCAGCGATTCCAAGAACGTGATAGCCCTGAAACAAATAGGTATGTTTTCTGAATGCCCACTCATAAAACACAAAGGAGGTAAGCTGTGGTACAGTGGTAATATGTAAATATCTTTGTCTGCTCGTTAGCGGGTGAGTCGGAAGGGAAATCTTAATGGTAAACTTAATCATAAACATTAAAGGTGCCAAACATGAGCATTGTGGTACGACAGCAGCAACTGTATTCTGAGAACCAATAGCCAAGAGGTTAAGCTTAGGAAATGGCTATTACGAATAGCTTCGGGGACTCGACAGTGCAACAACAAGCGTCGTAGGAATCATCCTGTGTTAGTATCTGGGAGTACCTACAAATATCTGCCAATAAAAGGATTCGATACTCAGGCATTGATACTCAGGCATTGATTCTCAAAATAACATCAAAGATCTGTCATCGCAATGCTTCACAATGCGAATTTAAAAAGGCACGAGCCTTGACAATTAACCCAAGCTTTCTACAGAACAACTACCTTGAAGATCAGCTTTACCTATGTCATTCTATTAGTATGAATTATGATCGAAAAGTGTTCCCTGTTCGTTGCATTTATCACTGAAGGGATGCTCTTATGGATAAACTATATGAATTATACACAGATAAATATGCAAGGGCAATGCTCAGAGGTCCCATAATCTTGCAACACAGTGAGATCAACCTCTAGCGAGTGTGCATACCTCCCAAAGTCACCATCATCAATGGCCGTTCCAAATTCGATTAGACCCTCATCCAAAGTGTAGGAAACAGTAGAGACGCCCTCATTAACGATGACATCCGTCTTTCCATCGTTTCTCTCCAGGTCAACTATATCGCCCTAAAAGAAAATACGCTTAACTGAACCTCAACTGTGCGCATTGGGCTAGAGATAACATGCCATACAATATGACGGAAAGGAAAAGACGATCAACAAATTCCGTCGTTATTGGGTGAATCATTGCAAAGTTTTGACCTGTTTACTTTGTAAATCACACTGTCACTTGTAAGTAGCCCTTACCGTGTTACAATCAGTTCAAAATTAAAAAAGCAACAGCTCATGCAATGATATTTTGTGACACTTTTTTCGAGTAGAAAGCAGATAGGATATGGTAAAACAAAGAAGTTGCGGGTTTCAAAGTAATGACCCGATTTCACGAGTAGCTGTACCGAGATAATAACAAAGTATAACCTGTCCGAAATGGAAGCGATTGGGAACACGAAGAAGTAACTAAATAAAGACCCTACTGACGTATTAACTTAAATGTTTAAACAAGATACGCCAAACATAAAGTCAGAAATCAACGCTGAAGAAAACCAGCTGCAGAGTTCGGTAACAAAGTAAACCCTGTTAGAAAATAAGACATGTGACCGAATGCACAATAGAAGGATCTGTCATACTTGAAGGCATTTGACATGCATAAGTACAGGGAATCAAAAAATGACTCGATCAGAGCATGCGCGCTTGAAAGGGATTTGAAACTACTCACGTGAAACCACTCTAGGGTTTCGCCGATTTGCAGAAAGGCGGACACTGTTCACATGATTTTCTCTGTGCGCAATTTGATTGGTCAACTGCTGGGGATCAAGTGGCTGTAAGCCACTTTTACCTTGTCGAATGCCTTTAAGTACAAGCTAAGTTTCCATATCTTGTTGTTACATACCTTGATTGGAAACATTGTAACACGCTCGGGTGAATCAATGTTATACCAAATGCATAAATTTCCTCTGTCTTGTGCAACAACAACATCACTCATGGGTACCCACTATAAAGGTATTAAAGAGACAAAGATGTATCAAATGATTCTAGCTGATTGAGTTGTGCTTCAGTGTGGCAAATCTATACAGTTAACACCCATAAAGCAGAGCCAAGTTTTGCAAGAGTCAGGATGATTTCAAGTCTTGTGTTAAAAGACTCACATGACAATTTTGTAAGGATATAAGAGTCTTACATTAGATTTTTTGTCTATTCAGGAGATAATGGAGTTTTAAGTAAAACCCTTTGGCTTTTAAGTCGAGATAGGTTCTTGCAACTCTTTGATAAAAGAAACTTTGCAGGTTTTTCGTTCCTCTCTGCAGGATTTGCTATTTTTTACACAGTCTAAAAAAGTACATTCTACAAGAACAAGATTACAAAGACGATGCCAATGGGAGCATGATAGGCATGGCTACCCATATTGACCTCAACAAAAAACAATACAGTAGCACCAAAGGCTATACCAAAATCCTGTTTAGTCCGTGCGGATAGCTGGTTGGATCAAAAGACAAAGAGGCTACAACTTGAAAAGAAGATAAAATTTGAACAAGATTTTGGTGTGGTCTTTAATGCTGATTCTACATTACTATACATTTAATGCTAAAAATAACAGTCATTCTATAAAACAGTCATTACTATACATTTACTATAAATGCAGTCATTCTATTATTTAAAAGCATCAGTTCTAAATTTTTTTTCAGACTCATCTACAAGTAAGAACTGTACTGTAGCACTTTCAAGTAATTATCATGATTATAATAATTCTTTTTCGACATGACCTCAACAACAAACATTTTTCAAAGAGCCCTTTAAAGTAATGACTGCTTAGAAAATGACTAACGCGTGCAACAATGACATGAATACTCACCTGCACATAACTGCAGTAGTTGAGTATGGTTGTCTTAACCTGGCTTGCGACGTCCAGCAAATGCAACTAGAAGGAAGTGACAAGTGAACATAGAGAAATTAAACAATAGCAGATTTATAGCAGAATAAGCGACCACATGGCCTGGAACAACAACACGTGAAAGAATGCAATGATATCAAAGAGCTTGCTCAAACAACTTTTCTAACAGCATTACGAGTGCTGCGGTAGCCGAGTGGTTAAGGCGCTCGACTGCCATGCCAGCACTCCGGGTTCGATCCCGGCTCGCGGACGGCCTCAGTTCACTCAGCTGAAAATGAGTACCTAGTTGAAACATACTAGGGAGGTAAACGCGGCATGGAAAGGAACTGGCCACCCTACCACACAATGCCGTGGCCCAGTACGATGCGCCCCTAACAGTGCATTCCCCGACGTTCGATATCGAACACCGGACCAAAAAACAGCATTACTGGCTCTAAACATTCAGGGAAACCAATAAACGACAAAAATTTACTTGGAAAAGCAAAACCACGAAAACACAACGGGGGATATTTGAAAAGGGCATAAAGATCATCAGACATCATTCACACCTTATTAGTGAGAAAGTTTTATCAAACAAAAGGTTACTGAAAAGTCCTTATTCAGAATAATGTAAAAATATCGTTCATTGCCAACATACTTTGAGTTTCTTGTCTCTGAAAAGAAGCTTTTTACCGGTTTCACTCAACTAAAATAAAGAAAAAATACCAAAGGCATGTTTAGTGGACTTAACTGGCCAAAAAAAGCCCTAATTGCTTACTATAACATTCAAAAGTAAACGATGTTACAAATATCCCACAGCAATGAAGTACGGTTGAAACTTCATATAGTGGACAATTCAGCCAGTTATGATTGCAGCAAAAATCGCATAAGATCAATTTAGCTCCAATTATAAGCTCAGCTTTTATCCATAGGAGTGCTGTTTTCAAAGAAAATGAATACAAAAATGGGCTTCAAACTTTATTCTACAAATCATTGCAAAGACCAGTTACTTAGAAAATACAAAAACCCGCATCGTTAACAAACATTCACCTCTAACCAATCGATCTTCCCATCATGAGACACAGTGGCTGCAGTAAACCCAGAAACAAGGTCAACTAAAATAAAGAAATGAACCAGATATTAATGGTTCTAAAGCAACACTGGAATTGAAATCCCAATAATGGAAACACTAAAATCAAACCAAAGACAATGTCACAAATATATCATAGTAGGAAAATAATCAAGAACGCACCAACACAGACTGTTTTCAGGTCAATAAGATAAGCCATTTTCTTATTGTCTCCTTGATCCTTTAGCTTCCGCTCGTTTAGACGAACACTGAAAAGAGCAATGTTATACTAGTTAAGAAATGTTTCACCACACCAATACCCCTAAACATATAAATGGGTTTACAAAATTGCTACAAACCACCCTAACTACAATAAGGGTTATAATCTACGGTAGGAAATGTCTCTCCGTAACATATTCACTTGTCACATCAGTTTTATGAGCAATGGGAAAATGCAAGTTGCAGTTGTGATAGCGACAATATGAACCTGTTTAAATCTCCATCCCTTTCGAAAACACTTTCATAACTTGTCTTGTCTTGATGAAAAATAGCATTATATAAGCATATAAATGTAAAAATTGAAAATAAACAGTACCGGTAGGCCCAGTTTACAAAAAATACTGAGCTTAAAAGTTGGTACAGTACCTACTCATATATTTCATATTGTAGACTTTCTTTTTCAAAGTACAAAGAATGAAAGCCAACTGTATCAATTAAAAATCGTATATAACCTATTGCTGACCTGATGAGATGCGGATTCATAAATTCTGTTCTGACTGTTGCAAGCACTTCATTGCTTCCATATTCAATCAATGTCAGCTCGCCAGCATTGAAGATCATGCATACCTAACAAAAAAGAAGTGGGTCAGAAGCTTGGACTTCATCGGCATCATTCGCATACAAAAAATACTTGATTGGAGATTCGTCCCCGTAAGAATGATCGCCATCAGTAATCACAGTTGGTAATTCTATGATTGGTTTGATTATCTCTTGATTACTTTGATCAAATTAGCAATATAATTTTATCATTTATTTAATACTGTTCATTATGGCCTCTTGTTTTGATCATATTCGAATTATTCTGCTTATGCGTAGATTTTTTTATTTTTTGATATTTTGTGTTTAGTTTATTAGAAAATTATTATCATTATTGGTAAAATGATTCGTATTTTCGATCATCTTTGATAGACTTTTCCGGTGATTTAGTTTATATCATTGTAATACGTGGATTTTCAATCAATTAAAAGGAATCACGTCAATAAATACTCAAGTCAATCAAAAAATTAGTCAATTCATTAATAAATCTTATCAGCATTTGCTCTCTACCACTTCATTTTTTAAAAATGATAGTTTCAGCGTCCGTGGCAGTCGCGATCGAAAATGAACGCCCAAAAAGGCTATATTTCTATTTCTATTGTATTCTAGTTTTGGAATCTATCTTCATGAAAATAAAGCCAAAAAAACTCCTTTTTGTGTAGACAGAAGGGATTCCTTTTCATCTTAGAAGGACTCTATTGGTAACATTTTCTATAGGCAAGCGGCACTGATTGGGCAACCTATAGCCCAATCATGATTGGACAACAATACATGTGCTTGCGTTTCTGATTGGCCTATTTCGATCCACAACTGGGTATATATATTTCCTAGCGTAGAGTTTTCGGTCTATGTTCTGGCGTTTTATACTCTGAAGAGTGTCAGACAAAAAGCTTTAAAATACTCAAATGTTTGTTTTTTTCAAAGCCATTTTTAATTTCTATTTTTCTTGTACTTTCATCATAAAAAGAATTCTGATTGCAATTTTTTGTTTCATATTTCAGAGGCTCTCTGACAAGTTCCCCTGATCAATCAGATTCACAAACAGGCTTATGGTAGTAGTTATACACAAGGACTTAAAATAACACAGATCCTGTTGCTTCATTGCCCGTAGCCAATGGCAAAAAAAGGGCAGGACACAAAAACATTTTCGTTGGTGAAAAATAACAGAAACCAGAGATATCAATAAAAAATCGTTAGAAAAATAAATAACTTACGTTTTCATTTTCAAAAAAGAATTTTTCATTTCCGCCAGTAACTTGCCATGGTACCTGGAAAAGGAGGATGTTAGTTCCATGGTACGAGGGTCTAATACCTAGAGAGCTAGTATTATTGATTTTTACGAAAGTACAAAGATAATAATTCCATATGGAATTTTAACCATGATTAGCAACTGGAGGTGAAAAGTTTTACCCGGAAAGATTTTACAGTCAAATCCCTTATAAATTTTTAGACATTATTTTGTCAGAAAATTTACAAGCAAAAACAATATGATTGGACGTATATATGCAAGTATGAATATTTAATAATATTATAAAAAGACATGTTCAGTCATAAAAGATAAATAAATAATTTATATTCGTATATTTCATTCGTATATTGTACATTCGTAAATTTGATAGATCCTCAACCTCATCTTGCACTCAATCTTCTCTTAATTTCTTAGCTAATTTGAGGCTTGTGTTCTTATAAAAAAGAGTGTATTCTGCAGAAAATTGCTTACCTCGCTAAGCTTGTTTGTTTGCAAGTCACCAAGAAGAACAGTATCGGATGTATGGGCAACAAGATATCTGTCCTTGCCCATAACACTGACTTTATCGATCTGAAAAGCGACCAAACATTACTGTCTGCTACACTGCCGAATTGTTTTTAACGAAAACAGAAACTTAACTAAGCAATAGACAATGCTTAATGGTATTCCATAAGAAAGCGACGCTGGTTAGAGGCAACTCGATGGATTCAATAAATCTTGCAATGATTTTAGAATTTGTTCAACAATTTATCCAGTACTAATAATATTTAAAATATTTCGTTCAAGTATGATAATAAAAAGTGACGAAGATACATAAGTAGCACATCTCTTAAAATAAATTGTATTAAGTCTACTGTAACAGTTTTTGATTTAGTATACATTGATTCAAGAATGTGTCAACATGGGCATTATAATCATGAACGCGTATTTGCATATAACTGGATTCAAAATTACAAAAAATTCACAATGGTATGGATTCACGTTTAACCGAGACCTATAGTAACTCGGGCACAATTTAGACATTTTAGAAAAGATCTCAGCAAAATATTGGTACCAGGCTTACACTAGTTCCTGTCTTTCAAATTCTGTGTCAAGGCAAGGCAATGATCTAAAAATGTTAAAATCCTTAATACCCAGAGAAACACGAAAGCCTTTTAAACTGCCACAAACTCCTGATTGAGATGCCTACCTCGTATCCATAGTGAGATTTAAGCACAACTCGTGCACCGGAAGACAAATTCTTGACAATGACCTGAATAAGAGAGCGCATAGTGTGTCAAACATGTAATCACTTTTCGCATTCTCGTCTGATGATCGCATTTAGCGTAAAACCCGGATTAGCAGCGTAGAACCATGCTGCTGTAAACACCAATTAGCTTCTGAATCTATACAGGTTAAATTTTATTTATCTGTATGTTTTTTTGTTCATTTTAAGATTGTTACGTCACACAAGTCGATAGAAACCTAGATAACCACTTGAGTTTTAGTCTGTGCAAATAACATGGCACGTGTAATGTTTAATACTTTATACTTAGGCGGCCTTAATAGGCAGATCGAAGTAGTGTGTGGAGAATACACTTGTTTAATCAGTATCAGCGATGATTATTCTAATTATTCTAATTATTCTAAACGTGAGAAAATGTGCTAACATAAAAAAGGTCTGGTTACAGTGTCATCCAGAGACTTAAATACTACAGCAAGAGAATACTAAAAACACAGCGTAGAAAGTGGAAAAACAACAGCTGAAATGCGGATAAGTTCGTGCGATATTGCAGCAGTTACTAAGTTTCTATACACACCGAGTTAGAAGAGACTTCACGGTTGTAGCATGAAAACAGAGAGGAAGAAGTATTTATGATATTAAGGCCAATTAATACTACGAAGGAAAATACATTGTAAATTATGTACCTGGCTGAGTCCAACGTAAGTCATTTCAAATTTATTCTTGTATACAGTTCGCTTGAGAGCGCAGTCGAAAAGCTCCACACTTCCACAGAGAGTTCCCTATGGAAAATAACAAGAATTTTAAGACCAATGAGCAATAAGGATGAATACAGATTCTTATGAATAATTTAGTATGGATTTCTTATACGTGTTAATGGTAAACAGCAAGAAAATTTGCTTTCTAGCAAACTTTTATGGTCTCGCAGGTTATGTGGTCCTGGGGTTGAGGTCCTGGGGTTGCTCAAAGGGGTTGAGGTCCTGGAACAGTGTGATCAAAGGGCCTGGGCTCGTAAGGTCCAAATGTTTTGAGGTCGAGGGGCTTTGGAGTAATAATCTTTGAGGTGGAGGGAGGTAGGTTCTATGGAAAACAACAGCCCAATACAGTTGGTCTCACCGATCTTTAAAAGTTTGGACTTATAATAATTGAAGGAGAAAAAAAGATCTTGGACCAGCCAGGACGTTGCCTGTTTACTGATTATTTTCTTTTAAAAATGAAAGACAAACTATAATTACAGCACAGAGTCGTGAACCATCCCGCTTCCACGCAAGGGTCGAAATGGTGTACAAATTTGCAATTTCTTTAGACTTTCCCTCTTCCCATGCACCTCTCCTTGGTGTCCAATTAAACACCCGCAATCTGAAAAAACAAGTGAGAATATGGTGGTAATAATTGCTTACCAGTTTAGAAGACTAACGACAAAGTTCTGTACGCTATGAATTGCAAAACTGAACTTTAAATCTACGAGAAAGCAATAAATAGGCAACCGACCAGATACCAAATATTATGAGCAAAATAGATTAGAGTTCGCTGATTTTTCAAAAACAAGGAAAAAATCAAAGGCCTCATTCTTCCTCACATGTTAAGTTTGATCCGCATCTAGACAAGAAATTTCTGCTTACTTTTAGCCATCCCCGGGCGTTTGTAATCAGAGAAGTGACGAGCGAAAGAACTTTAGTATTCTATGTTTCCATGTAGACACAATTGATGAGCAATAAAAGGGAACAAAACATATCCCTAATGAACAGCGCACAAAAATGGAGAACGGCTCTCCTTTTCATGTCTTCGAATTGAAATTGGCGAAGGAAAATTGAACTTTTCCTCATCGAATCGCCATCACTGTTCTAAACTTGAGAACCAAGCCAAAACAAAAGTAATCCGTTAGAAAACTACAAATCTTTCATTTCAGCTTTTTTGATGTTCAATAGATACAATCATCATCTATTGGGCACAAAGAATCAAAATTATCCCCAAAGTTCTAAAAGTTTACCTTGTGTCAAATACAAAGATGTGTTAAGATTGCCAAATCTTTGGGTGGTGAATGTTGTAAACAATTCTTAGTGGTGGACAGATTAGACGAAACTCTTCAATTTGTCGCCCCTAAGAAAAATCAACGTAAACACGCAGGCGGTTTATAAACAGCTTCTCAAACTCACCTATCGAAACTACCAACAACAAACGACTGGCCACTTGGGCTGCATACGGCGGTTGTAAATTCTTTTTCATCTTCTTTGGAGTAATCAAAATGCTGAAGAACCCGACCTACAAAAAGAACAATGTTTCTACCGATGAAAAACCTCAACACCTAAAGAAAGCATCTAAGTTTAAAAAGAAAGACTACTAAGATGCTAAGATGTTGTGGTCGCAGATTGTGGTTGGGGTCACAGACAACAGATTCAAGGGTCTGGGGTTCGAGTCCCTTACATGAACAACCGTCCCCTTTTAGTGAAGGGTCACACATTCGTTGGAATTCCAAGCGTTGGAAGCCAAAGGTGTGGTCACATCGAGAGGAAGGACCTAGAAATTGGGTTAAGTAATATGCATTTTAGAACTGTATCAGCGAAAAATTATTTACTTTACCTTCATTTCCATAGGCAACAATTCTTTTATCGCAGCCAGCAGCTACGATTGTCGACCCCCAACACAATGCATAAGGAGCACAAGAATGTCGAATCAATTGGCCCTAGAAAACAGCATTAGAAAGCCACTATCACCGAAATTCTCCCGGAATTCCACTTGACGAAGTAACATAAATAATATAATCTTATTGAAATCTTTATATTACATGTCTTTGTTTTACCCTCATCAATTTTGCTACATGAAGTCTTGTATGGAATGCAATGAACTATCACTTGGTTGTAAATTTCAAAAGCAGTGATCACCGCTGATCAATGATTGTGTTGATTAACAACAACAAAGACAAAGATTGTGTTATACTGATCAAATCATGTACAAATTAAAACGCCGTCAGCATCAAAAAAGTATTATTGGTACCAGCCCTGATAAACGCCCACCATTCACTAGAAACATAAGAAACAAAAACGCACCTGTGACAAGCCAGTGCCTTCGTCATCAAAGAAATACCTGACTATAGCACCATCAATATGGCCAGAGAGAATACCTTTTCCTGATGGACTGAAAAGACAATAATATTTTTCATCAATACCAAAGTTTATGGGAAACTTCAAAAATTAACAGTCGTATAACGAATACGGGATTATTTCGGAGGTTTCACCGTCGTTTGTTGTACTTAGAGAAACTGCTCTTAGAAGCTTTAAAAATCTAATTTCTAACCTTACATAGCTTAAACATAAAATCTCATTATGATATTACATAGAGAGACATCCAAAATTAAACAGACTGTAGCCAGCATTCCATAGGGCAGCACCTCAGCTCAAAGGGTCATTTTCAATAAAAAGACTATTCCTCATTTCCTGACTACCTTTTGAATACCATGACTGTATTTTTGTTCTTATTTCCTACTAACATTAGAATGAAGTTTCGTTTTAAGGAAAAAGAGAAGTTATGAAAATCTGGTAGTATTCTGGACCATGCTTTAATGTGACCACATCCCATATTTCCTACGCCAGGAATAACTAAGAGCAGCTGACTCTCCTCACTCTAAATTTGGTCATGGTCGAAACTTGAACCTTAGATCACTGGACCAGTGACCCTGATAACTACATTTGTGGTCTATATACCGTGCATGATCAAGTAAGACCCTTGACAAGGTGCATTGTCCACATCACAAATACCAGAAGTGGTGTACCCGAGCCCTCCAGATTAGCAGACACAGCCTACTTTTAGTTATTACTTGATGGATCTTATAATTTGTTATTCTCTTCATATTAACCCACCCAAATCCCACACCCCATCATTTATGCCTAAAACTATGAGCAGCATCTTCCCTTAATTATGAAATATACTTGTCTCAGTCTGCAATGACACGAAAAGCCCATACACTTACTTTGAACATAAGGATGTGACAAAAACATCTGTTCCATAGATTGTTTGTGATTTGTTTGACTTGAGATTCGCAAGTCGAACCTGCAAAATGATGGCACATGTGAAAAGATCCCCTTTTCTCACAAACATGTCAAATGACGCATACATGAATTACAAGCTATGTCTTAGTGAGAGTGTGATGCTCAATGGTTGAGAAGAACAAGGCATGTGCTCTAAAGAACAGTTATCTTACAAACAAAGCTTTGTCAACCTAAGTTGTACACCTCATTTACATCTAATGCAAATTTTGCTAAAAATTACTTTCAAAAGAATGGCTTGTTTTCAATAACATTCATCAGCCATCGGATGAGTCATAGCATAGACTAAGACCCTGAGTAAGTTCGGTTTTTATCCTTTATATGAAAGAACTGTTTTCTTTCACGTTAAAAAACCAATGTATTCTGAAAAAACACATTGACAATGGCAAACAATATCTCTTGTTTTTGCAGAATAATTTTTTTTATCTATGATGAGTTAAATGTAACAAATTAACTTGGCTTAATTTGGGTTTCATACTGGACAATTACCTTTCCATCAGCAAGTCCAAATATGACAGATTGCTGCTCTGGAGGCCAAATCAAGCATGTTAAAGAACTCTAAAACAAATGCAAAGTATCAAATTAATTTTTGAGTACTTGAACTACAATGACTTGGCTAAGTTATTTTATAACTTAGCCAAATCAAAGTTAGTCTGCTGATTTTTCATAATTTCAGGCCAATGTTACAACAGGAAAATGTCCTCAAAAATTTTAAAGATTTGAATTTAAATGGCAAATTTTACAACTTGTCTCTGATTCTTACAGTCAAAACTTTTGAGGAAAAGAATTAATCTCAAAGCCTCTCATAAGCAAATCCTTAAGATAAAAAGCTCTGTCTCTTTTTGTAGATAAAAATGCCTACCTGTTGAATAAATTTATTGCAGATCACTTTCTTTTCTCCCCTGGAAATCAAAACCCAAAAACCATCAAATCATTACTCAACTTAGCAACAACTGTTAGAAAAATATTAGCCTATGCCGTAGACCCCCCACCCTTTGCAAGTATTAATGCTCTTGCAAAAAGTAAGCCTGTAGCAGGCATTGCCTCGTTAATCCATAGACCCTTGATTTATTTGGAGGGGGGGGGGTGTCTATGGCGTAGGCTAGAAAAATATTAGTTGTAGGGAAAAACTGAAAAAATCATGAAAATTGGTTTTCCATAACCACTGGATCTCATTATCTTTCATTATCTATTCATTTAACTATATTGTCTATCACACTGCTATATCATAAACAATTATCCACCAACATTCTGTCAAAATATAATATTTTATCAGCTGATCTTTGAGATCATATATGTAATGAAAATTTCATTTGCAAAACTTTATGTCATTCATGATTCAATTTCACATGAAAACAAAACATCAATTTTGCACCAGCAATACAAATCCAATCCAAAAAAGCAAAATTAAAGAGGCTAATATAATTCACTAGAATCTATTGATTATAAGAATTATTTTTAGAAATAAATAGAAAAATTAAATGCTTACCAATCTTCACCAATTTTGTACACAAAAAGAATATTGTCAGTTTGTCCAACAGCAATTTTAGTTCCTTCAGGAGAGAAAGCAAGCCCTTTCACAATGTAGCCTTTCTTGCCTGTCTGTAATAATAAAACATAGTATACTATTAACCAATAAAAGGATACATTCATACCTTTAGAAACTGAATCTATTCTGTATGTTTCAACTTTATTCGTGTCATTTGAAAACAGACCAACATACCCATGAGAATAAAAGAAAGATTTTTTCATGATGACTAAAATAGCTTACTTTTGGATCTCCAGGCTTTGTTGAAAATTTATCTCTCCTTTCACCTGTGTCATCAAATAAAATTACAACTCTGTCTGTGGTAACAACTGCAAATTTGTTGTTTGTTGGTGACCATGACATGGCAGTAACTTTTGCAGCTCCATCCTTCAAAAATAAATAAATTATGCAATACTAAGATATCCTTGGCAAAAACTTTTTTATGGATAATTTGGAAAACATCCTAGCTTTCTACCAATCCTGGTCAAAATTCACAATCACAGATAAAACTTAAAGGTTGAAGGTGATTTTAAAGTTTAAAATTGATGAAAGTAGGTTTAAAAAAGTATGTTTGCATAGGACACATTTAAGTAAAGGCTGTTAAGCTTTTAACATTGTAATTCACCATCATTATTGTATTTTTACAGCATTCACATATCACTACGTACTTTAAGAGAGTAGCTGAGCTCATCTGAAGTAGGCCTATGGCATCTTTATATACGCGTGTATTTTTTGGTTCAAAATAAAACCAACCATAGAGTGATTTGAAATGGCTTAAAAAAGTTGAAAAATGTAGTACTGTAAAATAAACCAAAATAATTTTAGAGATTATGTTTTGAAACTTTTACCACCCATGGCCTAGACAAGAATGAAATTTCCCTCCAACATAACCGAAGGAAGGTTATAATTAGGCCGAGGTTATCTAAAGAGGCAAAACAAAATAAAATTGGCGAAAAAGTAGCACTAATATAAAATGCAAAAAATCAATAGACTTGAGACATACCTGTGGGGAAACCAGTGTTTTTAAATATTTCAGCTGCATAGTTTAGAATTCTTTTCCTTCCTTAGTAATGCCAGTATGTTGGGTGCGATGCTCCAAGCCACTTTTTGAATTTGAAGTACTAGAAGACCAAAAGCGAACAGGCCAGGCTATTGGACTTTTCCGCTATTCCAGGCTGAACGTTTAACTCTCTTTGCTTTATCAATTGAGTCCAAAGACTAAAGGACTATTCTATCTTTCAAAACAATAGTTTTATTTCTGATAAAACACAGAATCCATTACTTAAAAACAATTTTTTCAACGCGCCTGTATATTTTCAATGTTGGCCTAATGCTTTCCTTGCAGCCTCGTTACCAGTCTTGTAGCCATGGCTTTCCAAAACAATACCAAACAGAAAGGAGTACCTGCCGCCTGTCGTCCTCAATTTTCATCTAGTTCAGCATATTTATCGCCATTCAATGGCTGCTTAACATCAAGTTTTCTTGAAAAAACAACAGCGCAAGTATCCCTACAACAAGAAAAAAAAGGCGATGCTCTGAATTTCCCCTATAACAGAATAGACCCCTTTCACGGCCAGACTATACATATGTGCGCACGTATACTGAACATTCGGCCTGACAAGACGAGGAGTTTTTTGACTGCATTAACGAATCACAGATCGCCTAGGATCAGGGAAAGCTCTCCTAAGAATATGACAACCAGCAAAACATGATATAACTATCTTCATGTCCGCCACCGACAGTGGTGCTTTCCAGGCTTCATGGTTGGGTCCAATTCTTTTGTTTTTCTATAGCATAATATGCTCTGCAAAAGATATTGAGGAACTGTGCAACGACTTAAAAACTGAGGGTAAGAACATTGCAGAGTGGATGCGGCAAAATAAGCTTAGTCTGAATTGAACACCAATAAAACTGAATATATGGTCATTGGTCATAAAAGACGAATTAACCATATCCAGGGGGAGATAAACGTGGAAATGAATGGAGAAAAAATCCAACGAGCCCATGAAGTAAAATATCTCGGGGTCACTATCGATGAAAACCTATCTTGGAACAAGCAGTACAAGAAGCTTAAGTGCAAACTTAAAAGTGGTCTTTCTTCGTTGAGGAAACTTAGAAACATACTCCCACAGTCGAAATTGGACCAGGTTTACAGGGCACTTTTCGAGAGCCATCTAAGATAGGGTGATGAATTAAAGTCTGTCCGCTACAAAACTTGAACATCTTCAGCGTCTTCAAGACAGGGCTCAAACATTAATTGAAAGTGCTAAATTTGAGGACGGGTGTATTTGTAAATGGCTTTCAGTTTCGAATCTAATTAAATATGACAGGGCCATAGTGACGTACAAAATGATGAATGGTCTTTGCCCTGACAGCCTTAAAGGTAAATTTATTACTAGATCAGAGATATCCAGGTATTCGACAAGGAGGCAGCTTAATATTGACATCCCAAGAAAAAGTTTGGAATCCTCAAAAGGAAGTTTCTTTCACTATGGGACCAAAACATGGAAGGATATTCCAAGAAACATCAGAATGAGCCCTACAATTTCCATGTTTAAAAGAAACTTGAAGGGATTCCTACAAAGTTAATAAATTCCCCAACACAAAACTATGTTTCTATTCAGGTTTTGTAGCTACTGTTTCTTTTGTTGCTGTATTGAAATGTTATTGTTGATTGTGTATATTATCGTCTGTCTGTTTGTGATTTCTGCGTCATGGCCTATACACGTGCTCAAAATTCGGGCCATTTCCTCGCTACAATTTCATGGCTAAGATACCTGGGGTTTGCACTGATTGCAACGGCCAATTCATTCACCCGCATTGCCCCTCTCTTTTACCAGTTACACAGGGGAGCCATCGAAGCTGAGATGGCCCAGCGCTAGAGCACTTGACGTACAAAGTTAAGGGTCGTGAGTTCGAGCCTCGCTCGGGTCGGTTGTTTTCCCGCACTCTCTACTAATTATCTTTCAAAATCCTGTTAGAATCTCTGATACTACCTCTAGAAAATTACAATATGAGTACCGGGAAGAAATAATGTTCAAATAGCTCGAAAAAGTGGAACAAAATTAACTTCAACTCTTCGTCTGACTCTTAATAATGAAAGCGAGTGAAATTATTTCCATCCGAAAGCCCGGTTTAGACTACAAAAAGCTACCCGGGTTAAACACCTGTGTTAAGTTCACCCAGGGTAAACTCCTTTCAATTTGTATTCTAAACGGAAAATGGGTCTAAACTTGGTTTCCAAACGCAATTTTGAGTCAGCCCGGATTGAGTCAGCTGTCAATACTGATTCTTTTTTGAATAATTTGAAAGATTTTCTGCCGAACTTTACGTTTCTTTCCACTTACATATTTTACCTCCCTTTCCTTTCTCTTCCTGCTTTCTCTCATTGTTTCTACTTATTTCCTTCTCATTTCCTCAGCTTTTTCCATTTCTGCTGTTTTTCTTTAACTTGCTGGGATGCTGCTTGCTGATCAGCAATTGCTGCATCAAAAAGCTCCCTTATCTTGCAAGGAGAACATTTTTTTCTGTGTGCTAAGGGTTAATTCCACTTGCGCTTTCTTCTCTTCTATTTTTGGACTCTTTGTTGGTGAAAATATTCTGTAAGCGATCCAACATTGCTCTGCAGGATACATGAAATTTTGGCATTTCTACCTGCGAAAAATTATCCACAGTTTTTCTCCACCCATCGCTTCTCGGTCCACCTTCGTAATTTCCCGGTACGCCCTTGCTTCGAGTTATATTTTTCAAAAAAACTTGAAAACTTTCGAAAGGCAATTATTAATATTCGCACAGAACTAAAATCGATTACAACCATCAATTGACCTCTCGAAAGAACGTTTGCATATAAAGTTCGCCGTGGTTATTGTTTTGGCATCATAGATTTTACAGCTTAGTCAGCTTCACCATTTAATTGATGAATTAATTGATGATTAATTGATGCATCTAATTGATATCAATGATGTATCAAATTTCCACCAGTTTTTTTGCCAATTCCTCATAATTGTACAATTTATTGAATAGTTTTCCGAAATCTTCAAAAACGCCCAAGACTTGTGATTAACCAAGACTTATGACCAGCGCAAATTAGTTTCTTCACTTATGACTAATGCGAATTATTTCAAATGCCTGATATCGAATAGCTGAGAGGGTTCTCACTTTTATGTGAGTACTATCCTATGTTCTTTTCATTCAGAATGGTTGTATCTGGATAAAGATTATCGATGCGTTGGCATTTGGGTTTGGGAATGTTCACATATTACCTAATCAAAGATAGAGAGTTCACACAAATGTTTACGGTCATAATGATCAATAAATGATGCAAATTAGATGATAATTTAGGGGGAAGAGGATTTTTCCAATGTTGCCTATATTTTGTTTTGTAATTTGTGCATATTCCTTTCTTGAATGATAATGCTCTTTCCAGGGCCTATTTTAGTGTGAAGTATTACACACTTTGTTCAGCATAAATTTAAAAACGTGCAGTATTGATTTCGAAAATGTGCAGTATTGAATTTCGGGATTTGTGAAAATGTCTATTTGCGGCTATCCCAGATTCCTGCTTTGTTCACGAAATGTGAATTTTCCTCGTCACTTCGATATAGAGTTCATGTATTGTAATTCTCGTATAACCACCGGAAAGACTCTCTTATCAAAACTTAAAACAAAGCGAAATTCCCAGAACCAAAAACAAAACATCTCCTGTTAACGTCATTATTGCTGTTAATTTCGTAATTTGATCTTGTCCAAGATAAAACATTCAGTACAGATTGCAACAAAAAAATTTCATATAAAAAAATATGATTATAAATGTGCAGTATTGAAAATTTCTTAAAATAGGCCCTGGCTCTTTCCTTGGACCATCAAATATCCCTTAATAGTTAAGTCTGTTCTAGGAATGATAAAGGATAAAATTTTTTAAACGTCCTGTGACAGGCTATTTAATTTTGAATTTCAACTAAGAACTCAATGGCATCTTGATTTTGTATTTGAAGCGCTAAAACCCCTGCGTTTTTTACTTAAATAAAAATTTTTTCCAACTTTATTCAAAAGTCGTGTCTAGTGACAAACGGGGCTTTTTATCCCCTGACTAATGGCCAGCCGTACCCCCCCCCCTCCCTTCTCCTTGTTTCGAACTTGGCAGAAACACCTCAAACCTGGAATTCTACAGAAAGAGCCTGGGAAATATGAAACTCCTGCAAGTACTAATGGAAGATAAAACCGTATGTTTTGAAAATAACTTATTAAAGTATTCCAATCTTTTCTCAAACTTAATAATATTTTCGTTACTGAATAATATCTGTGTTTTTTCTTAAGAGATTCTTTGTCCTTTTTACCATGTCTTTCTCATACAGAAGGAGCCATCAATATGCAAAATTATCAATTTGCACAAACGGTTGGCAGGAGGATCCCTTAGAACCCATTTTTCAATGCTACCCTTCCCCGTTCTTCATCCTTTGACTCTCTGAGGCTCTGGCACCCAGGGTAGTTCAATGCCTGACCACAATTATGCATAATTGTACGGGCATCATACTAGGCTAGTAGGAGCTGAAGCCCCTCTCTATTTTTTTTCAAAAAAACGCTTTAAAACTTTCAAAAATTCATAAATTACCATTTGATGAGAATAAAGTCATTATTTTGCTAAATTTCAGAAGATTGCGTGTTTAATCGAAAAAAATCTCGTCTCCTACGCTGGAAAGAAAAGTTGCTTTCTCTGTAAAATCTTAGAAGATAGTGTCGCGCTAACTGAAAAATGGCTTTAGGCTTTGGGCTTTAGTTTAACTTTCAAAATCTACAAACCACTTTACATCATTTGACAGCTAAATATTTTGCAACCCTTTCAGAGTTTCAAATACAGTCAATTTGACTGAGAATCTTCTGCCCAAAGCAAATTGTGAAAAGAAAAGACATTAAATTTCGGTATTTTCTGAATTTCCAAATAGCGTGATTTAAAATATCTTTCCGGGGACAAGCCCCCGCTTTGCATGCAATCTAATTCCCCATTCCGTCATGCATTGAATGGAGTTTTAAGAATGAATTATGACATAAATATACTAATTTGATAACGGGCTATGCTCGAAACGTCGTTTATTAATTTGTTGATTCTCCCAAGTATATTTTCTAGTTTAATTGAATTATGACATAGTTTGCAGTAAACTGATTCCCTGCTACACAAATTTGAGACACACTTTGCTTACCCGACATCTGTCCAGGCCGTGTGCAAATTTTTGAGCCATTCGATTAGTTCCTTTGGTACAAAATAGCTTTTTCGTACCTGTATGTAGAGGAGTTGTAAGTCCGTAGAAAACAGAATTTTACTAATCGCAGTTGCAAGGTACACTCGTAAACCACAGTGAAATCCGGGTCAAGTCACTTGAAGCTTTAAGATCAATAAGACAATTTGAATAAACACAGTCATACATTGGATACATGGATGTGCAATGCGATATTGTAAATGAGGTGCCAGTTACACTATACCGGATTGCTATCGGAGCGGAGTAACTTTCATATCGGATAGGGGTTTGAGTTACACTACGCCACACCAATCCGATACACAACGCTCTGATTAGCGGAGTGAAAATCACTCGGCTCTGGAGGTGATACGAAAATCACTCCGGAGTCACTCCGTAGCGGAGCGTTGTAGTGTAACCGCACGAATCCGATATGCTCCACTTTGAAACAAAGGATTTTCTTATTGTTTTCTGCTTGAAGCAATTCGATCGATAGTGAACAATGTCGCTTTCTGAGATTTTGTTGCTGTTGGATAATGCCAAATCGAAATCGTGAAAGCATTTTCCTATTTGGATTTCATCTTTTCCCGAATTTTAATGAAGTGGCCCTTGGACGAAAAACATACTTTAACACATCAGATAGCAACACAATATCGCTGTCCTTCCTACGAAACCCATCATTTATCTCTCAGTTTCATAGTTGTTTTCGTCATTGTATGCATAGCTATTGAAAACGAATTCATAACACCACATAGATTCGAAAATAGCGTCGTAGTGTAACTGCTACGCTTATTATCACTCTGGAGTAAAAGTTACTCCGCTCTGCTCCACTCCGATAGCAATCCGGTATAGTATAACTCTAGCCTCCGACATGGGACCACAACCGCAAAGCAACGACAATCGGCTTAACAGGTCAAGACATTTTCAGATCTCAACTAGTAGTTTTGATAAAGAAATTATGGAAACTTCCGTTTACATGGAATTTTTTGCATTTTCAAATCTTTGCTAGTTTCAAACATGGTATCATTGTGTGCCTTAAAAGTTCGGCTCTAGAATGTGGAGAAATCGAAAAATGGTATCGTCCAGAAAACGTTTACCGTAACCTTAAAGTCTAAAAAAAGCACAAGCTGTGCGAAAAGATGCAGGGAAATCTGTCGCCTTTTTCAATTCGCCACTTTAATCCGCATGCGCAGTAGAAAAGTTAACCGGGTTCAACCCTCTTTTGCGTTAACAGAACAATATGTCAGGGCCGAGTCAGCCCGGGCCGAGTCAGCCCGGGCCGAGTCAGCCCGGGCCGAGTCAGCCCGGGCCGAGTCAGCCCGGGCCGAGTCAGCCCGGGCCGAGTCAGCCCGGGCCGAGTCAGCCCGGGCCGAGTCAGCCCAGGCCGAGTCACCTATAATTTAAAGATTTTTAGGCCCCCTGCCCTCTTGTGTCACCATCTCTCTGAACCTCTCTATTATATTGCCAATGATGTCACTTCTCAAAAGATTGAATGGTCTAACCTGTTGTTTAGAATGCATTGAGCATTGTTGTTTAGCATTGCTGTTGTTTAGAATGCATTGAGTATTGTGTCTACGCTAAATTGACCCGTTAGAATGATAATTAGTAGAGAGTGCGGGTAAATAACTGACCCTAGCGTGGCTCGAACACATGACCCTTGAGTTTGTACGTCAAGTGCTCTTGACTGTACGTCATTAACGGACAATATTGTTTGCACAAAAAAGTCATTTTGGCATTATTTCTTTCCAATTAGCGGACAGTACTTTAATTTTAGGAGCCAGCGGAGAAAAAAATAAGACGAATGAATATTTGTTCAAATATTTCTTTCAAACACTTTGATACGACAATCAAGTTGGATTTTTACAGCTTCGAGCTTCTTTACAGCCCAGTTTATTAACTTTTTTGTCCACGAAAGTGTTGTGTTACGCTCAATTTGGATATCTTTGCTTTTTTTAGTGTCTAAGTTCAACCCGATAGTCATTTATTACCCAGACTACACCCAGAGGTGGCGCCAGAAATCTTCCGACGGAGGGGTTGGAGCTTCCGACAGGCGGGCTAAAATGACTAAAATATGCAATATTGTTATATAATGACTATAAATATATATAATGTAAATATATATAATATATAGATATATGATATAAAATATATATAAATATCTATAAAATATGCAATATTGTTATATAATGACTTTAAAGTTTTCGTACGTTTTTTCGTCAATATTGCTCCGACAATAACCTAAAGCTTTCTCCGATTTGAGTAACTAGGTGCTTCCGACGGAGTGGCTGTAGCCCCCCTAGCCCTCTCCTGGCGCCACCACTGATTACACCTTTTAAATACAAAACTAGGGTCTATTTTCAACTTTGGTGCTTATATTGCAAAACTTTCCAAAAGGCGGACACTTCCAATTAGCGGACACCTTTCTCTGGCCCCGACGGTGTCCGCAAATTGGAGAGAATACTGTACTACCCTATGTTCATTCCACTCAGAATGGTTGTATGTAGCTGGATAATATTATCGATGCATTGGCAGTTGGGTTTGGGAACGTTCACATATTATCTAATCAAAGATGGAGGGAGGGGGTCCACACAAATGCTTACGGTCATAATAATCATTAAATGATGTAAATTAGAGGATTATTTAGGGGGAAGAGGATTTTTCCAATATTGTCTATTCTTGTTATGTAATTTGTGCATGTTCCTTTCTTGGATGATAATGCTCTTTCCAGGGCCTACTTTAGTGTGAAGTATTACACACTTTGTGCAGTATTGATTTCGAAAATTTTGGGATTTGTGAAAATGTCAATTTGCGGCTATCCCAGATTCCTGCTTTGTTCAAAAAATTTGAACTTTCCCCGTCAGTTCGATATAGAGTTCATGTATTGTAATTCGCGTATGACCATCGGAAAGACTCTCTTATGAAAACTTAAAACAAATCGAAATGCCCAGAACCAAAAACAAAACATCTCCTGTTAATGTCATCATTGCTGTAAATTTCGTAATTTGATCTTGTCCAAGATAAAACATCGAGTAATAATTTATCAGTTGACCTATCATGCTCTGGGCATCTAGCAGAAACTCACTTAACTTAACTAAAAGAAAGATAAAGAGCCTAATAAAAAATTTTAGTTAATAGATCACCTTTCTTCAAACAGACCCAACAACCTCTGTAATGTATCGGTCGTAAAAATCGGTATTACAGACCACTATATGACATACGGTATTAGAAAATGAAACGCTAGAGTTCATGTCAATGACGTGAAATTTAAGACAGAGTCACGCAGTTTGAAAAATTATGACCGTGACTCTTTCCTTAATGATTTGCGTAGTATTGACTGGGAGATGGCTATGTCATGTAGATGGGATGACCCTAATAGGATGGCTAGCAATTTCTACGATCTCTTTCTCGCTGTCTTGGATGTGCATGCCCCGTTGAAAAAAAGCATACCATGGATTTCTCCAAGCTTAAAGAATTTGATGTACGAGAGAGACCGTATTAAGAGACGGGCTGAAGATATAAGCAGCTTCGAAACAGAGTAACTTCTCAACTCAAAAAAGCTGCTGTTTCTTACTACAGTAACATGATAGATGACAATTCAAATAATCCGAAGGGAATGTGGAAAATAATAAACAAGGTATTAGACAAACATTCAAATCATAGTCCTCCTTTGTCAATTATCCATGAAGGTCAACCTGTTGAGAAGCCTGATAAAATTGCAGAGGCCTTTAACAGGCACTTTATCTCCATAGGCCCAAAACTAGCCAAAAATATTGAAACCAAAGATTGCGATGATCCACTGAAGTACCTACCCGACATGAACTAGTTTTGTATTTCAAAGGGTTGATCCTGAACTCATTGAACATGAGATCAATAAGTTAAAATGCTCCAACAGGGCCGCCGGAGCCAGGGAGGCACAGGCCCCCCCCCCCCGTTTGCAAAAGTATACAAAGTTCCCCCTTTTTGATAAATAAATTGCGTGTATTTTTTCAATGTAAGATATTCTGCCTTAAGGAACTAAGTAAAATAACATAACTCTGGGCGTTGTTGGAGGACCATTCACTGAAAATTCCTTAAATTTTTACTTGGTCTTGATGCAAAAAACTCAAGCTCCTGTGATGAATAATATCAACTGCGAACAAGACTGCCATTTTCGCGAGAAAATGTCCTTAGTATGTCTTCAGCAACAAACGCATTAGTGAAAGTTCCGCGTCAAGTCCCGGGCGGGTACAGTCAGTTGCTGCAATGTATATCGTGTTCGTGTGTGTTCCTGGAAGTAGAAACTGGAGCCCTATCTCTGATTCTGGGTTAAGTAAAACATACCCTATTCTGCGATTTTGCCAAAAATTGTGAAACTCTTTTCACTGAGATTTTTCAAGCTTGAGCAGGAATTTTTTATACCAATTCATGTTAGAATCATTCCTCTTCTTAAACTTATGTCTAGGCAAGTTGAAAAGCAGAGTTCACTAAATTGATTTCAACAACAACCCCTATAGTTCTTAATGTACATTAACAAAACCAGACAGCGTACAATTATAACTGCAACATATTGCTTACTTCACAACATTGTGTTGGATGTTTTTATGAAGACATGAAAAAGTTGTGTCCCTGCAATGAGTACATGCTAGCAGTAAAGGGTTTTTAAACAAAGACTTAAATTTCTTATCTAGGATAAGAACAACATACAAGACTAGATGCTAAATTTGTTGTACTTCAATAAAATTCCTGCCCTTTTGTGTTTTCTCTGACTGATTAAAAAAGCAATCCTATTTTCAAGATTCGATGTCCCAGAATTCTAGTTTACAGACCACCTTTTCTCAGAGTTTTTCGGAACTCACATGTAATACGTTTGATCAACTGACTGAGCCCGCCGGGATCAAGTCTACGGAGAGTTAAAAACTTGTTTCGTTCATAAGACTGATGAGATGAGCCTAATCAATGTTGCAAATTGATTTTTCTATGGCAGTGAACAATGTGTCCGCACCTTCAGCCGATTGCGTAAAGATTACTTGAACATAAAAATTTGTAGCGTTTAAAAAATATTCCATGGAGGCGAACAAATTTATGTGTTCAAGTGTCGGTGGGAAGGCGCTAATACTAAGGGGGACTAAATTGTATATGAAAGTAAGGAATTAAAGTCATTATTGGAATGGGCTTTCGATAATCATAGAGACTGAAACTTTGCTATGAAAGGAAGAGGGACTGGAGTTGGCTTTGAAGTATGACTAAGAATTCGAAAATTCCATTCAGTTCATAATTTGGATTGGATTCGTTGGTATTTGTTGAGTATAATGCGCTTGCCACAAGTATGAAAGAAGGATGCGTGCCTGCTTCTTACCCGGGGCCAAATTCACCTACAATGCAAATTATAAGGAACACAAGTACAGCTTATTGTAATAGAGGTATAAATCATGGATGGAAGAAAGATTTACACTCTCAAAAAAACTTGAAGACCATGAGATGGGAAGCTATACAAATAATTTTGATCAAGAGTGCGTGGTCCCTAAATGGAGTAAATAGCCATGTCTGCTTTCAGCGAAGATAGTTCTTATTATGTCCAGCATGTGTCATTATTTTTATGAATTTCTAAATTACCATGAATCTGTACCATTTTTGGCACTTGCTAATATTTCGGAAAAATATATTTGTGCCCTTTTTATTCGTTTTGGCCCCCCCCCCCCCTGTTCAAACCTGCGTCCGGCGGCCCTGTTAAAGCTGCAGGGTATGATAAGATCCCAGTAAAACTAGTGAAAGACGCTGCTGATGTTTTATCTAAGCCATTAGCAGCTATTTTCAATTCCTCTCTTGAAAGCGGTGTTTTTCCGAACATATGGAAAGTAGCCAGGGTAACATCAGTCTTTAAGACCAAATCGAAAAGTGATTTGAACAACTACCGGACAATATCCATACTCTCGCTATTCTCCAAGCTAATCGAGAAAATCGCACATGATCAAGTCTCCACCTTTCTGAAGGAAAAAAACATGCTCTCCAAATGTCAGCACGCATTTCGAAAGCTGCACAACACGTTGACCTCATTACTTAATGTTACTGACTCATTGTTCTCAAATGCTGATAAACGAAAAATAAATATTAGCATCTTCCTTGAGCTAAAGAGAAGGCATTTGACACTGTGGATCACAAAATTCTGCTCTCTAAGGCAGCCTTTCCACTAGCCTGGGTTATAAAAAATCCGGGTTAAAAGTTATCCGTTTTTAAAGTGAGTCAATGGAAACGGCACTTTTCTTCGACCCGTTATTAATCCGTTTTTGATCGTTCCCACTAAGCCGGGTTAAAATGTATCCAGGGTGAAAAGTTGTAAGAGAAATCAGCATTTGCATCAAAAATCCTTTGCAATTTCAAATTGCAGCACTTGCAATTTCTATCGTTGTAGGCCAATGGAAGCAACATCGACATCCAGGATTTGTTTGTTGATTTCTGGCGCCATCTCAACTCTCAAACGTTGCTGTTGCTGCAAGAGGATCAAAAGTTATCCGGGTTCGGCGTTTCCATTAACTCGCAGGTGAGTCAAAAGATACCCGGGTAAAAACTGACCCACTTTGAGACCCGTTTTCAAACTTATCCGTTTTTCAAGTGGGTTAGTGGGAACGCGACGCAGAAACGGATAACTTTTAACCCGGATATGTTTTAACCCAGGCTAGTGGAAAGGCTGCCTAAGTTATCAAAGTATGGGATAGGAGGAACCCCTCATCAGTGGTTTACATCATACCTAACTGATAGGATACAATACTGCCAAATCGATGGTTCCAGTTTACAACAAAAGACGGTTCAGTGCGTTTTTCCCCAGGGTTAGTGCCTTGGGCCCCTCCTTTTCATCCTATACATAAATGATTTTGAGCGATGCTTAGAGAAAAGCTCAACAAATATGCATGCAGACGACAGTAGAGTCACGTGGAAAGGCTGCCTAAGTTATCAAAGTATGGGATAGGAGGAACCCCTCATCAGTGGTTTACATCATACCTAACTGATAGGATACAATACTGCCAAATCGATGGTTCCAGTTTACAACAAAAGACGGTTCAGTGCGTTTTTCCCCAGGGTTAGTGCCTTGGGCCCCTCCTTTTCATCCTATACATAAATGATTTTGAGCGATGCTTAGAGAAAAGCTCAACAAATATGCATGCAGACGACAGTAGAGTCACGTCGCCCCTTATAAAACGATTCGATTATTTCATGAATTCTGACAGTGCAATGATAAAAATAAATATGAAGGAGTTTAGGTTTGTTTATCTTCAAAAAACGCAAGAAATTATTTTGCTGACGACATGTATTGAACTCTTTGTCGTTAATTAGTTATCGTTGTTTCATTTTGTTCTTAAAAGCCAAGATAATATTTTAAAAGTAAGCGGAATGTAAACAAAAAAGTTGTCATTAGACCTTCGACCCTCCCTTTTTTCCTGCACCTCAACTTTCTTGGTCATTCCCTCGGTCGGTCTTCTAGCTAAAACAAAACCAACCCCCAAAGTGTTTCTTCATCTCCCAAAAACGAATATTCGTTGAAACTCAAACAATAGCTTGCACAATTTTCATTCACCGGGATTTTTTATCAGGGGCACTTTCATTGGCCTAGTGGCTTCTTCGATGAAACGGCGGGCTTCCTGTTGGGATTCTCAACAATTCATCAGTGGCTGAACGTGTGACACGTGATAAAGTCTCATTCAAGTAAGAAAACCAAACTGGGGGATAACTCTTTTTCTTTACTCTGAATTTGAAAACAAATGGCTCAATAAAAGTCTGATTTGATACTGACGAATGATAAAGGTAGAAGGAAAGAAAGGAAGATAATAATTCGCGGCTTTTTCCCATTGTGCGCTTTTCTGCATGCCTAAATTTGAGTCGTTCCATAAGGGGCGATGGCCTAAGTTTTTCANTATCGAATAGCTGAGAGGGTTCTCACTTTTGAAGCATTAACTGAGTACAATCCTATGTTCTTTCCATTCAGAATGGTTGTATCTGGATAAGATTATCGATGCGTTGGCAGTTGGGTATGGGAACGTTCACATATTACCTAATCAAAGATGGAGGGAGGGGGTTCACACAAATGTTTACGGTCATAATGATCAATAAATGATGCAAATTAGATGATAATTTAGGGGGAAGAGGATTTTTCCAATGTTGCCTATATTTTGTTATGTAATTTGTGCATGTTCCTTTCTTGAATGATAATGCTCTTTCCAGGGCCTATTTTAGTGTGCAGTATTACACACTTAACGTGCAGTATTGATTTCCAAAATGTGCAGTATTGAATTTTGGGATTTGTGAAAATGTCTTTTTGCGGCTATCCCAGATTCCTGCCTTGTTCAAAAAATGTGAATTTTCCTCTTCAGTTCGATATAGAGTTCATGTATTGTAATTCTTGTATAACCATCGGAAAAACTCTCTTATCAAAACTTAAAACAAAGCGAAATGCCCAGAACCAAAAACAAAACATCTCCTGTAAATGTCAGCATTGCTGTAAATTTCGTAATTTGATCTTGTCGAAGATAAAACATTCAGTAATAATTTATCAGTTGCCCTATCATGCTCTGGGCATCTAGCAGAAGCTCACTTAACTTAACTAAAAGAAAGATAAAGAGCCTAATAAAACTTTTTAGTTAATAGATCACCTTTCTTCAAACAGACCCAACAACCTCTGTAATGTATCGGTCGTAAAAATCGGTATTACAGACCACTATATGACATACGGTATTAGAAAATTAAACGCTAGAGTTCATGTCAATGACGTAAAATTTAGGAAAGAGTCACGCAGTTTGAAAAATTATGACCGTGACTCTTTCCTTAATGACTTGCGAAGTATTGACTGGGAGATGGCTATGTCATGTAGGTCGGATGACCCTAATAAGATGGCTAGCAATTTCTACGATCTCTTTCTCGCTGTCTTGGATGTGCATCCCCGTTGAAGAAAAGGACCGCTAAGACGGGGCATGCACATGTACCATGGATTTCTCCAAGCATCAAGAATTTGATGTGCGAGAGAGACCGTATTAAAAGACGGGCTAAGAGAGATCCAGCGCTATGGCCAAGATATAAGCAGCTTCGAAACAGAGTAACTCCTCAACTCAAAAAAGCTGCTGTTTCTTACTACAGTAACATGATAGATGACAATTCAAATAATCCGAAGGGAATGTGGAAAATAATAAACAAGGTATTAGACAAACATTCAAATCATAGTCCTCCTTTGTCAATTATCCTTGAAGTTCAACGTGTTGAGAAGCCTGATGAAATTGCAGAGGCCTTTAACAGGCACTTTATCTCCATAGGCCCAAAACTAGCCGAAAATATTGAAACCAAAGTTTGCGACGACCCACTGAAGTACCTACCCAGCAAGGGACTGCCGGTTGAAACTAGTTGTGAATTTCAAAGGGTTGATCCTGAACTCATTGAAAACGAGATCAATAAGTTAAAATGATCTAAAGCTGCAGAACATGATAAGATCCCATTAAAACTAGTGAAAGACGCTGCTGACATTTATCTAAGCCATTAGCAGCTATTTTCAACTCCTCTCTTGAAAGCGGTGTTTTTCCGAACATATGGAGAGTAGCCAGGGTAACATCAGTCTTTAAGACCGGATCGAAAAGTGATTTGAACAACTACCGGCCAATATCCATACTCTCGGTATTCTCCAAGCTAATCGAAAGAATCGCACATGATCAAGTCTCCACCTTTCTGAGGGAAAAAGCATGCTCTCCAAATGTCAGCACGCATTTCGAAAGCTGCACAACATGTTGACCTCATTACTCAATGTTACTGACTCATGGTTCTCAAATGCCGATAAACGAAAAATAATTATTAGCATCTTCCTTGATCTGAAGAAGGCGTTTGACACCGTGGATCACAAAATTCTGCTCTCTAAGTTATCAAAGTATGGGATAGGAGGAACCCCTCATCAGTGGTTTACATCATACCTAACTGATAGGATACAATACTGCCAAATCGATGGTTCCAGTTTACAACAAAAGACGGTTCAGTGCGTTTTTCCCCAGGGTTAGTGCCTTGGGCCCCTCCTTTTCATCCTATACATAAATGATTTTGAGCGATGCTTAGAGAAAAGCTCAACAAATATGCATGCAGACGACAGTAGAGTCACGTGGAAAGGCTGCCTAAGTTATCAAAGTATGGGATAGGAGGAACCCCTCATCAGTGGTTTACATCATACCTAACTGATAGGATACAATACTGCCAAATCGATGGTTCCAGTTTACAACAAAAGACGGTTCAGTGCGTTTTTCCCCAGGGTTAGTGCCTTGGGCCCCTCCTTTTCATCCTATACATAAATGATTTTGAGCGATGCTTAGAGAAAAGCTCAACAAATATGCATGCAGACGACAGTAGAGTCACGTGGAAAGGCTGCCTAAGTTATCAAAGTATGGGATAGGAGGAACCCCTCATCAGTGGTTTACATCATACCTAACTGATAGGATACAATACTGCCAAATCGATGGTTCCAGTTTACAACAAAAGACGGTTCAGTGCGTTTTTCCCCAGGGTTAGTGCCTTGGGCCCCTCCTTTTCATCCTATACATAAATGATTTTGAGCGATGCTTAGAGAAAAGCTCAACAAATATGCATGCAGACGACAGTAGAGTCACGTCGCCCCTTATAAAACGATTCGATTATTTCATGAATTCTGACAGTGCAATGATAAAAATAAATATGAAGGAGTTTAGGTTTGTTTATCTTCAAAAAACGCAAGAAATTATTTTGCTGACGACATGTATTGAACTCTTTGTCGTTAATTAGTTATCGTTGTTTCATTTTGTTCTTAAAAGCCAAGATAATATTTTAAAAGTAAGCGGAATGTAAACAAAAAAGTTGTCATTAGACCTTCGACCCTCCCTTTTTTCCTGCACCTCAACTTTCTTGGTCATTCCCTCGGTCGGTCTTCTAGCTAAAACAAAACCAACCCCCAAAGTGTTTCTTCATCTCCCAAAAACGAATATTCGTTGAAACTCAAACAATAGCTTGCACAATTTTCATTCACCGGGATTTTTTATCAGGGGCACTTTCATTGGCCTAGTGGCTTCTTCGATGAAACGGCGGGCTTCCTGTTGGGATTCTCAACAATTCATCAGTGGCTGAACGTGTGACACGTGATAAAGTCTCATTCAAGTAAGAAAACCAAACTGGGGGATAACTCTTTTTCTTTACTCTGAATTTGAAAACAAATGGCTCAATAAAAGTCTGATTTGATACTGACGAATGATAAAGGTAGAAGGAAAGAAAGGAAGATAATAATTCGCGGCTTTTTCCCATTGTGCGCTTTTCTGCATGCCTAAATTTGAGTCGTTCCATAAGGGGCGATGGCCTAAGTTTTTCACGATGAAAGGTAGTAACGTTGCTCGTGCAGAAAGAAAGAAAAGCCGATAAGGCTGTCTTTACACAAGCATTTAGATTTTACAGCAAAAGAATGTGCTTGCAATACTTTTATTTTATCAGGAAGTACCAAAAAGCTGAGAAAACAATTTTTACTGAAATCGTTCCATAAGGAGCGACGTGACTCGAGATAAACGATATTCCAGTGCCACGGGCAATCAATTCAAGCGGGCAATTAAAGTATGTATGATGATATCAAAATATTCCTGACGAGCAAAATGATTCACTTAATCGAAATTTGACACGTCAAAGACTGATCATTTAAAAACAAATTAAAATAAAAAAGCTCAAAAACATGAGCCACGGCGATGGGCTCTTTGCCAAACTGGAAAAATATACAGTCCAAGCCTCATCATCTGAAATAACGACTTCGAAGAGCACGTACGTGGGAACCAATTATCAATTGGCAAGTCAAGCCTAGCGTCAACATAGTTAGAAAATGCCAAAAAACGTTCGTCCATATAATTCAAGTGTGTTAAGTTAGAGATAAGCCTGATATTTCAGGGACGCCGGAGCACGTTTTAAAGTTAGGGGACTTGTAATTAATCGAAATATACTGATGATAAAAATGTTGAAATTGAAGTTTAGCAAAGCAAGCCAAATTACCCGGTGCTGAGAAAGTTCAAGGTGTTCTGTCTCTCGATATGCACGCGCAGCAAGCATATGCAAAAACATTGAAAGTGCTCTATTGAAATCACTATTCTGTGGTATAGAGCTCGAAAATGTTTGTCGATTGAAAATGGCCCGCTGGCCCCCTGGCCCGTTGGCCCCCCCTCGTCGGAGGCCCTGTATCGGTGGAGATAAATATAAAAGAAATTAAATGAAAATGAAGTCAATCAGAAGCAATGGAATATAAGATTGGCAATGGTCTTTCTGTTAAATACTGTAAATTTGTGATTTTTGCGGTGTCTCTTGTAAACTTGTCAATATTTGTGTTTAACTGTTAGGTTTACTCATTCTTGTCAAACAAACATACCACAATGCCTCAAACAGCTCACCCCTCGTACAAGCCCCCCCCCTTGAAAAAGCCCCACGTTTGTAGTCAAAATTTTTAATAAGCTCTCCCTTGAATTAGCTCACCCTTACATGCCAATGTTCGCGTTTTAATAAGCCTCTGTTAGGGCTTAACTGAAGTGCAAAAGAAAAATGTCCTTATAGCTCCATGATTGATAACACATTCTACGGCAAAAGAAAATGGCAAATGAAGTGGGTGAGACAAGAGATCACCTGAAGACAGTGAAAATATCAATGTTCTGGACTGAAATATCTTTTATCATCATGATTTATACTGATGTAGAAAGATTTAGAAAAAAAAATTGCAAATGAAGTGAACTTGAAAATTGTGAGAACACTACGAAACGAGCTTGTGATTGCCTTTCAGGTGCGAAAACATAAAAAGTACAGAGGGCTTGAATAATGCGATTTCTCCAAATCGATTAAAGGCAGTCTGTCCCATATTGTGCTTAATTTTATTTTGACGGGAGTGAAATTCACGCACCGTTGAGCTTGATTGATAATTAAACGATTTAAACCAATCAGGTACAACTTTGATTCCAGAGCTTTTGAATCAAATGGCTGTGTTCCCGTTGTAGTGAAGCTGTGACTAGAAAAATATGGCTCCCTGATTGGTTTCTGCGACAAATATGTCAACAGTGAAAGGAAATGCTTCCAAGCATCGTAATCCGTAATCCGTTATCCGTTGAGGGGGGAAGACTTATTAGCCAATCGTTGAGGGGACAGACTGCCTTGAATGACTAGACTGACTAGAATTAATCAAGAATATAATAATCAACAAAGATAGAAGTTAATAAAGCTAAGTAATTAACATAGCTAAGCACTAATTAAGCTAGATACAAAACAGTCAAGAGAGATGCAAAACCTACCAACTGTATCCTGCCTTTGCCGCAAGCACATCACAGTTCGCCTGTTGCTGAGCCCCATAGGCTCCGCTTGCCTCTACCAAAAACTACTCGCATACTTATACATAAAATTTACTCTCAAGGGTATAAACGATTCTACTATAAAGGCTGAAATACACGGTCTTTTTCTACGTCCGTTTTCACCTAAAGGATGAAAAAAGGGGATGACGGTAAGCTGTTTACACGTATCCTTTAAAAAGGATCCCTTTTTCTTTCGTTCTTTTCATTTTAGGTAGGCCAACGAAAACAGCAGCTGCTGCCTTGCTACTGGCACTAATTGCCAAGCCATAGAAAAAGAAAAGTAGAATTAAAAGAAATCAAGGTGAAACCGTGGCTCCAGAGTGGGAAACAGACCGTTAGGGATTTCTGCCCATTTGCTGAATGAATTTCATTTGGAGGATCGGGTCGAATATGAAAGGTGTTTGAAAACGAGCCCTGAAGTTTTAGACGAACTTCAGTGAGAGATTCCCTACACTTTTTTTTATAAGAACAACTTTATAAGAAAACGAGTAACAAAATTGGTCGAAAGTTGAGAACAAATGAAGAACAAACTGAGGCTGAGCTACTGTAAAATGCAATTTTAAACAACATTTCACCTCAAAAATCGAGGAATTTTTAGCCATGTGTGGATGCTTTTCGGCGAATATTCAAACTGGTGTAGGCATATAAAGGTTGATTCACACACTTTGTTGGCAAATGAGGCCTTGAACACCACCCTAAAGCAAACAAGCTATTTGTCGCACAGCCTACACCAGACTAATTTAAGAACAAATTAAGAACAATCCAGTCTCAGATTTTCGCAAAAATTAAGAACAGTCAGCCTGAACTTAAATTTGCTGGTTCTTATAAAAAAGAGTATAGTCTTTAACCCTCTTTAACACCAAGTATCAAGCTGATGGCAGTGTTTTGATTCCGAACCAGATGTCATGACGTAAAATGGGGACATTCGAGACAAAAGGTTTTAGTATCTTGTTGAAAATGCTTTAGTATCTATCCTTTTTCGCTGCAAAAGTTGAACACCTCCAATTCTCATAGGTGAAAGGAGGTCAGGACTGATGGTCCTTGTTTTTCAATATGCACGATCAGATTTTTCATCCTTTAGGTGAAAACGGACGTAAAAAAGGACCGTGTATTTCAGCCTCATGAAGCTTTTAACAACAAAGGAGTTGATATCTCACGACTCCACGGGCAATTGAGTCTACAGGGGCATTCACAAAACAAAACTAAAGGTGCAAAACAACTCAAAAACAAAGGCAAAAATCGTAACCATGTTCACACGGCGAAAAAGAGGTCTAGTGGTAAACAACTACTTGAACGTAAATAAGTATTTCTGTAAACATGAAAGTTTGTACTTAGCAGAGCTTTTTGTATGGCATCTTGAATACGGTACTTATATGTCCTATCTCCTCAAATTTCTAGATAGCCCAAATCTAATGAGTGTCCAAATTGATATGCCCCAGGGAGACTGATTCAAGGGTTTACAGTATTTTTGATCTGAACATTATGATAAAAATGATTTCAGGCAAAGTAATCCATGTGCTCGGTGAAGCCCAGTGGTGAAGCCGCGTATGCTTGGGCACAAAGTTAGTTATCCATTAGTTATCTCTATCTACGGAGTTCCTTATTTTTAATTTGTTGTTTGTTCTCAGAGTGTTGTGGTGTTCCTTATCTCATTCAAAGAGATCCATCCCTGCGGTAAATAGTTCGTCAACATCTCTGCTAGGCAACATCTCAAGGGCGTTGAACAGAACAGTGATTGGCTGTGACAGCAGAAAGGGCAGTCTTTTGGTCAAAAAGTATCTACGCCAACCGGAAGTCGAGATTTGTGGGTATAAAAGAACAGAATCGCGCTGTGTTAGCAGTTCGAGGCACAGAATAGAGATATTCTGTGTGGGAACAGTGGTGCTAGAGAAGGTTTGGGCTGAGAACGCTGTGATCCTGTTCCAAGATGAAGGCCGTGTTGCTGTTTTGTGTCCTTCTTGGACTTGTCATTTCAATCAACGGTAGGTGCAGCCTTGCTTGCTATTATTTAGTCAATACACTGGCGAAGAAAGACCCATGCACTCGTTTAAATTATTAAGATAGAGTTTTTGAACGGTTTGATTTGAACGATCGTGGGCGGGGTTGTTGGATGGTGCCTGTTAAATTGAATGTATAGCTGCTATACAGTAAATTATTCCTGGCTTCACTTGTAAGTTAAGGGAATTTTGGAGTAAAGCGCAATGTGTTTTCGTTAATTTTTTTAAAGCAAAGAGGCCACACCGATCGCTCTACAATCTGTGTTCTTATTAGCTATGTTACGTGCCGTATAAATTTTGAGGCTGAAGTTTATCCCCAGACAATCATTGCTCGAAATACCCTATTTAAAGAAAGAATAGAAAGACTAGGTCAAATACTTTGTTATTGATACCGATTTTAAATATCGTTTTTATTATTATGCAGCTTTTTGTCAAAGTGTCACGTAAGCAAATTCCTACTTAGCAATGCCATTGTGATCTTTTTAAGTAACAATCTTCAGTAGTTGAGCTTACACCTGGTTGAATTAATCTTTTAGGTGCAACTGTCGAGGAAAACACCGACGAGGTGGCGGAGAAGAGTGTTCCGGAAGAGGTTCATGTAGAGGAAGATTCTGGAAGAGATGAAGAGGAAGACCCAGAAGCTGAAGAGCCCTCTGAAGACGAGGAAAGTGATGCTACAGAACCGGAAGAGGACAATGAATTATCTGAAGGTACTATAGACTTTTAACTTAGTCCGTTTTTTGAGCGTTAAAATCGGTATTCCGGATTTGTCCAGGGCCCTATTGAAAGATGCATATTTGAATCCAACGAAGAGCGCTGAACCCAGAGCGTTAGCTTCACGCTCAATTGACGCCAAATTCTCCTTGGGGCGTATCTTTACTTAACTTTTTAGGTCTTTCTTGATATTTGTAAATGGTCTCTTTTAGACAATTCTGAGCAAATAGCAAAAGACGGCTCTGTATCAGATCCTTCATGGCGCAGACGTTCCTGGCGCAGACGTTCTTGGCGCAGACGTTCCTGGCGCAGACGATCCTGGCGCAGACGTTCTTGGCGCAGACGATCCTGGCGCAGACGTTCTTGGCGCAGACGGTCCTGGCGCAGACGTAGTGGAAAATAAGCAAAGAACTGCTTAAGAAACTTTTTTGCTCGCTTATTTTGTTTTCCATTTTTAATTTTTGCATATTTGAAGCTGTTGACCAAGGTCAGTAGAGAAAGATATTGTGTTTTTTTCTCCTTACTTTCTGAAAGGGTCTGCCATCTATTTAACTCTGGACATATGAGAAAGAGTTTGCGGAAAGTTCCGATAAATGTCATTAGTTAATCATAAATCTATGAACCAGAAAAGAATCATGGACGGACTGGCTCTTAATTTAGGGCCCGGGCCAAGTCATTGAGAAAGGACCCTGAAAATCAATAATAAGTTTACGGGTCCCTAAAGTTGTTTGTTGCATCTAGCTTAAAACGTTGTTGAAATTTTGCTATTAATTCTAATTAGTAACCACCAGGAGTGAAGGCGTAAGTGTAAAAGATTTACAAGGGGGATCTACAATTGTACTCCATGTCAGCATCATTTTCAATGGAAATTCAATTCTGACGTAGGATAAGAGATTAGAGAAAATCATGACGTACCGTGGAAAAATTATTGTTTTCCATCTGAAGGACTTTTAAAAGGGGGGCCTCAGTGATAAAAAATGGCGAATGGTATTCAGAGGGGTCGACTTTTTCGATCATTGAGGCCCTGGTACCCAGGGTAGAACTTAATAAAATATCTAAGTTATTCAAGAAAAATCTAACCTACTCAAAAAAATCTTGATATGTAATTTTTGACATTGTATGAGCGACCAAGATGGTAACATCAGTAGCACAGACAGGGCTGACGAAACGTTCATGAAAGTGGGGGAAGGGGCGATATGTTTAGATTGTTCAGGGGTTAAATAAAGGCCACTACCATGGTTTGGAATTCTGTCCAATTTAAAATTTTTTTCGAATTATGACTTTATAGCGATGGCCAGGAATCTATCTAGAATACTTGTCACATCAAGTTTGTCGAAAGGAAGATCCTAGGGAATACATGTAAGCTTTCACTCATAACAATTCCCCATCCCCTAATAGTTCCCAATTACCAAAAAGTCAAGATCTTATTCTCAACTTTTAGCGACAAACCCAGCATTTTCGACACACATTACTTTGAAAAAAATTCTAAATACAATCATAAGAAACCCTGTCTTGTCTATTGAAGACAATAAAAGTTCTCAGTAAGAAACTTTCAAGAATAACGAGTCATTCCTTTCTGTTTTTAGATATCAAATCATGTCTACGTTTCTATGAGCATAAAGCTTGTAATGCATCTAAGTCTTCCAGTTGTATCTCGTTTCTTTTTCTTGTTTATTTTACAATGGGAGACATTTAAACTGGATTGGGGGCATAGATAGAAATTTAGCTTTTTCTTTACCTGCCTTACGAAATACTGCGCTTATAAGATCTTCAAACACAATTTTCGCAAACTATTTGGAGGGGGCATTGCTCCCCCTGCCCCTAGTATCTACGGGCCTTTTGTTCTGCAAAGTTCGTCAGGGCAAATCTCGCATGGTTTTTGCCACGTCAGCAATTTTTTTTTCGAATAAAAAACTAGCACAGTCAGACCACGCCAATGGAATTATGCCAAAATTTTTCCGAAGAATTACACCAAAATTTGGCGTAAGTACCAATGTTTTATACCTAAGATCTTTGGCGAATCATTCATTTTTTATACTGGAGCAAAGTATGGATGTACTGGAGCAAAAATTTTAAAATTTTAATATAGCATTAAAATAATGTGCCTTCCTAGATATTGAGTCACAAAAATTGTCATTTCCTTACGACCTTAACCTATGATTTAATGAAAAGATTTAAACCGAGGGCCCAAAGAGAACATTTATAAGATTTTGGAACTTCCAGTTAAGTATCGTATTTTCGCATTAGAGATAGTGAGCCCTGGGCCAAGGATTCTCTTTGTTTCCATGGGCCCAGAATTTTGGAAAATGTTTTTTCAGTATTCAAAAACCACAAAGTGATCTTTTTATTCATTCTGTATCCACTAATTGAGAGAGTCTCGGTGTTATGGCAATGGAAAAGGGGCCTCTGCTAAACAATACGAGTTTTAATTAATAGCAAAATTAAGAGAAAATTGCAATAATTTTAGGAGGGCCTACCGGCCAGTCCGCCATTGACAAGAATAACAGTAGCCGTTAACAACGTTGAAATCTTTCATTGACCCGGTTTCTCACCCGATTTTGAACATATTTTCTAGTTGTGAACATAGTTGATTCTGCATGGTTAGAAGTATTTTATGCCGTTGTTCTGATTTTGTGGTCAAAACTAGAAAATTCTAAAAATATATTTTTGATGACGTCACAATTCGGTATTCTATTGTGAGTGATATTTTCGACTTTTCAGGTATCTAAAAATTTTGAATCGGGTACAATTTGTATGAAAATCAAAGGTGAAAATGCCACTGATACAAGGAACTCAGTAAATAAACTGCGTTTGTAAAAGCGGTTCAAAGAGGCTCGATTGCCTTCGCTTCTCGGAGCTAGGCCCTGCCCTATCTAGCCACCATTGTGAAAGAAGTTTTGCTTACACTGCTTTACTTGTTGATTTTGGTTCAATGTAAAAATAATAATCTAAAGGTTTATCTATATTAAAAAGCTAGGTCTGATTTAGATATTTCATTAAACGAAAGGGGAGATGGCCCCCCTGGATTCCTTCTTGGCACAGGCCCTTAGAGAAAACCTTCCGCGTTCGAGCATGTAGGATTGAGTTCTCCAAAAGTCTGTTCTTCAAAAAAAAGCTACCATGGAAGTCTCAAATAAAAAAATCTCAGGGGGCTTGAGCCCCCAAATTCGTGTGTATTTGGTCTAGTTCTTGTGCTTGCAAGGAGAACAAAGATAAGTTCAAAATATCAAAATGCTGATCTGAAGATTTAGCCTTTCATTTTGAAATATTTCTAATCATTGAAAAATCAGGATATCAGAATCAGATAATGCCAAACCCATTTTAATCTTTGACATCAATTAAAAACTTTTAGTCCATTACGTTCTTTGATAGCCAAAACTCCATCTATGAAACCAGATCCCGCTTAATCAGATTCTAGGTCCTTAAAGAATTAGATGTTTTTAGCGTTACTAAAAAAATTTGTATATATTTTCAAGAGGGTACCAAAATGTATGCTACTTCACCAACAATGTTGGCTGTGACGCTTACAACCAAAATTATTCGTTAAAAAAAGTTGCTTGTTTGGAAACCCCCAGCGCCAGACCACAAAGGGTAATGGGAATAGATCAATTAAAGTACAGGATGATTCAATCTGGTTTCTGTCTAAAGCTTTTCCTCGGGACTAGCAAGGTTATTTTTGATTGTGTTGTTTTCCAGGCTTCATGGTTGGGTCCAATTATTATTGGTTTTTCTAGATAAACGATATTCCAGTGCCACGGGCAGTTCAAGCGTACAATTAAAGTATGTATGCTTATATGAAAATATTCCTGATGAGCGAAAAGATTCACTCAATCGAAATTTGATGACATCAAAGACCGATCATTAAAAAGCAAATTAAAACAAAAAGACTAAAAAACATAGGCCACGGCGATGGGCTCTTTGCCAAACTGGAAAAATATACAGTCCAAGCCTCATCATTTGTTTATGATAGCTCTGAAATAACGACTTTATTGAACACGTATTGCTAGCAATGAGTCTCTAAGACGGTATGGAGGCTTAAAACCATTCATCAAAAACTGAGAAAACACATGATCTCAGCGATGGAATAGAATCGAAAAAGGGAATTGGGACAGATTTTCCTTCAAGAAGCCTTTTTCAAAATCACAAAACTCCCACTATTTAATCATCAACCAGAAAAGGAACCATTATTACTGAGATACATTAAGTTTTTGCTACTCGCATGAGAGAGTTACTACCTTTGGTGGCACCATGGTGGATATAAATATGTAAAAATGAATTGAGTCGGTCAAGAAGCAATGAAAGATGAGATTAGCAATGGAATTGGTATAAGACTGGAAAATTTGAAATTTTTACAGTGTCTTGTCTAGTTTACTTATTCTCGTCAAAGAATCATACCGTAAGCCCTCCTGGCCCTGCTATAAATAAGCCCTGCTCGAAAAAGCCCTCCTGGAAAAACCCCCCACGTTTGAAGTAAGGCTTTTAACAAGCTCCCTTTGAATAAGCCCCACCTTTACATGCCAATTTTTTCGCTTTAATAAGCTTCTGTTGGGCCATAATTGAAGTGCAAAAGAAAAATCCCCTCTTAAAGGGGAACTTTTAAGAAATTTTCACTGGTGGGGAACTGACACAAAAGGGCATTTTTCTTAACGTGACACAACTGACGGCAACAACAAAAGGAAAGGGACCAGAATACACCAGTCCTTGCACATCAATCGTTACTCCCATGCAGCGAAAAGTTACATACAAGCCAGACAAAACAACAAGCGTTCAGATCTTGGCACGTTTGCAGGAAAAAGATGCAAGCAAAACTGTCAAATCATTCGTCGTAGAATTTTCCCGCGAATTTCATTTCCTCGCTTTGATGTAGTGCAATAAACTTCGAACAGAGTCAGAGATTTACAAGAGACGAAAGAAGTAACACATTATACTTGATACATACACAAAACGAAAACGACATAACAAACAGTAATTGGAGACACGTCAAACTGATTTTTCAAATAATTTTCAACAAAGGGCACTTGCTAGTGGGGAATCATGAGGCACAACTAGTGGAGAAATTTAAGGGTCTGGTGGGAAAATCGCCAACTAGTTTGCATGTTAACAGATTCCATGCCCTCTTAACTCCATGACTGATAACCAGGGGCGTCGCGACCGGGGGTTTGTGGGGGGGGGGTGTCATGCCAATAGTATCTCAATAGGAAATTTCAGGTAAAATCTGCTCGGTGAGAGAAACGCTTTAGGTATTTCAGAGACCTTCATGTCAAAAAATCAATAAAGGATCAAGCAAAGGCAGTTTCTCCTTTGGTTTAATATGATTATCCTTGATGTGAATGAGATGTAAACAAACAACTCATGACCACTAATGATTTGAAGATTTGAAGATTGCTTGTTGGCAATAAATCTAAAAATCCAGACCCTTTTTAGGTAAAATTGTGCCTTCTGTCCATTTCTCCTAAAATTTCTCAGTAGAAGCGTCAACTGCAATTCACTATGGGCTCCAAATTTTTCTTAACATTCAAAAAGCATGCTAAGATGGAGAGAGGGATCTAAATTTAGAAGTAACTGACAACCTGGTATTTTTAAAGACCATGGTGAATTGTTGCTTTTATCTGCTGTAAAAATTTTTTGCAACAAAGCAATAATTTTCAATAATATTAAGAGGATTGCTTAGTGAAATTTACTTAAAAGAGTGCATTTTCCAGGGAACTAGAAGCACCAAATTCGAAAATTTCCTCCTCCTTCGGCGGCAACCATGGTGCCGCCTCAGGTTGTATCATTTGCCCGTCTAGATATAGAGATTTGACGAGACTATTATAAAAGTCCGGTATTATCATACAGAGTTAGATTGACAAAATGTATTGCAGAGGTTTGTGACAGCAGCTAAAAATTTCAGGCAATAATTTTTTAATCAGGTGAATTTGTAGTACACACCCCCCCCCAAACGAGGCTTGCCTCGCGAAGGCCTTGCTGATAACACATTCAGCGGCAAAAGATACTTTCTGTAAAATACTTTAAATTTGTGATTTTTGCGGTGTCTCTTGTAAACTTGTCAATATTTGTTTTTAACTGTTAGGTTTACTCATTCTAGTCAAAGAAACATACCGCAATCCCTCAAACAGCCCCACCACTCGTACAAGCCCCCCCCCCTTGAAAATGCCCCACGTTTGAAGTCAAAATTTTTAATAAGCTCTCCCTTGAATAAGCCCAACCCTTACATGCCAATGTTCGCGTTTAAAAAAGCTTCTGTTAGGGCTTAATTGAAGTGCAAAAGAAAAATATCCGTATAGCTCCATGATTGATAACACATTCAACGGTAAAAGAAAATGGCAAATGAAGTGGGTGAGACAAGAGATCACCTGAAGACAGTGAAAATATCAATGTTCTGGACTAAAATATCTTTTATCATTATGATTTATACTTCTGTAGAAAGATTTAGAAAAAAAAATTGCAAATGAAGTGAACTTGAAAATTGTGAGAACACTACGAAACGAGCTTCTGATTGCCTTTCAGGTGCGACAACGTAAAAAGTACACAGGGCTTGAAAAATGCGATTTCTCCAAATCGATTAAAGGCAGTGAACTGGCAAACTTTATCTTCGATCAAACGATAATACACTTGTGGGTTATCTGCGTGAGTAGGGAAACTGAATCAGTTAAAGGCAGTCTGTCCCATATTGTGTTTAACTTTATTTTGACGGGAGTGAAATTCACGCACCGTTGAGCTTGATCGATAATTAAACGATTTAAACCAATCAGAGACAACTTTGATTCCAGAGCTTTTGAATCAAATGGCTGTGTTCCCGTTGTAGTGAAGCTGTGACTAGAAAAATATGGCTCCCTGTTTGGTTTCTGCGACAATTATGTCAACAGTGAAAGGAAATGCTTTCATTATCATCATTCAATTCCAGTAATTAAATCTTCTTGCCATTCCGATGATAGCTTTTTGCTCGCAGTTTCAGATGTCGTCCACTATGGCAGCTAGGGAAGCCAAAGCAAGCATCGTAATCCGTAATCCGTTATCCGTTGAGGTGGGAAGACATATTAGCCAATCGTTGAGGGGACAGACTGCCTTTAATTAGAATTATTCAAGAATTAATTAAGCTTGATACAAAACAGTCAAGAGAGATGCAAAACCTACCAACTCTATCCCGCCTTAGCTGCAAGCACATCACAATTCGCCTGTTGCTGAGTCCCATAGGCTCCGTCTGCCTCTACCAAAAACTACTCGCATACTTATACATAAAATTTACCCTCAAAGGTATAAACGATTCAACTATAAAGGCTGAAATACGCGGTCCTTTTCTACGTCCGTTTTCACCTAAAGGATGAAATTGTTTCCCCAATCTAATGAGTGTCCAAATTGATATGTCCCAGGGGGACTGATTCAAGGATTTACAGAATTTTGGGTCAGAACATTATGTAATAAAAATATCAGGCAAAGTTATTCATTTGCTCGATGAAGCCCCGCTCGGGCGAAATATCAGTTATCTATTTTCTACGGATTTCCTTATTTGTGTTTCTTTGTTGTTTGTTCTCAGAGTTTTGTGGTGTTCGTTATCTTGATCAAAGAGATCCATCCCCACGGTAAATAATTGCCAACATCTCTGCTAGGCAACATCTCAAAGGCGTGGAACAGAACAGTGATTGGCTGTGACAGCGAAAAGGGCAGTCTATTGGTCAAAAAGTATCTATGCCAACCGGAAGTACAGATTTGAGGGTATAAAAGAACAGAATCGCGCTGTGTTAGCAGTTCGAAGCACAGAATAGAGATATTCTGTGTGGGAACATTGGTGCTAGGGCAGGTTTGGGCTGAGAACGCTGTGATCCTGTTCCAAGATGAAGGCCGTGTTGCTGTTTTGTGTCCTTCTTGGACTCGTCATTTCAATCAACGGTAGGTGCAGCCTTGCTTGCTATTATTTAGTAAAGACACTGGCGAAGAAAGATCCATGCACTCGTTTAAATTATTTAGATAGAGTTTTTGAACGGTTTGATTTGAACGATCGTTGGCGGGTCTGTTGCATGGTGCCTGTTAAATTGAATGTATAGCTGCTATACAGTAAATTATTCCTGGCTTCACTTGTAAGTTAAGGGAATTTTGGAGTAAAGCGCAATGTGTTTTCGTTAATTTTTTTAAAGCAAAGACGCCACACCGATCGCTCTACAATCTGTGTTCTTATTAGCTATGTTACGTGCCGTATAAACTTTGAGGCTGAAGTTTATCCCCAGACAATCATTGCTCGAAATACCCTATTTATAGAAAGAATAGAAAGACTAGGTCAAATACTTTGCTTTGTGATACCGAGTTAAAACATCGTTTTTATTATATGCAGCTTTTTGTCAAAGTGTTCACGTAAGCAAATTCCTACTTAGCAAATGCCATTGTGATCTTTTTAAATAACAATCTTCAGTAGTTGCGCTTACACCGGGTTGAATTAATCTTTTAGGTGCAACTGTCGAGGAAAACAACGACGAGTTGGCGGAGAAGAGTGTTCCGGAAGAGGTTCATGTAGAGGAAGATTCTGCAAGTGAAGAAGAGGAAGACCCAGAAGCTGAAGAGCCCTCTGAAGACGAGGAAAGTGATGCTACAGAACCGGAAGAGGACAGTGAATTATCTGAAGGTACTATAGACTTTGAACTTAGTCCGTTTTTTGAGCGTTAAAATCGGTATTCCGGATTTGTCCAGGGCCCTATTGAAAGATGCATATTTGAATCCAACGAAGAGCGCTGAACCCAGAGCGTTAGCTTCACGCTCAATTGACGCCAAATTCTCCTTGGGGCGTTTCTTTACTTAACTTTTTAGGTCTTTCTTGATATTTGTAAATGATCTCTTTTAGACAATTCTGAGCAAATAGCAAAAGACCGCACTGTATCAGATCCTTCATGGCGCAGACGTTCCTGGCGCAGACGTTCTTGGCGCAGACGTTCCTGGCGCAGACGATCCTGGCGCAGACGATCCTGGCGCAGACGATCCTGGCGCAGACGATCCTGGCGCAGACGTTCTTGGCGCAGACGGTCCTGGCGCAGACGTAGCGGAAAATAAGCAAAGAACTGCTTAAGAAACTTTTTTGCTCCCTAATTTTATTTTGCATTTTTAATTTTTGCATATTTGAAGCTGTTGACCAAGGTCAGTAGAGAAAGATATTGTGTTGTTTTTTCTCCTACTTTCTGAAAGGGTCTGCCATCTATTTAACTCCGGACATATGAAAAAGAGTTTGCGGAAAGTTGCGATAAATGTCGTTAGTTAATCATAAATCTTTGAACCAGAAAAGAATCATGGACGGACTGGCTCTAAATTTAGGGCCCGGGCCAAGTCGTCGAGAAAGGGCCCCGAAAACCAATAAAAATTTTACGGGTATCCCCAAAGTTGTTTGTTGCATCACTTTTTTAAACTGGCTTAAAATGTTATTGGAATATTGCTATTAATTCAAATTAATAACCACCAGGGATGTAGGCGTAAGTGTAAAATATTTACAAGGGGGATCTACAATTCTTAGTCCAGGTCAGCATCATTTTCACTGGAAATTCAATTCTGACGTAGGATAAGAGATAAGAGAAAATCATGACATAGCGGGGGAAAAATTATTGTTTTCTATCTGAATGACTTTTAAAAGGGGACCTAAGTGATAAAAAATGGCGAATGGTTTTTAGAGGGGTCACCTTTATTTATCACTGAGGCTCTGGTACCCAGGGTAGAACTTAATGAAATATCAAAGTTATTCAAGAAAAATCTAACCTATTCAAAAATGTCTTGATATGTAATTTTCGATCATTGGTTGAGCGACCAAGATGGTAGCATCAGTAGCACAGACAGGGCTGACGAAACATTCATGAAAGTGGGGGAAGGGGCGATATGTTTAGATTGTTCAGGGGTTAAATAAAGGCCACCACCATGGTTTGGAGTTCTGGCCGAATTCAAGAAAATTTTTCGAAACATGACTCTATAGGGATGGCTAGGAATTCATCTAGAATACTTGCCACATCAAGCTTGTCGAAAGGAAGATCCTAGGCAATACATGTAAGCTTTCACTTATAACAATTCCCCATCCCCTAATAGTTTTCAATTACCAAAAGTCAAGATCTTACTCTCAACTTTTAGCGACAAACCCAGCATTTTCGACACACATTACTTTGAACAAATTTCTAAATGCAATTTTAAAAAATCCTTTCTTGTCTATTGAAGACAGTAAATAAAAGTTTTCAGTAAGAAACTTTCAAGAATATCGAGTCATTCCTTTCTATGTTTAGATATCAATTCATGTCTACATTTTTATGAGCATAAAGCTTGTAAAGCATGTAAGTCTTCCACTTCCAGTTGTATCTCGTTTCTTTTTCTTGTTTAGTTTACAATGGGAGACATTTAAAACTTATTCATTTTTATGCAGGCCTATAAACTGCTTAACTGGATTGGGGGCATGGATAGAAATATAGCTTTTTCTTCACCTACTTTACGAAATACTGCGCTTATGAGTTCTTCAATCACAATTTTCGCAAAATATTGGGAGGGGGCATTGCCCCCTGCCCCAGGGTCTTATTTTGAAAAGTTCGTCAGGGCAAATCTTGCATGGTTTTCGCCACGTCGGCAAATTTTTGAATAAAAACCTAGCACAGTCAGACCACGCCAATGGAATTATGCCAATATTTTTCCGAAGAATTACACCAAAATTTGGCGCAAGTACCGATTTTTTATGCCTAAGATCTTTGGCGAATCATTCTTGTTTATACTGGAGCAAAGTATGGATGTACTTGAGCAAAAATTTCGTCAGAGCTGACGGGGTTGCGCCCTTCTGCTGTTTTGATCCATACTCCCAAGTCCATTTGGTTAGCATTAAAACAATGTGCCTTTCTAGAAAAAGCAAATCGCATCTATTCATAACAATCCGTTTTTTTGTTTTCAGCGTTGATACTGTTCTTGCGGCTGTTTCTATCTGCATTTATTTGCTTCGGTTTAAAAATGCTTTTTCAAAGGCATAATTTTTATATCGGATCTTTTGATGTCAATCTTTAGATGTCACTCTTTAGAAGAAAAAATGTCAATAAAATAATATTATGACCAGTTTCCATGACTACCACTGGCCAAAATAAACGGGTTTCCTCGTGCTAAAATGCAATGCAAACTAAACAATAAAGAAGAGGAATCACGGCGGTCTTATTTTCAAGTAGATCTTAATCAGCTATTGAATTTGTAACCGTTTAACAAGCAGCAACCTTACGATTGGGTGAATATTGAGGTCAACACGATTCAGCTTCTTTCAATAATGGGCCTGGGTAACATTTTGATACATAAACTTCTTCAAAGTTCCAAATGTAAACTAAATAACGACAATCTAGATACTTTTAAAAGAAGCAACGGTGTATAAAATGCAAGCACACTTATTGTGGTGAACCCATAAAATTATTTTAACTGCTTTACAAATGGTTTGATTGGGTACAGGGCGGTGCCTGGGAAAACCGAGGAAACTCCATGAACCATGTCCTTTAAAGTTTTTGAAACGACAAAAGGAGAATCAATTACAAAAGAAATAGCTACACTACACAACACTACATAACAAACACTTCAAATATCACAGTTCTCCGCAATCTCCAGTACACAATGCCTGTGAAATCACAATCATACACAATCCCAGACAGTTTCCAGGCAAAATGTACGCATGACAAATAAAATTATTGTTTGACTCTTCTGAAGCCAAGAAAATTATTTGCACCCAAGTTGCGAGAAATGTGCCAGACAATATAAAAATGAAACCAAAAATTCACATCAGGTTGCCATTATTTGAAAAACTGCTTTATTTCAGAGAGGTTATTCAAAACTGGAATTGGGTCTTTTTCTTTGAGCTGGAATTCAAAATGCGGAGCTGGATATCAAATTTTGTGGAGTTTGAACAAGCAAATAAAAGAAAAAAGAAGTGTTTTGTTATTTAATTATTTTTCTTATCACATTTCTTTGTAAGAATTCTGAATTGATCAAACGTAGCGAAAATATGCCTAAAAATAATAAACCATTTTATACAATTACAAGAAAATGACTGCAAGAAAAATCCTTAATCGCATTTTTAAGCTTATTTAAAAGTTTAAGCTGCAAAAACTTTTTCCTCGCTTCGCTCGCAGAGGCCTCAATCTCTTATTTTGCACCGCAACCACCAAAACTCTTGGCGGCCCTGCCAACGCCCGTAACAAGTTGATCTACTACATTCATTTACAGATATAAATATTCAAATATAAAATATTCAGTGGATTGGTTTGCATTTGCTCTGACAAAAAACTGGCTTCAAAAGGTGAATGGCGCCAAGAGATATTATGATCAATTGCGGAGCTGGAAATTTTCCTTAGAATAAGCTCTACCTCTTGTGGACAGTGGCGGTTTTAAGGGGGTCCAGGGGGGCCATGGCCCCAGGCCCTGCGCTTACGATAGCCAAAAGGGGCCCCACACCTAAGAAAAACGATGGAAATTGTAAAGAACAAGGGCCCCGCAGATGTCTTTGGCCCCGGGCCCCGCAGATGTCTTTGGCCCCGGGCCCCGCAGATGTCTTTGGCCCCGGGCCCCGCAGTTTTTTTTAAACTTAGTAGCTGATAGAGTTTCTGTGTATAAATATAATCAATAAAAATAAAATAAATAATAAATAAATAAGTCCCTAAAACCGCCACTGCTGGTGGACGTAGGCTGGATGTAAAGCTCTCTAACCACGCTGCTACATTCGTTCAACCCGTTATCAAAGACCTGTTTACCCTCAGGGCCGTCGCTAAACACTTTCACTCACGGGGGTACCAGTCTCCAATTTTCCGACAAAATAGGGCGTGGCATTTTGACGCAGTTAATTTCATTGATCAAAGAGTATGAAATTCAGCACATTTAAATAGGACCCTAGTTTGTATGAGCAGATACTACAGGCGGGACCGCCGATAGGTTTCGGGGGTCTTAGGGAAAAAAACCGAAAGACGAGGCCTCCTGCGAGCGGAGGGAGCAAAGAATTTTTGCTTCCAGTATCCCCAGGATCAACGTTCAGAGTTTTTAAATAAACTTTGACCCTTTCCCTTAACAGAAGCTTTAGGTGGAAATTAGGTGGCCATAGATATGCTCGCAGTTGTCTGCTAGGCTCTAGAATCAATCTGCCGACAGAGAGTCATTTGAAATTTTTGGGAAATATTTGCCCCTCCGTGACACCCATAGCGCTATCTGTATCTATTTTGAATTGCTGAAGGCTTACGGTTTTTCAGTTTTATCCACATTTCATCCCCACTGTTTGCTAAAGCTATTGCATTGGGAACTTTGAAAGCAAAACCCGACAAAACTCTACTTCTGAAAAATTTGCCGATAAGAATTTTTCCCGCTAGCGACGGCTTTGTTTACCATACAAAAACTAACCTGGGTTCTCCCCAGTAACATTGGAGGAGGGCACGGGCGGTGGCTAGAATTATGGAGTCATTGCTCTGGTTTTATTATGAAATACAGAATCACAAAGACGTGCGATTATGCTTCGGCAAGGCGTGGATGCCTTTCTCCATCAAAGACTTAAATTGATGCCCCAAGAAAGCGATGTGCACTATTTCTTATAAGAACAATTTTGAAATGGCTTTTAAAAAAGAAAACATTTGAGTAAACTAATGCTTTTCGTCTGACACTCTTCAGAGTTTAAAACGTCAGAACATAGATCAAAAACACTACGCAAGGAAATACATATATCCAGTTGGGGATCGAAATAGGCCAATCAGAAACGCGAGAACATGACTGTTGAGGTTGACCAATCAGTTCCGCTTGCCGATTGAGATGTTAGCAATGGAGTCCTAAGATAAAAACGAACTCCTTTTGTCTACACAATAGCGGTTTTATTGTGCCTATATAGATAGATTCCAAAACTGCTAGATGGAACGACGATAGGGCTTTACCAATAATCCGAAACATGTCACCATTATGGTTTTTTGCACAATCTGGGTTTTTCAGTCAATGCTCTTTGTTCTCTTAGCCTCTATTTGGATGATTAATCCAAAGTTTACTGTGACGAAACAAACTCGGTTTCACGTCTAATCAATCTGACGTCACAGACTGACGAAAATCGCTATAAATTCGATGTTAGCCATATATTTATCAGAATGTTTTATGATTCAATATCGAAACACTGTTTACGAATCTCGAAAACAATGGAAGATACGAATATATCGCGAAACAAGAGAAGAAGAATGCGAGAGAAGGATCGCATGATTATGCTGAACGAGGAGCTAGTTCATTTGAGACAACAAATGGCTGCATTGAAAGAAGGAAGCAATCGTTCGTCAACAGAGATGGCAGAATTGCGATGCACAAACAAGCAACTTCTTGACAGTCTGCATACCGAACGAGAAAGTTTTCAAGCACCAAGACAAGTATCCGAGGTAAGATGCTAAAGATTCTGAAATAAAAAGATAAAAGCCCTTATGATTCTTCGTTTGCTCTTAGAAAATCATACCTATCGCTAAAAGTGGATGGAACAGTATTGTAATGGAAATGATGAAAGATTGAGAACAGTATTTTAACGAACAAAGTTTTTAATTCATGGCAATAGGAAGTTTTCTTTAATGTTGTTTTAATTAGCTACACTGGCAATAGAAGCTATTTTGAACTGAACATCGTGAAAATTGTATTTTAGGAACTGAATGATCTCGAAGAAGCAGATGCGTTAGTGTACCAGCCAACTACAACAGAGCATCGCACACCATTCAAAGACCAGGAATCTCAAACAGATGTCGAATCTTATCCTGATTTTCTGATTTTCAACTACCATGCGAATGAAAAAGAAGATTTGAAGGAAGAAAATAGCAGCCTCAAGGAAGAAATCGAGAAGTTACAAAAGCAACTCGCTGACGAGAGAAAGAACAATGAAGATAACAAAGTCCAAATCGAGTCTTTGAGAGTCAAAGCTAAAACATTTGAAGACCATTCTACCCTTTTGGCTTACGAGCTCCACGAAATGACGGTGGATAGAAACTCTTTGCTGAATGCACTGGAAGGCAAGCACGAGAAGATCAAGACCATCGAAGCAAAGTGGAAGGCAAAAGTTAAAAAGATGGCTGATCAACATGAAGTAAAGCTGTACGATGAGCAGGTCAAGAGTTATCGTCTGCGTGTGCAAAACAAGAATCTTAAAGCTGAACTCGACCAAGTGAAGAACGAGATGGAAGATCAAAAGCTGCAACTGACAGTGACAAATTTTCTAAATGACATTGTCAATGACGTAGAAGGCCTCGTTAAACAGAGGGAAATTGCGTCACTTAGAGATCACATTCAGCAGCTGCAGTTTGAACTTGCTCAGGCAGAAAACGTGAAGAGGCTTCAACAACACAAAGAGGAGCAGGGAGCAGAGGAATATAAGAAGCTTTTTGATCAATATCAAATTGTTGAACAGCAGAACCAACTGCTTGAAGAAGACAACACACTGCTTAAGAAGAGAGTACTTGTGATGCGCCAGGAAAATACTGAGGCCCACGAAAAGTTCTTGGAGGAACAAACTGACCGAATCAATGCGAAGATGTCGTTCGTGGCACAAATAAAGCAGCTTGAAGAGAACTGTACCAGTTTAAAAGAGGCGAATGTAACCCTATCTAAAGATGGCCAACGTTTAAAAAGCGCCTTCGAGAGAAAGCATCAAGACAACGATGGACTGATGGAAGTCATCGAGGACCTTATGCAAAGAGTTGCGGAGAAAGAAAACATCATTGAGGAACTTCAGGCAAAGAAGCGTAGAGGATGTATACGAAGATTTGTTTGCTGGAAATGATCAGGATGGGAAGAAAAACTCTTATTTACAAAACTATTTCTTCTTGTGTTGCAAGATACATTTTTAAATACTGAGGATTTCAATCTGATATATTTTGTTAATACTTATTTCCGTTTGAACGATAGAGCTTATAACATAAAAATCAGTTTCTTCATTACAGTCTTCTCTAGAATGTTTGATTATGGCACTCACAGTTCTAATTTAATTGGAGTGAGTTATGTGTCTAGTATCGGAAATATCAAGACGATATTCTTGCAAGACTGTATCAAAGAATAAGTTGCCATTTTTAACCTTTAAAGGTCGTTTTTGGGTACACCAAAATTGTTGTTGTTACTGACAGTTGTTGGTTGGTAGCGTTCTCAAGTCCAAAAATAGCGCAAAGGGTATTTCTCAGCTAACCGACTACTTATATATTTTAAGCAAAACATTTTTGTAAGTTTACCAAGTTTCATGGCTGTTTAGGTAACAGGAAGAAAGTTACGATAAGATTAGGCCCACATGCTCACAGAGACCCCTCATGTCTGGCTTTACTAATACACGCAAAGTGTTCATGCAATGATAGATCCCTTCTCTGGACCCTTTCATGTCCCGCTTTATCAGTTTTCTGATTTTTCCACGCTTAGCTGTATTTCAACTCCTTCTTCTCGATCATAAAAGATTTCAAATGGAACTAAAACACCGCTGCTGCTTGTCTTTTTATATGCAATCGCATTGCTATGTTCACTTTACAACAGAGTGAAAAATGGTTAGGCCATGCTGTTGCTGTTGTCGTTGGGGGGGGGGGCTAGAAGAGGAAATAATCCTCCGCCACGAGCAAGGCTCCCGAAACCCGCCAAAATAACGCAACCAGAAAACAAGAAAATAAGGCCCGTGAGAGAGCACCACCTTAGTAACGTTACGGCTGTCAATTCATCACAGACTTTCAAATATAACTTGATGTGGTACAATCATTTTACTAGAAAAGAAAAAAAGGTGTAAAAAAACTCACCAGTGAAGTCAGCAAAAAGAGAAGAATTAACAGTACTACCACCGATCTTCCATCTTTATCTCTAATGAAGATGCCTTTGTATGAAAACTTGTCCATAACACCTAGAGTCTTGTCCGCCATTACCAAGAGCCTCCACACAGAGGACCTTTACCAGTGAAACCAAGGGATTGTGTCCTCCAGAAACAAGTGCTTCCACACATATAGGACACTTGCCAATAACATGGATGTTGAACAAAATGTAGCATTTATGAAGTGTTCCAGGATGCCAAGATTTTCAAATTGAGCAGTCGTTTCTGATGCTGGCACCTTTCGCTAGCAAAAACTAAGGCAAGAGAGAGTAAGCATCAAATCCTATCTAAAAAACAAAATTACAAGCTTTACGATGATTAGGAAACATTGTAAGTTGTTTAATCAATATATGGAAAACATTTTTAATCGAGAGTAACTTGGAAGACTGCTGAAAATACTTTTTGCAAAATTTTTTGCATATATTTGTTACTTTCAGCACACAGCTAAAAACTTTCCAAGAAAGCAAAAAAACCTAACTTGAGATGACAAACATAGAACAGAATGCAAAGAGCAACAGCTGTTCGACGTTTCGGAGGCCAGTTTTGATGCTCTTTTATAGTCGTTTCAACCAAATGACAGGCCTTTTTATGTTGCAAAAAACGCATATTTTAAACAGCATTCTCACAACTGATCGAAAGAGGAAAGATAAGACGGCACAGCAAAACATAAATACCATTTCAAAGAAAGCCAAAAGAAAAAATATATACTGTTTTAGGGCAACAAATAAAACCCTGTTCTAACTGTTGAATTTGACGTCTAAATCACTTCAGAACTTCAGTACCCTACCCAGGATGGCATTGGAAACTAACTCCGCACCTTCCTCAGAAATAAGCAAGATCATCCACTATTGGAAAACTTTGCATTTCACAAGAAACAGCTCAGTTGTCTTTTTTGCAGGGCAGGAGGGGATGGGGGAGGGGGGGGGTCGATATTGGGTCACTAATCTAGCATAAACTACTCAGGCCTGAACCCAGTAATTGGCTCAAGCTCGTAAAAGGTGTTTGCATAAGAAAGTTTGATAGGAATAACTGGAGAAAAACAATTACAAGAGAGCTGAAAAGTGTCATGTAGCAAGCGAAAGTAGTTATTTGCAAGGCAAAAGATTAAGCTACTCCGAACTTTGATCACACTTTAAAAAAGGGGAGCTAAATGATTAAACATTGGGCAATGATGCAGATTACAAAGACGAAACAAAATGACATGGGTGAAGAAATATTCATCTTTGTAGTAGTTTTGAGATAAGCCTGGATTGATGGTAAAAAGTAGTAAAAAAATGAGTAATTGATTTATAAGTTTTGGCATACCACCAAGCTTGGGTTACTGCTTTTGTCAAACAACAACAAAATAATTCATCTCAAAGATTTGCATGTAAACTAAATGAGCGTTTCGTTGCTCAGCAATAGGCGTGCATCTTTTGAGAAGACATTCCCAAACACTGTTTAAGAATAAGTTAATAAAATTGATCTTGAGAGGAAGAACTGAAAATAATCTCACCAACTTCAGCGTTAAATCTAGCAAAATAACCGAATGCTACCAGGTAAAGTGCCATTTCAGTCATTTGCATCGCTAGGAAAAACCTTGGCTCTCCACAGTAAACCTCTAGGTTGTCTTGTAACGTGTGAGGATGAGACTATGGGAACATACAGTCTGTACACCAAATGCCAATGCACACTTAACGCTTGTTGCTTTGGGCATATAAAGGACACAATATAATGCTTATTCGAGCACTGCTACAATGAACAAAAGCATCGCAATAGCTCAACCTGTGCCAAAATGCCCAAGGGACACCGAAAAAGCGTACCATGTCACATCTTAAACGTGATTTATTTCAATTAATCAACCATAATCAGATGAAACTCACCAATTCTGTATGAAGGTTGTTTTGGAAAGACGTAAATTTTTGAAAGGAAAACTAATAATATTGGAACATTGTTAATGTAAAATCTGTTTTCTACATTATAGGACAAAAGCAACTTCATTTTCATAATTACAATTTTTGTTGCCCCTCAGCCTCCTTTCCAAATTGAGCTTTAACTAGATTTTTGAAACCTTTGATTTGACTTTGCTAACTGTGAGTTTGGCAACCCATTTGCATGGCTGATCATTCAAAATAGGAGAAATGAACAAAAACAAAGATAGAGAATTGTTTTAGAATGTTTCCAAAAATCAACTCTACTAAGTGCTAGACCTCAAATTTGCGTAAGATTTCTTAAGATTTTGACCTCAAGGTTGGACCTTCACTACGTAATTCCTAGCAGGTAGAGGGCATGTACAACGTCCCCCTAGCAAGTAAACAGGGAAGATTCCATTTTTCGCAAATTATGAAGATTGAACAATCTCTAAAAGTTATGAAGCAAGCCTATAAATTAAATATACAATTACCAGTGTTACATACTTTGTGCAGTTTTTCACAGCTTTTTGGATGAGCTCTCTACTTGCTGGATAATTATATGATCAACAGCCTGACTGTTTAAAAGGAAACGAGGGTGTACTTTGGAATATTCAGGATAAAGATGATAAGGGTGATTTCTGCGTTTAGAACATTGAAATAATAAACATTTTGGTGTAAGAAAAAAATTCAATCACTTTGTGGGGTTATTGCAATTCTAAAGCACTTTCTTGGCACCGATATACTACTTAATAGCGAAATAGTGACCTTTTTGTTACAAATTAAGTCGAAAACTGCAACAAGTATGAAATTAATCAGAACTTCAAGAATGTTACACTGCAAGTATATTTCATCAGATAGAATGAAGATTCTTCATAGGTTATTCCAATCCTAAAGCAAATATTATTTTGGTTAAAATTTTTTATACCGCCAAGCCATACAGGGTAACAGCCCTATGTTCTTGAAGTTTCAGTTTCTCGCCATAAGTATTTTCTCACTCACATGGAATTTTCGTATCATTAGTGATAAATTTGGCTAATCTTTTTAACGTTAAAACAACTTTAACGTAATCTAAGTATTTTTAAGTAAAGAGGCAATACCAGGGTAATTTTAAAGTCGCCGGCATTGAGGTTCATCCTTCAAATATAAGAATACCGGTCCAAATATTTCACATAATGTTGCATTTTCAAAATAGAGTTTCCACAACAAATCACATTTGGTGGTAGATACCCCATCTCTAAAGCCCAATAATCTATCTAATGGGGCACAAATCACCTCCCCCCCCCCTAGCTGCGAATATCATAAAGGAACGATCCTTAGACCTCTTGCTTTCCTTTTTCATCCTTCAAAAATATGGATAGACACTTGCCATTTTGAAGCGAACAGAGCTCATTGTCTAATGCTAAATGATTTAGGTCCCTGTCAGAATACAAATAAAAAAAACCCAATTTCCTTCTCAGTCAATCTAAATCAACCGCTTTAAAAGAGCAAACATAAAAACACAAGTTAAAATGACGGATCTTAAAAATTTCTTCGTTTATTTTCCGTATCATTTGCGCCACGATCTTCTTCGCCTTGAGCGTCTGCGCCCAGAACGTCTGCGGCCAGAACGTCTGCGCCCAGAACGTCTCCGCCAAGAACGTCTTCGCCGTAAACGTCTCCGCCAAAAACGTCTGCGCCAAAAAAGTCTGCGCCTGCGCCTGCGTCTCCGCCAGTGTGGATCAGATACAGAGCCGTCCTTTGCTAACTGATCAGAACTATCTGAAAGAGACCATTAAAAAATTTAAATAAAGATTTCATAATAACTAAAAAAAGACAAAATTTCGATATTAGATTGTATGAGGACCATAATGAGCCTCAATTACCAATAAATAACATTGAAAGCTATTGCTAGAAGTGTAAAATTTTACATCGACTGAAATTTCTACACATCTTATTGCCAAAGATTCTAAGACGTTAAAAGACAACCGGGGGGGGGGGG
>NW_027019597.1:2224028-2322037 GCF_013076305.1 Rhopilema esculentum
TGCAACAAGTATGAAATTAATCAGAACTTCAAGAATGTTACACTGCAAAGATATTTCATCAGATCAAATAAAGATTCTTCATAGGTTATTTCAATCCTAAAGCAAATATTATTATGATTAAAATTTTTATACCGCCAAGCCATACCAGGGTAACAGCCCTATGTTCTTGAAGTTTCAGTTTCTCGTCATAAGTATTTTCTCAGTCACATGGAATTTTCGTATTATTAGTGGTAAATTTGGCTAATCTTTTTAACGTTAAAACAACTTTAACGTAATCTAAGTATTTTAAAGTAAAGAGGCAAAATCAGGGTAATTTTAAAGTCGCCGGCATTGAGGTTCATCCTCCAAATATAAGAATACCGGTCCAAATATTTCACATAATGTTGTATTTTGAAATAGAGTTTCCACAACAAATCATATTTCGTGATAGATACCCTATCTCTAATACCCATTAGGCTATCTAATGCGGCACAAATCACCTTCCCCCCCTAGCTGTGAATATCATAAAGGAACGATCCTAAGACGTTTTTTTTCTCTCCTTTTTCATCCTTCAAAAATATGGATAGACACTTGCCATATTGAAGCGAACAGAGCTCATTGTCTAATTGTAAGTGGTTTAGGTCCCTATCAGAATACAAAGAAAAAACAACCCAATTTCCTTCTCAGTCAATCTATATCAACTGCTTTAAATGAGCAAACATAAAAACAGAAATTAAAATGGCGGATCTTAATAAATTCTTCGTTTCTTTTCCGTATCATTTGCGCCACCATTTTTTTCGCCTTGAGCGTCTGCGCCCAGAACGCCTGCGCCAAGAACAACTTCATCGCCGTAAACGTCTCCGCCAATAACGTCTGTGCTATTAGCTTCTGCGCCTGCGTCTCCTCCAGAATGGACCAAATACAGAGCCGTCCTTTGCTGACTGTTCAGAAATAGCTGAAAGAGACCATTTAAAAATTTAAAAAAAGGAACACAAATTGATATAACGAAAAGCTTGGAAGTAAATCTAGGCCCTAAAGAGCCTTGATCTAATTAGCAGTAAATGATAATCTTAACGTCTTATAATAACTAAAGAAGGACAACATTTTGTTATGAGATTTTATGAGGGCAATAATGAGCCTCAATTACCAACAAATAACATTGAAAGCTATTGGTAGAAGTGCAAACTTTGTATACCGCCAAAGAATTAACGACATTCAAAGGCGACTAGTACCTTCAGCTAATTCACTGTCCCCTTCCGGTTCTGTGGCATGGCTGTTCTCTTCCATTTCTTCAACATCACTGTTCTCACCGTCAGTGGGTTGTTTAGATTCTGACTCGTTTTTTTCTATGCTTGCAGAATTTCCTCTACCTGAAACTCTTCGGGGTCACTCTTCACCGCCACTCCGTTGGAGTCTTCCTCAACACTTGCAGCTATGAAATTCAAAAAAGTGATGTAAGCCTCCCTATCTGAACAGATAATTGCTTAGTGAAATATGGGAATCGTCATTTGCTTAGTACTGTAGTTTCCTTACGAGCAAAAATGCTGATTGTCTGGGGTTAAAGTCAGTCTCAAATGTAAAGGCAAGTAAAGGGATAACACAACATACGAAAGTTATTGCTCTTTACAGTAAGTTTATATCTACTTACAATGAGAAGCCTGATCAAAACTTTCGAATTTTATAGCTTTCGGGGCCACTATCAAACAGATGCAATTGTTCACAAGCATTGAATTGCTAATAAATATAATAAAGTGCATGGATCTTTCTTCGCCAGTGTCTTGACTAAATAAATGCAAGCAAGGCTGCACCTACCGTTGATTGAAATGACAAAACCAAGAAGGACACAAAACAGCAAACACGACCTTCATCTTGGAACAGGTTCACAGCGTTCTCAGCTCAGACGTGCTTTACCACCTTTCCTTCAACATAGAATATCTCTATTCTCTGCTTCCAAGCGAAACTGCTAAAACTGCACGATTTTTATACCCCAGTATCTTGATTTCCGGTTGGCATAGTTACTTTTTGTCAGATAGCAAGCCCCCTCAACTGTTAAAGCACGCTTCTGGAATAAAGCTTGATTATTGCCAAATACCTCTAGGGTTTTTCTTATTTTATCGGATTTACAAACCCCTCATTGTAGTGAAAAGATTCATTCTAATCCAAGCCAAACCGTCCCAGTTGGGCCTTCCTCTAACATTCCATTACAATCTTCGATATGGGAAATGACGACTTGATAACTACCAAGTTAAACGTGCCGAGTGCGCTCGAAAAATTTAAGGAAGTCAAAGGCACAAAAATTCCATTAAACCATAACTAATAGAAAAACTCTCCTTGGCATAACTTTTCAAAGAGACTGCAAGGTTACAAGTGGGTTTTTGTTACAGCCATTTGGGTGACGTGACTTTGAACAGTGCCCTGTAGTCACGTGTCCCACATTTGTGCAACCTCCTTCAGTGAAAATGGATTCAACCTTTTGGTGGTACAAAACTTGTAAATGGCTTTGAAAAAAGTAAACATTTAGTGAACATAGATTATTATGGATTATTTTTTCTGATATTATTACAATTATGTTCCGTGCTTAAACATTGACACTAGAGAAAACAAGCGGGATCAAAATTGATTTGTTAACGGCATCAAAGAAGAAAAAACTGTTCCCAAACAAACTAGCACGAAACCATGATCGCAAGATACCACAAGGCCTATCGTCGCTTTTCCAGGCACAGAACCAGGGGAGATTCCTCACGTTGATGTATCGCTTTACGTCTTTCCTATTGTCACCAAAAATGACCAAAAGTAAACTTTTAAAGCTACTTACACGTAGCTCTTAAGAAGTTACTCTTATAAAACGGTTGAAAATGTTTCTTTTTGATCCGCGTTGGGTCGAACTAGCCAACGTTTTAGTAGATTCGCAACAGCTACGGTAGAATATTCGTAATAATAATTGTTTGTTTGTTTGTGCAAACTCTCTGAGCAAAAATGGATGAATTTTCTAACGCTACTCATCGTGGATCGCCTGTTTCTGCCTAGCTGCAGAAAGGTCTGATGTAAAACGTATGCGGTATATTCTCCACCTCTAACCAATGATTTTAAAAGTCAGCAACCCTAAATTAACAATCTAATCGAATTGCTATTTAGAAGAGGGGCCCTACCTTTCATCTCTGCTTGGTAACTGAAGCTACAGTTTTGATAGAGTTCAATTTACATGATGAGACCTAATGCGATGTTTGCCATCTTCTCAAACACTTTTTACTTCATTTTGCATATCTAAGGTAGGTAACCCTTTAGATACGCTGACTTTTAAATGTAAATTTAAAATACTTAGAAACTGAAATAAGGAGCACGATTTAGAAATAGAATCAAGAAAGAAAGGAAACTTTTCGAAACTAGCACGAAATAATGATCCCAAGAATGCCTATTATTGATTTTCCAGGCACAGAAACAAGGAGTTCCGTTCTCATTTCTGTTCTCATTTCGGTGAACGGGGTTGTTTGTGGTCATTTAGATTTAAGGCCTTCCTATTGTCATCGAAAACAACCAAATGGAGCACGTTGTTGCTTGTAGCTCTAAGAGAAGTTATTAAGCTTTTTAATTGTTTTTCTTCGAGTGATTGAAGAGGCCGACGTTTTAGTTAGATACCCAGTTTCACGGTCGAATATCCAAAGTGGTATTAGACGAACTAGCAACTTAAGCTGATATATGGGCCTTGATCTCAGTCATGCTGCAAAAGCCCGTGCTTTATAGCGGCTGCTACACAAAAAGTGTGACTCCACTTTTCTGTGATAAAGCCTAGACTGTTTCAAAAATACCAACTGTTTCCAGGATATTGCGTGCTTCAAAAATACCAATTACGCCAAAAGCCTTGGAAGAAACTGTTTTTTCATTCTAGACATAATGTGTTTCTTCTTATGACCATAGGTTATGACAAACTAGCACATTTTTATAGTCTAATCAGCGGGTTTGTTCATAAAACGTTATTAGCCAATCACCGGCCTCTATTGTAAGCTTAATTTTTTCAATGTTTCAAACCAAAACACAGTTGCTGTGGAGCATAACCAACCCCCCATACTTTTGTTTGGGAAAAAATTTAAGTGTTTCAATACAAGAAATTTTTCACTAGAAGACAAAGTCAGAGCCTTCAGATAATTCATTGACCTCCTCCGGTTCTGTTGCATCGCTGTTCTCTTCCAGTCAAGCGGCCCCATACTTTTTTCCAGGAAATAAATGGTTTCAAGGTCGGGCAAAACTTTGGTTCCGTTCGTCTTTGCCCCCCTCCCCATCCCCCTATGCAGGGGCGGATACAGAATAAAAGTTGACGGTCGCACATTAAAACTGCCCAGCAGGCAGTCTAGGGGGCCTCCCTTGTGGTCAAGAGCGGAGCCATGATGGGGGCCCAGCCCCCCCGAACTAGAGCAATTAGGACTGAGGCCCTGAAACGTTCAAGTTGTTCAGTCAAACATTTTTCCCTTAAAAAGGTTTTCCACATTTTCCAGCAAATCCAACACGCAGTTGAAACAAAATATCTTGAGATTCAGAAGTGTACACTTCCTGTGCACCTCTTCCGTATAGATAAAGAAAATTGGGACTCCTCCCTTTCACAGCTTACAACCTCATCCAGTTTCTTCCCTTGCCAGCAGTTGTGCGGCACAGTAATCTAACATAGTGTTTACAGACTTTTCGTGTCGCACAAATATGTGATAACTTGAATTTTGATTGGTGAGATTTGGTAAAATATTTGCATAACAAAGAGCCCTGCATATTTGTGCGGCCCGGACGAAATGCTTAAAAATCATACTGTTTACGGTCTATGATGGTCTTTGAATTTCTTCTATATTGAATTAAATCGTGGCATTGCGTGTGAGATCGACCAAGTTCGGTCCTGCGTTTATTGTTTAAAGAGAGCAAAATATATTATCTGTAAGGAGGAAAATAAAAGATTGTGGTAAACACGATTACCTTATTTCAATGACTGAAGACTAAAACTAAATTCTGAAAATCTGACGGTCTACCGTGCGACCTGTGCGACACCCTGAATCCGCCCCTGCCCCTACGCTGGCTACGCTACTGACTTTAGGCAAAGGCTGCAGGGGGTAGGGTTAAGAATGACCAGAACACTGCTCGATAAGGAAAGTCTCTCAGCGTCCTGAACCCCAAGTCCATTTTATGCCTTTTTACCTCGGTCTATAGAGAAACAGCCTTTTCAAAGTTTGTTTTAATTTCAGTCCCTCCCCTTTTTTCTGATGATAAAAATAGCTGTGGAAATGATATCTCTAATAAAATAAAACATACTCTTATTGCGCTTGCTTCAATTGCAAAGCAGAATTAGAAACCAATTATTCACTTTATATTAACGAATTGGGTTAAATGCAGATTAATATTGCTTGAAAAATCTGGCGAGGCTCGTTATTAAGCTTATTTAATTGACTCAATGATTCAGATGTAAAATTATTTTTCCATTATCTGTTCTCCTGGCCTCCATTTGGGTGATTAATCCCAAGTTTACTGTGACGAAAGAAACTCGATTTCGAGTCTCATCAATCTGACGTCACAGACTGACGAAAATCGCTATAAATTCGATGTTAGCCATATATTTATCAGAATGTTTTATGATTCAATATCGAAACACTGTTTACGAATCTCGAAAACAATGGAAGATACGAATATATCGCGAAACAAGAGAAGAAGAATGCGAGAGAAGGATCGCATGATTATGCTGAACGAGGAGCTGGTTAATTTGAGGCAACAAATGGCTGCATTGAAAGAAGGAAGCAATCGTTCGTCAACAGAGATGGCAGAATTGCGATGCACAAACAAGCAACTTCTTGACAGTCTTCATACCGAACGAGAAAGTCGCCAAGCACCGAGACAAGTATCTGAGGTAAGATCCTAAAGATTCTGAAACAAAAAGATAAAAGCCCTTATGATTCTTCGTTTGCTCTTAGAAAATCATACCTATCTCTAAAAGTGGATAGAACAGTATTGTAATGGAAATGATGAAAGATTGAGAACAGTATTTTAACGAACAAAGTTTTTAATTCATGGCAATAGGAAGTTTTCTTTAATGTTATTTTAATTAGCTACACTGGCAATAGAAGCTATTGTGAACTGAACATCGTGAAAATTGTATTTAGGAACTGAATGCTCTCGAAGAAGCAGATGCGTTAGTGTACCAGCCAACTACAACAGAGCATCGCACATCATTCAAAGACCAGGAATCTCAAACAGATGTCGAATCTCATCCTGATTTTCTGATTTTCAACTACCATGCGAATGAAAAAGAAGATTTGAAGGAAGAAAACAGCAGCCTCAAGGAAGAAATCGAGAAGTTACAAAAGCAACTCGCTGACGAGAGAAAGAACAATGAAGATAACAAAGTCCAAATCGAGTCTTTGAGAGTCAAAGCTAAAACATTTGAAGACCATTCTACCCTTTTGGCTTACGAGCTCAACGAAATGACGGTGGATAGAAACTCTTTGCTGAATGCGCTGGAAGGCAAGCACGAGAAGATCAAGACCATCGAAGCAAAGTGGAAGGCAAAAATTAAAAAGATGGCTGATCAACATGAAGTAAAACTCTACGATGAGCAGGTCAAGAGTTATCGACTGCGTGTGCAAAACAAAAATCTTAAAGCTGAACTCGATCAAGTGAAGAACGAGATGGAAGATCAGAAGCTGCAACTGACAGTGACAAATTTTCTAAATGACATTGTCAATGACGTAGAAGGCGTTGTTAAACAGAAGGAAAGTGCCTCACTTAGAGATCACATTCAGCAGCTGCAATTTGAACTTGCTCAGGCAGAAAACGAGAATAGGCTTCGACAACATAACGAGGAGCAGAGAGCAGAGGAATATCAGAAGTTTTTTGACCAATATCAAATTGTTGAACAGCAGAACTCACTACTTGAAGAAGACAACACACGGCTCAGGAAGAGAGTACTTGTAATGCGCAAGGAAAACACCGAGGCCCACGAAAAGTTCTTGGAGGAACAAACTGACCGAATCAATGCGAAGATGTCGTTCGTGGCACAAATAAATCAGCTGGAAGACAAGTGTGTCAATTTAAGATCAATGAACGCAAAGCTAACTGAAGATGGCCAACGTTTACAAAGCGATGTCGAGAGAATGAAACAAGACAGTTATGGGTTGAAGGGAGTCATCGAGGACCTTATGCAAAGAGTTGCGGAGAAAGAAAACATCATTGAGGAACTTCAGGCAAAAAAGCGTAGAGGATGTATACGAGGATTTGTTTGCTGGAAATGATCAAGATGGGAAGAAGAACTTTTATTTACAAAACTATTTCTACTTTTGTTGTAAGATACATTTTTGAATACTGAGGATTTCAATCCGATATCTTTTGTAAATGCTTAGTTCCGTTTGAACGATAGTGCTCATAACATAAAAATCAGTTTCTTCATTACAGTCTTCTCTAGAATGTTTGATGCCACTCATAGTTCTAATTTAGTTGGAGTGAGTTATGTGTCTAGTATCGGAAATATCAAGACGATATTCTTGCAAGACGTTAACCAAACACTTGAACAAAAGCATCTGACTATTTCGCTATTATACTGCAGCAAATAACTATGTTAAATTTCACGAGTTTTTCACCAGTATTTGTCAAGTTCAGAATATTCCATTTAAACAAACCTTGCAAGCCTATGTATGACCGTGGTAGAACAGTTGTAAACATAAATTACACACATCCTTTATGTTCTTTACTGATGGTAGATTCAAAGAATTAGTTGCCATTTATAACCTTTAAAGGTCGTTTTTGGGTGCACCAAAATTGTTGTTGTTACTGACAGTTGTTAGTTGGTAGAGTTCCCAAGTCAAAAAACAGCGGAAAGGGTATTTCTCAGCTAAGCGACTACTTATTTTTCAAGCAAGTTTACCAAGTTTCACGGCTGTTTAGGTAACAGGAAGAAAGTTACGATAGGATTAGGCCCACATGCTCACCGAGACCCCTCGTGACTGGCTTTACTAATACACGCAAAGTGTTCATGCAATGATAGATCCCTTTTTGTGACCCTTCTATGTCCCGCTTTGTCAGTTTTCTGATTTTTCCACGCTTAGCTGTATTTCAACTCCTTTTTCTCGAACATAAAAGATTTCAAATGGAACTAAAACACCGCTGTTGCTTGTCTTTTTATATGCAATCGCGTTGCTATGTTCACTTTACAACAGAGTCAAAAATGGTTAGGCCATGCTGTTGCTGTTGTCGTTGGGGGGGGGGGCTAGAAGAGGAAATAATCCTCCGCCACGAGCAAGGCTCCCGAAACCCGCCAAAATAACGCAACCAGAAAACAAGAAAATAAGGCCCGTGAGAGAGCACCACCTTAGTAACGTTACGGCTGTCAATTCATCACAGACTTTCAAATATAACTTGATGTGGTACAATCATTTTACTAGAAAAGAAAAAAAGGTGTAAAAAAACTCACCAGTGAAGTCAGCAAAAAGAGAAGAATTAACAGTACTACCACCGATCTTCCATCTTTATCTCTAATGAAGATGCCTTTGTATGAAAACTTGTCCATAACACCTAGAGTCTTGTCCGCCATTACCAAGAGCCTCCACACTCAGAGAACCTTTACCAGGCAAACCAAGGGATTGTGTCCTCCAGAACCAAGTGCTTCCACACATATAGGACACTTGTCAATAACACGGATGTTGAACAAAATGTAGCATTTATGAAGTGTTCCAGGATGCCAAGATTTTCAAATTGAGCAGTCGTTTCTGATGCTGGCACCTTTCGCTAGTAAAACCTAAGGCAAGAGAGAGTAAGCATCAATTCCTACCCAAAATACAAAATTGCAAGCTCTACAATGATTAAGAAACATTGTAAGTTCATTAATCAATATATGGAAAACATTTCTAATCGAGAGTAATTTGCAAAACTGCTGAAAATACATTTTACAAAATATTTTGCAAGTATTTGTTACTTTCAGCTCACATGCTTGCTAAACAGTTTCCAAGAAAGCAAAAAAACCTAACTTGAGATGACAAAAATAACCCAACAGCTCTTCGACGTTTCGGAGGCCAATTTTGATGCTCTTTATAGTCGTTTTAACCAAATGACAGGCCTTTTTCTGTTTCTAAAAACGCATATTTTAAACAGCATTTTCACGACGGATCGAATAAGGAAGATAAGACGGCACAGAAAAACATGAACGCCATTTCAAAAAAAGCCAAAAAAAATATATACTGTAGTTTGGGCAACAAATAAAACCCTTTTCTGCCTGGTGAATCTGACGTCAAAATTCAGTACCCTACCCAAGATGGTATTCACAATTAACTCCGCACCTTCCTCAGAAATAAGCAAGATCACCTACCATTGGAAAACTTTGCATTTCACAAGAAATATCCCATTTTTTTTGCAGGGGAGAAGGGGGTGGGGGGTCAATATTGGGCCACTAACCTAGCATAAACTACCCACGTTTGAACCAAGTAATTGGCTGAAGCTTGTAAAAGGTGTTTGCATAAGAAAGTTTGATTGGAATAACTGGATAAAAACAACTACAAGAGAACTAATCACACTTTAAAAAGGGGGAGCTAAATGATTAAACATTGGGCAATAATGCAGATTACAAAGACGAAACAAAATGACATGGGTGAAGAAATATTCATCTTTGTAGTAGTTTTCAGATAAGCCTGGATTGATGGTAAAAAGTAGTAAAAAAATGAGTAATTGATTTATATGTTTTTGCATACCACCAAGCTTGGGTTACTGCTTTTGTCAAACAACAACAAAATAATTCATCTCAAAGATTTGCATGTAAACTAAATGAGCGTTTCGTTGCTCAGCAATAGGCGTGCATCTTTTGAGAAGACATTCCCAAACACTGTTTAAGAATAAGTTAATAAAATTGATCTTGAGAGGAAGAACTGAAAATAATCTCACCAACTTCAGCGTTAAATTTAGCAAAATAACCGAATGCTACCAGGTAAAGTGCCATTTCAGTCATTTGCATCGCTAGGAAAAACCTTGGCTCTCCACAGTAAACCTCTAGGTTGTCTTGTAACGTGTGAGGATGAGACTATGGGAACATACAGTCTGTACACTCAATGCCAATGCACACTTGCACGCGCGTTGCTTTGGCCATATAAAAGACACAATGTAATGCTTATTCGAGCACTGCTACAATGAACACAAGCTCCGCAATAGTTCAACCTGTGCCAAAAAAGCCCAAGGGGCACCGAAAAGGCGTACCATGTCACATATTAAACGTGATTTATTTCAATTAATCAAAATTAATCAGATGAAACTCACCAATTCTGTATGAAGGTTGTTTTACAATGACGTAAAATTGTTTTCAAAGGGAATTTAATTATATTGGATCATTGTTAATGTAGAATCTGTTTTCTACATTATAGGACAAAAGCAACGTCATTTTCATATTTACAATTTTTTGCCCCTCAGCCTCCTTTCCAAATTGAGCTTTAACTGGATTTTTGAAACCTTTGATTTGACTTTGCTAACTGTGAGTTTGGCAACCCATTTGCATTGCTGATGATTCAAAATAGGTGAAATGAACAAAAACGAAGATAGATAATTTTTTTTAAATGTTTCCAAAAAGCAACTTTACTAGGTGCTAGACCTCAATTTTGCGTAAGATTTCTTAAGATTTTGACCTCAAGGTTGGACCTTTACTACGTTATTCCTAGCAGGTAGAGGGCAGGTACAACGCCTCCCTAGCAAGAAAACTGGGAAAAATCCATTTTTGCACTCATTATTGTTTGAACAATCTCTAAAAGTTTGCAAGCAAGGCTATAAAATAAAAAGAAGATTACCAGGGTTACATACTTTGTGCAGTTCTTCACAGCTTTTTGGATGAGCTCTCTAATTGCTGGATAATTATATGATCAACAGCCTGACTGTTTAATAGGAAACTAGGGTGTACTTTGGAATATTCAGGATAAGGATGATGAGGGTGATTTTTGCGTAGACATTTTGGTGTACGAAAGTCGGAAACTGCAACAAGTATGAAATTAATCAGAACTTCAAGAATGTTACACTGCAAAGATATTTCATCAGATCAAATAAAGATTCTTCATAGGTTATTTCAATCCTAAAGCAAATATTATTATGATTAAAATTTTTATACCGCCAAGCCATACCAGGGTAACAGCCCTATGTTCTTGAAGTTTCAGTTTCTCGTCATAAGTATTTTCTCAGTCACATGGAATTTTCGTATTATTAGTGGTAAATTTGGCTAATCTTTTTAACGTTAAAACAACTTTAACGTAATCTAAGTATTTTAAAGTAAAGAGGCAAAATCAGGGTAATTTTAAAGTCGCCGGCATTGAGGTTCATCCTTCAAATATAAGAATACCGGTCCAAATATTTCACATAATGTTGCATTTTCAAAATAGAGTTTCCACAACAAATCACATTTGGTGGTAGATACCCCATCTCCAAAGCCCAATAATCTATCTAATGGGGCACAAATCACCTCCCCCCCCCTAGCTGCGAATATCATAAAGGAACGATCCTTAGACCTCTTGCTTTCCTTTTTCATCCTTCAAAAATATGGATAGGCACTTGCCATTTTGAAGCGAACAGAGCTCATTGTCTAATGCTAAATGATTTAGGTCCCTGTCAGAATACAAATAAAAAAAACCCAATTTCCTTCTCAGTCAATCTAAATCAACCGCTTTAAAAGAGCAAACATAAAAACACAAGTTAAAATGACGGATCTTAAAAATTTCTTCGTTTATTTTCCGTATCATTTGCGCCACGATCTTCTTCGCCTTGAGCGTCTGCGCCCAGAACGTCTGCGGCCAGAACGTCTGCGCCCAGAACGTCTGCGCCAAGAACGTCTTCGCCGTAAACGTCTCCGCCAAAAACGTCTGCGCCAAAAAAGTCTGCGCCTGCGTCTGCGTCTCCGCCAGTGTGGATCAGATACAGAGCCGTCCTTTGCTAACTGATCAGAACTATCTGAAAGAGACCATTAAAAAATTTAAATAAAGATTTCATAATAACTAAAAAAAGACAAAATTTCGATATTTGATTGTATGAGGACCATAATGAGCCTCAATTACCAATAAATAACATTGAAAGCTATTGTTAGAAGTGTAAACTTTTACATCGACTGAAATTTCTACACATCTTATTGCCAAAGATTCTAAGACGTTAAAAGACAACCGGGGGGGGGGGGCGGCCTAACAGGGAGGTCCAGTTAGAGTGAAAGAAAGCCAAAGCTAAAATGTTTAAAAATGCCCTCAAATGGTATACCTTTTTGACAATAAGCCTCAAATGGTAGCATACGGATGGAAATTAAGTTATTGAAGCCGTTGTGTTATTATCGAAACTGGTTCGTTTGGTAAGACCCCTAAACGGAGTGGACCCCCCTGTCAGGCCTTAATGGGATTACCCCTCTGGGACTAGTACCTTCAGATAATTCATTGTCCTCTTTCATTTCTGTAGCATCGCTGTCCTCGTGCAGTCCTGCAGCATCACTGTCCTCGTCTTCAAAGGGCTCTTCAGCTTCTGGCTCATTTTCTTTATCGCTGCTACAGAAATCTTCCTCTACATCAACTTCTTTCGGAACACTCTTCTCCACCAATTGTTCCTCAACCCTTGCACCTATGAAATTAAAGAAACGCAATGTAAGCCTCGCTATTTGAATAAATAATTGCTAAGTGAATATGGAAAATGTCATGGGCTTAGTACTATAGTGTATTTACGAGCAAAAAAGCTGATTGTCTCTGGGTAAAGTCAGTCTCAAAGTCGAAAGCAAGTAATTGTGGTTAACACGACATCTTTGCTTCAACTTATACAATCTACTTCAACGAAAATTATTACTCGTTACAATAAATTTATATTTACTTACAATGAGAAGCCTTTTCAAAGCTTTGGGGCCACTATGAAACAGATGCAATTATTTGAAGTGCTAATAAATATAATCAAGTACATTTGTCATTTTTCGCCAGCTCTTTAAACAAAAAATAGCAAGCAAGGCTGCACCTACCATTGATTGAAATGACAAATCCAAGAAGGACACAAAACAGCAACACGACCTTCATCTTGGAACAGGTTTACAGCGTTCTCAGCTCAGACGTGCTTTTCAACCTCTCCTCTGACACAGAATATCTCTATTCTCTGCTTCCAAGCGAAACTGCTAAAACTGCACGAGTCTGCTTTTTTATACCCTCTTAACTTGATTTCCGGTTAACATAGTTATTTTTGGTCAGATAGCCAGCCCCCTCAACTGTTAAAACAAGCTTCTGGAATAAAGCTAGATTATTGCCAAAAATCTCTAGGGTTTTTTGTATTTTATCGGATTTACATACCCCTCATTGTAGTCAAAGATCCATTCTAATCCAAGCCAAACCGTCCCAGTTGGGCCTTCCTCAAACATTCCATTACAATCTTCGATATGGGAAATGACGACTTGATAACTACCAAGTAAAACGTGCCGAGTGCGCTCGAAAAAATTTAAGGAAGTCAAAGGCACAAAAATTCCATTAAACCATAACTAATAGAAAAACTCTCCTTGGCATAACTTTTCAAAGAGACTGCAAGGTTACAAGTGGGTTTTTGTTACAGCCATTTGGGTGACGTGACTTTGAACAGTGCCCTGTAGTCACGTGTCCCACATTTGTGCAACCTCCTTCAGTGAAAATGGATTCAACCTTTTGGTGGTACAAAACTTGTAAATGGCTTTGAAAAAAGCAAACATTTAGTAAACTAAAGCTTTTCGTCTGACACTCTTCAGAGTTTAAAACGTCAGAACATAGATCGAAAACTCCACGCTAAGAAATATATATACCCAGTTGTGGATCTGATTGGTCAAGCGGCACTGATTGGTCAACCTATACAGTCATGTGCTCGTGTTTCTGATTGGCCTATTTCGACTTTTCTGTGATAAAGCCTTCACTGTTTCTTCTCACAAAAAAGATATCGCATGCTTGAAAAATACCAATTACTCCAAAAACCTTGAAAGAAATTGGTTTATGATTCTAGACATAATGTGTTTCTTCTTATGGCAAACTAGCACATTTTTTCTAGTCCAATCAGCGGGTTTGTTTACAAAATGTTATTAGCCAATCACCGGCTTCTATTGTGTGCTTGATTTTTTCAATGTTTCAAACCAAAAAATTTACGTTTCAATACAAAAATTTTTTCACTAGAGGACATAGTCAGTACCTTCAGATAATTCATTGACCTCATCCGGTTCTGTAGCATCGCTTTTCTCTTCCAGTCAAGCGGCGAAACTTCTGGAGATGAGAAATGAAAAAATTGAAGTACACCAAAATATGAAGACCACTGAATGAATCAACTTCCTAGACATAGAAGAACAAGCAAATAAATTCAAATTCCTGATAAATCATAAACAAAGTTAATGCAGAGAGTTTTTTATCATATTCATTTAACATAGTTGGGTAAGGGGCTAGGAAGGCTGCAAATAATTTTTATTGCACTACCCTTGTGTTCACATCTAGATCCAAAGCCAAAAAAATCTTGTGAGAAACTCAGCTTATGAACAACAATTACCTTTGTCTTGCATGCAGAAGAAGAAAATTACTCCAAAGAAGAGACGGGATGCATAAGAGTATAATGTGTCTCATTTGGCCAGTAAAATTTAAAGAAAAAGAATACTTTTCAATTCTTTATAATTTCAGTGCTTTGCCAACATCACTGGAACCTTCAAATGAAATATTTCGAAATAGAGGCAGATGATCAACTAATGAGGTTTTGTAAGCAAAAAAAGGTTTAAAATTTGTAAACAATTTGTCTAAAACAAAAAGTGATCACGTCTTTTTGGCATTTTTACCGCTACCTCCCTCCCCCCAAATGCTCAGAAATTTTGTATTTGGAAAGTGCATATTGGTAGTAAAATATGAACCTCAGAGGGGTTGGGTGGATGTGATTCTTGAGACATAATACAAAATCAGGAGGGATTTACAACTGTAAAAACCAAATTGAGCAACAAGATTCAGAATATTAATGGAATTGTGAAGCATAAAGTTGTTGAATAAACGGGCCATCATAAAAAGCTACTTAAGTCTGATATTTTCTTGATAAAAAACCATTGGTAGGGCCATTGAGAAAAGGGTAGGGGGCACATTGTCTAAGGATCTCGAGAGATGATGGCTGCAAACATATCCTGGCTTTTATCCTAAGCTCATCTAATTTACGTGGTAGCAAACTTTTGTTGCCGGATTCGCTCATACAGGACTCCTCTTTCCATTCTTCCACACCGTCTCAGACATTTGTCAGTACCCTTGCCCGTCTCAGACCAATTGCATTTATTATCTTAAACAAAAGTGACAAGAAAGGGTTTTTTCCGAATTCTTTAGGGCATGGTCAGGTAAAACTTTGGTTCCGTTAGTCTCTGCCTCCTTCCCCATCCCAATACCCTGGCTACGCCACTGATTTCAGACAAACGTCGCAGGGGGGTAGGGTTTAGAATGACCAGAACACTGCTCGATAAGCAAAGTCTCTCACGGTCCTGAAACCTGGACTTGCCACAAGTCTCTCGCTTGTTTTCTCCTTCTTCCGTTTTTTCCGCGAAAGAGACTTTTGGCAAGTCCACCTGAAACCCAAGTCCATTTTTATGCCTTTTTACCTCGGTCAGACTCTTCAAGGATTGTTTTAACTTTAGTCCCTTTTTCTGATATAAGAAAATGACTGTGGACGTGATATCTCTATAAAAACAAAACATACACTTTTCTTATTGCGCCCCATTGCAAAGCAGAATAAGGAAACTAATAATCCACTTTATATCAACAAACTGGGTTGAATGCAGATTCGTATTGCTTGAAAAATTTGGCTGGGTTTGTTATTAAGCTAATTCAATTGGCTCAATGATTCTGATATAAAAATCTTTTTCCAAAAACTTTAATCGTTGAAAAGAAAGATTGAGCTCTATTCTCCTGGCCTCCATTTGGGTGATTAATCCCAAGTTTACTGTGACGAAAGAAACTCGATTTCGAGTCTCATCAATCTGACGTCACAGACTGACGAAAATCGCTATAAATTCGATGTTAGCCATATATTTATCAGAATGTTTTATGATTCAATATCGAAACACTGTTTACTAATCTCGAAAGCATGGCAGATACGAATATATCGCGAAACAAGAGAAGAAGAATGCGAGAGAAGGATCGCATGATTATGCTGAACGAGGAGCTAGTTAATTTGAGACAACAAATGGCTGCATTGAAAGAAGGAAGCAATCGCTCGTCTACAGAGATGGCAGAATTGCGATGCACTAACAAGAAACTTCTTGACAGTCTTCATACCGAAAAACAAAGTTGTCAAGCACCAAGACAAGAATCTGAGGTAAGATGCTAAAGATTCTGAAACGAAAAGATAAAAGCCCTTATTATTCTTCGTTTGCTCTTAGAAATTCATACCTATCTCTAGAAGTGGATGGAACAGTATTGTGATGGAAATGATAAAAGATTGAGAAAGATAACGATGATTTTTAATTTTAGGGCAAAAGGAATGTATTCTCAGATGTCACTTTAACTGGATACACTGGTAAAAGAAGCTTTTCTTAAAATTGTAAAAATTGTATTTTAGGAACTGGCTGCCCCTCTTGAAGAAATGGATGCATATATTTGCCAGTCATCTACGACAAAGCATTGCACATCATTCAAAGACAAGGAGTCTGAAACGGATGTTGAATCTCAAACCGATCTTCAGATTTCCAACGACGATGCAAATGAAAAAGAAGATTTGAAGGAAGAAAATAGTAGCCTCAAGGAAATAATCAAGGAGTTACAAAAGCAACTCGCTGACGAGAGAAAGATGAACGAAAATAACAAGATACAAATTGAGTCTTTGAAAGGCAAAGCTAAAACGTTTGAAGACCATTCTACCCTTCTGGCTTACGAGCTCCACGAAATGACGGTGGATAGAAACTCTTTGCTGAATGCGCTGGAAGGCAAGCAGGAAAAGATCAAGACCATTCAATCAAAAAACAAGGCAAAAATTAAAAAGATGGCTGATCAACATGAAGTAAAACTCTACGATGAGCAGGTCAAGAGTTATCAACTGCGTGTGCAAAACAAGAATCTCAAAGCTGAACTCGATCAAGTGAAGAGCCAGCTGGAAGATCAGAAGCTACAATTGACAGTGACAACTTTTCTAAATGACATTGTCAATGATGTAGAAGGCCTCGTTAAACAGAAGGAAAGTGCGTCACTAAGAGATCATATTCAGCAGCTGCAGTTTGAACTTGCTCAGGCAGAAAACGTGAAGAGGCTTCAACAACACAAAGAGGAGCAGGGAGCAGAGGAATATCAGAAGCTTTTTGGCCAATATCAAATTCTTAAACAGCAGAACGGACGGCTTGAAGAAGACAACACACGGCTCAGGAAGAGAGTACTTGTAATGCGCAAGGAAAACACCGAGGCCCACGAAAAGTTCTTGGAAGAGCAAACTGACCGAATCAATGCGAAGATGTCGTTCGTGGCACAAATAAAGCAGCTTGAAGAGAACTGTACCAGTTTAAAAGAGGCGAATGCAACCCTATCTAAAGATGGCCAACGTTTAAAGCACGCTTTCGAGAGAAAGAATAAAGACAACGATGGACTGATGGAAGTCATCGAAGAGCTTATGGAAAGAGTTGAGGAGAAAGAAAATATCATTGAAGAACTTCAAGCAAAGAAGCACAGAGGATGTTTACGAAGATTGGTTTGCTGGAAATGATCAGGATGGGAAGAGGAACTCTTCTTATCCGAAATCAATTGTATTTGTGTTGCGGGAACATTTTGACATAGTCATTCTGCTTTTTTGTAAATATTGAATCGGTTTTAATGATATTGCTATTGCATAAAAATCAGTTTTTTATGACAGTAGTTTCTACGTTTTGGACACGATACGAAAAAGCCATGCATGGTGTTTATAGAGAAGATTTGATTTTGGCACTCACTGTTCTAAATGAAACATTAAATGACAGGCATGTTTGAAAATGGATACCAGGAAATACCAAATCGGTCATTATCCTCTAAAGTTGTCTTTTTCGTTTCAATTCATGAATATTTAGGAAATATCAAAATTTTCGGTACCAGTATCTCAGAAACAATATTATCTTGCAGCAATGCACCAATCATTGATCGACTTTGGCCCTTGTTTTCTCTCCTTCAATGCCCCACGTTTAGCACCAATTAGTTGCAGTAGGGGGTGTGATGTGAATGCAAACATTGATAATAAAATAAATATTTCATATTTTCATCCGCTTATATCGTGAAAATATGCTAAAATACCATCTGCTCATATTATTCACGTTACGTGAATTGATCATGTGACAGCTTGACATGTGATTTCAAACAAAGAAGCCCTCATCTAACTAGAAGGATTGCTCAGTTTTCAATGGCGCAGACTACAGATCCAAGTTTCTGGCGTTTGAGTGCCTGCCAAAAATTTCAGCCAGATTGAGGGGAGTCACCAGCAATCTGTAATTGTCGGCACAGGTAGCACGAGGTCTTGTCACATCGAGATTAAGGACTAGATCACTGCACAATAAGTATAGCTTCACGGTGCCCTAAAAGCTACCTTCAGAAGCAAGGAAGTAAAAATATGAATTATGTCTATGCCATTTCGTCTTGACACATACAGAGTTGATTTAGTTTTAGCCTCTCCTCCCATTAGAGAGGATTCAAAAATGAAGAATTTAAGAATTTAGTCCCTCTAAAGTAAGTTTAACCTTAAGGGTTGCAAACTTTCTCAAATGGGAAGCGCGCACTTGAAGGAGAAGGGTTTTGAAGTGTACCAGGACCTAAAGAAACAAATTAAAAATTTTGGAGAAATCTGGAAACCCGGACTAAATTTGAAAAATAAAATATAACTAGCTTGACATCCCCGACGTTTTCCATTAGCGAATACCCGTAAACACGTTATCAAACTTTAGCAAAGTCAAACCTTCATCGTTATCAAACCTTTATCACAAAGCCTCCGTCCTACCGCACGCTTTTACCTCAACATCGCCATCCCACAAACACCGAAGTTCCCCCCTCCTCCTTTAAAGCAAACGTAATTAGATTTGAATAACAAATTCAAGCAGATGCACCATGTATGTTCTTTATAAACGTGTATACTTCCTGTTACCCAGCTCCCCCTCTCTGCTATTATTGAAAAGAAAGTACTTATTTGCACATTCTAAGGGTATATGCGCTAAAGAAAAGTGGTTTAGCATGAAATTGTTCTGCAAAAGATAAACACATTAAGTTGTTTTAGCTCGGGCCAGAGTAGTATGGGTGAATCATATCGATGCTTTTGTAAACTTTTAAAAAGCAGTAGCCTCGCTTTCATAACTGCATTCTTTGTTGCTCCACACCCTCGATTTCAAATTTAGCTTAAACTGGATTTTTGACACCTATGATTTTGCTTTGGGAACTTTTACAATCTGTCAAACCTGTTTGCATGGTCGGTGATTCCATGGTGATTTGAAACGGACGAAACGAAATGAAGCAACGGAGATAGAAAATATTTTAAAATGATTTCTGATATGCAACTGCCACCAGCCGTCAAATTTCTAGTGTTAGAACATTGTGCAGTTGCTTACAACTTCTTTTACTTGCCCTCAAGATGGTTGAAACCTATCTGGATACGGCCCTGATTACTTGTTAAAAAACCAAGGGGGTACTTTGATACATTTAGAATCGGGATGCTCGGCGTAATGTTTGGTCTTAAAACATTAAAAAGCATACCTTTTTGATTAAGGTATTCGTTGAAATACTTGTATGGAAGGATGAACAGATGAATTCAATTGAGTTAGGAACACAAGGAATCGCTAATAAACCTTTTTATAGATTATGTCGAAATTAGCAAGGTCTGAATTGAAGTCAAACAGTAAATTAGGTTTGTTAGTTAAAGGCCTATTACATTACCATTAAGTCAGATGCGAAAAACAATCGGATCAGTTTATGGTTTACACTCATTTTTTTATAAGAAACAAAGGTCGATGTTGAATACTCCAGTTTCTTAATGTTCTGAAAATTTCAGTACTCATTGTTTCTTAAGAGTTTCTTAATTATGATGTCATGAATGATGTTATGAAATGTTCGTGACCTTTTTTATCACTTCAAGAGATTCACTCCTGTTCTGATGCTGTATTTAGATGTGGGAAGCATATTTTTATCCCTTGTGTTTTAATTTCTAGGCCAACAGGGCAATCATGTTCTTGGATTTTTCAAAATTTCCTTGTTCTCAGTTTTATCACGATTTAACAGTGTCTTAATTTTTTTGCTTCGAGTACTGAAGATTCTTAACTTTTTCTGACTGTCAAGTTCCCCGTTTCTTATAGCCTATTTCTTTTGAAAAAATGATTGTGGTTGAATCACGAGAAAGAAACTCCAAAATAACAGGATAAGAACCCCATTTTCCTAAGTTTCAGTGTGTCATCATAAAATTTTCAGGGTCTTTTGTAGTATTTTAAAATTATTTCCGCCAGTATTGACTTGTTTTTTAAGGTCTTTAACTGAAGGAATTGTCGAAATTGTCAACTTTTTGTGTGATAAGGAATTGTCAAAATACCCATCATTTGAAATACATCTGTGTTGTGTCACGTTTCATGGTAATTGCCCCATCCTCCATGATTAAAAGCTACTCTACTGGGCTTCAACCCTTTAGCTGCCGATGTCATAAAAAAGCCATCATAGGACCTCTTCTTCTTGTTTTATATCTCTAAAATCGATGGGAAAGAAGCTACAATGACTGCCAAAAGTCTTGGAAAACTAACGTAAGTTTTCAAAGGCAAACTCATCCACCCCCCTCTCCCCCTAGGAACAATGTTGATTTACTATAGAGAAAAGGAAGGGGTTGTTGAGTACGCTTTTTCGTGTGCATTCTCGTGGTAGTATTCAATAAAACAAATGAAAAATAGAAAAGCACAGCGGAAAGTGTTAGGTGTTACAAGTAATTTTGGCAGTGATTGTAGCTTTAATTTTGTATCAAATGTGTGGTAGCAATTCAGCACTACTGGTGAAGGCACATGCAGTTTGGAAGTAAATAAAGGTAATTGTCCTGGCGAAAGAATGACGGTTTCTTTCAGAAAATGACAGAAAATAAAACCAAATATCTTTCTCAGGCTATCTTTATAAATTACTTGAAATATGCAAACAAAAAAACAAAAAACAAAACGAGCAAGTAGAAGCATCTTAATCAGTTCCTTGCTTATTTCCCGTATCTCCTGCGTCTGCGCCAAGAACGTCTTCGCCAAGAACGTTCGAGGAAACTACTTCGGCGTCTATAAAGTCTGCGGAAGCTACTTCTGCGCCTGTAACGTCTGCGGAAGCTACGTCTACGCATGTGACGTCTGCGGAAGCTACTTCTGCGCCTGTAACGTCTGCGGAAGCTACGTCTACGCATGTGACGTCTGCGGAAGCTACTTCTGCGCCTGTAACGTCTGCGGAAGCTACTTCTGCGCCTGTAACGTCTGCGGAAGCTACTTCTGCGCCTGTAACGTCTGCGTGAACCCCAGGCAAGGGGATCTGATACAGTGCTGTCCTTCGCTGTCAGTTCAGAGTTGTCTAAAAGAAAACCATTTAAAATACATTTAACGATGAAAGACATAAATATGAGGAAAGGCTTTTTCCATCAAATAATTAATATAATATTTCTTCAGAGCCTTTCATCGAAGTAAACATTTAAGAAGTATTTTGTCATATAAAACTGCCAGTGGCGTCACCACGGGGTGGATTGGGATGGACATGTCCACCCCAAAGTTCCCTGGAGTTAATTTTCTAGTTTCTCGAAATCTGTTGCAGAACCTTGGGGAGGGGGTTGGGCTAATCAGATCGATTTCGATTTTTGGATTGGCAAAAAGCCACGGTTTTGAATAATGTTGCTTGAGACAGTGGCTTGTCTGAAAATTTCAAAATTGATAAAACATACGAAAAAAATGATGATCCAAGAGTCTGGAAGGCATGGCCGAGAAATTTGTCCTTGTCCACCCCAGTTTTTTCGAGCTGGTGACGCCACTGAAAACTGCTAAAGAACCAACGAAATTAAAAGACGATAATTACCTTCAGCTACATCACTGTCCTCTTCCGGCTCTATAGCATCACTGTCCTCTCCCGGCTCTATAGCATCACTGTCTTCATCTTCAAAAGGCTCTTCAGCTTCTGGGTCTTCCTCTTCTTCGCTTGTAGAATCTTCCTCTACATTAACCTCTTCTGGGACACTCTTCTCCGCCACCTCGTTGGAGCTATCTTCAAGAGCTGCTCCTATCAAAGTAAAGAGAAATTATGTAAGGAACATAAAGTTGCATATGGAAAAGTAGAAAATGGCTGTTTTTAGTATGAAAGTAACCTCACCCCATTGTCTGGGGATTTACTTCAGTCGCAAAGGCGAAACGGCATGTTAAATGATTTAGCAGCGTAAAAACACTTTTCGACAAATAGGGTAGTACGACAAATATACTTATTCTTAGATATAGAAAAATAATTGCCTTACACACTTAGTTTACATCAACTTACAATGTAAAGTCAGAAACTATTAATTAATTGTATACCTACACAGCTAACGTACGGACTACTATCCTAAAGCCGTTATTTTTCAAAAGCATCGATAACTATAAAAGAGATCATGGAACTTTTTCTCTACTTCCCTACACATATCAAGCATAAAAGGTTACACCTACCGTTGATTGAAATGACGAGTCCAAGAAGGACACAAAGCACCAAAACAGCTTTCATCTTGGAACTGGTTCACAGCGTTGTCAGCTCAAACCGCTGCTTCTTCAACACAGAATATCTTTATTCTGAGCTTCCAAGCGCAACTGCGAAAACTGCACGAGTTTGCTTTTTATACCTCGTATCTTGAATTCAATTTTACATAGTTACTTTTTCAAAAGATTCTAACAGACTATGCCGGTCCCTGTGGGGTCTTTTTCTTACACTTTTATTCCATTTTATGGGAGGTGATAACTTGATAATCAGCAAGTTAAATGAGTCAAAGGCACCAGTCGCCATTATAAAAAATTAAACGAAGAATCCCTCTTTTGTAGGCTGATGATAATACGGGGCTTGGGAGTGGTGAATATGGTGATGTTACCCTTTATGATACTCTGATCAACAAAAGAATGTTCTTACTTCTCAAAAAGAATGATTAATCACATGTTAGTGAATCAAAACTCAAATTTAAACTATGGCTAAATGACATTAAAAGTGCCAACCTATTCATGGTTTGAAAGATACGCATCAGTTTTAATGCGTGAACTGTGAACCAATTTTAACGAGCCAGCCACGTTAAAATTGCACAAAGACGAACATACGCAACAGAAACGAACAAAGAAGCTCCCGTTCTGCAAAATTTTTGGACTGAGGGTCACCCTGGATTTTTTTTAAAAAAAAGTATCAATTATACTTAACTTCCCTCTCAAACAAACATCAACATTTTCAAGTAACAGCTGAAGGAATTATGTTGAAGAAATAAGAGAGATATTGCATTCACCGGGTATTATATTAGCAATTGGTGTCTCTAGATTGTTCATAAATTTTGATTATTTGAAGAAACCTTTACAAGGCGTAAATATGTCCAATGAATTCATCAGGTGGAAAGAGATATCCCATTTAACCCACTTTTAAAGGCACCCTTTAATGTAAGCCAGGCATATTGGCGTTATGGATTAGCAAGACCAAATTTTCCCAGTCACCTCTAATAAGCAATAGCTGTTTCCAAATGAATTAATTGAATAGAACAATCAACATTAAACATTTTGGAAAAGGAGACGAATATTTTTCAAAAAATTGCAGATCACAATTCAATGAATGATACACTAGAAAATTTCCATCCTTGTCATGTTAAAAGAAGAGAAATATTATATTTCGACAAATCTTGCGTAAATTCGTCCATTTATCGAGACCTGCATTCTACTACTCGCTCATAGAAGATTTTTCTTTTGCATTGCAAATTCATCATATACTCCAATATACCTTGTAATGTTGTGCTCCGTAAAAAAGTGTCCAAGATAATCAGGCAGCTTGCTATATGATAATTTACTCTTGACTACCGAAGGAAGAGAGCAGTGGTGAAAATTCATTTTTTGGTGGGAAAGGGGTGGTAGTGCAAACAGAAACAATAAAATTTCCCGAAAAATGACATAATTTACCGATAAATTGTGTCTTACTGACAATTTAGCAATACCTGTCTCAATACCATACAATTTAGCAATACCAACACTTGACACCCCCTCCCCCCCCTCCTACAATTTCCTCCACTGTGAGAGAGGTTAGAATCAATCTCAAAATCTTTGCAAAATGTAGAAACAGAATGTATTTCTTCTGATCATGAACCATGACGAGGTTTCCAGTTCTTATTCATTGCTCTTTTATTTTTCGTCCCTTCGAACCGAAAGAAACTTTTCCATGTCCAAGATCCGGTTATAATTGCCATGAGAAAATGCATTTATCCTCCTTGTATAAAACGTATAGCCGAGAATGCACAACCATCTTCAGATTTTCTGTTTCATCTAATTTAAACTGATGTTGTCTTGCAAAAGCTACAAGAACTAAAAGAAAATATTGCATCCCGATTGATAACATCCCTAATATGTTTCTTAATAATTTCTCTGTCGTTTTTTCTGAAATTTAATTCCATCAAAGAAATTCTTTGAAAATTCAGAAAGTCCATCAAGAACTACATGGTAATTTTATAGGTTTTTGAGCGGTTGAGCATTTTCAAAAGGGCTCAAGAAATTGTACAGGATTTATGAATTATGGACGGGTGCTGTAGATTGTCAAATGTTTGCACTTACGCTAAAAATCCTGGCTTATTGCAAGGACTAGCTGGGTTGTTTCACACATAATTCTAACGATAACAATTTGGTTGGGAAGTGTTTTTACCAAGGACTAAAACTAAAAGAAGTTAACAATTTAGATTTGGACGTGGAATTGAAATTTTTGCGTTGTTTAAAATTTATTAAATTTAGCAAAATGTTCATGACATTATGGTCACGCCGTTTCCATACTGACTTTTTTTAGGATTGAGGATTCAGGCTTTAAGATTTGACATGAAGTCTCTTCAAAGCGTTCTTACGTATTGCTTCTAAGCAAAATTGGAGCCTTTTAATGGAAAATCAAGGCTGTGATCTAAAATATTTCCTTGTGATCTGCTTTTAAAAGCATCAAAACTACAAACCCACAACTAGGGCAGCCGATAGGAGAGGGGCGGGGGCAAATTGCCCAGTTTAAGGAAGCAATTAGTTTTAATACAAATAGCAAAATAATTCCTAGAAAATTTTATAATGTTTTAGACAATTGAATGCTGGTGAATGAGTTCTGTTTATCTGTTTTCCACAAGCAATTAAGAAATTGTTGCCAGATGCAAATCTAATGTGCGTAAAGGAAGCTTCTTTATTCGTTTCTGTTGCATAACGTGGCTAGCTCGTTTGAAAATGGTTCACATTTCGCGCATTAAAATCGATGGATATTCTTCAAAACATGAATAGGTTAGCACTTAATATGTCATTTAGATAAATTTGAGATTTGATTCACTAACATGTGATTAATCATCCTTTTGGAAAAGTAACGAAATCTCAGTATTAATCAAAGTACCTAAAGGTTTATAACTATTTTCATTACTCCCAAGTCCCGTATTAAAGGGGTTTTTTTCTAATTGTTGTTTCATGAAACCTAGTGCTTTTGACTCCTTTGAATTCTTCAAGCACAATTAACACTTGTAACTTACTAGTTATCAAATCGTCATCAACCATACGAAAGAATAGAATGTCAGTGAAAGGCCCCGCAGGGACAAGCATAGTTCAGTGATTGGAGCAGCAAAGAGCGGAAAAATTGCCATAAAGTAACTATGCCAACAGGAAATCAAGATACGAGTGTATAAAAAGCAGACTCGTGCTTCGTAGTTTCAATTGAAGGAGCAGAATAGAGATATTCTGTGTTGGCGGAGTGGTGTTTGGAGCTGTAAAGTTGTGAACCTCTTCCAAGATGAAGGCTGTGTTGCTGTTTTGTATCCTTCTTGGACTCGTCATTTCAATCAATGGTAGGTGCAGCTTTGCTTTCTATTGGTTTTTTAAGGTAATGGTGATTCCTTTAAGGTAATGAAATAATTCCATGATCTCTTTTATAGTTATCGATGCATATGAACAATTAAGGCTTAAGGATAGTAGTCCATACATAAGTGTGTAAGTTAGTATACAATGCATACTATCTGGCTTCACATTGTAAGCTAATGTAAACTTGTTGTATGGAGCAACAATTTTTCTATATTGTAAGTAGAAGCAAATTTGTCGTGCTTCCCCTTCTGAAAAGTGTTTTTACGCTGCCACATCATTTAACATGCCGTTTCGGCTTTGCGACTTGAGTTAACCCCCAGACAATCAGCGTTTTCCAAACCATTCTATTTTTCCATAAGCAACTTTATGTTCCTTACATAATTTCTCTTTACTTTGATAGGAGCAGCTTTTGAAGATAGCTCCAACGAGGTGGCAGAGAAGAGTGTCCCAGAAAAGGTTAATGTAGAAGAAGATTCTACAAGCGAAGAAGAGGAGGACCCAGAAGCTGAAGAACCCTTTGAAGATGAAGACAGTGATGCTACGGAACCGGAAGAGGACAGTGATGTAGCTGAAGGTAATTATCGCCTTTTAATTTCGTTGGTTCTTTAGCAGTTTTATATAACGAAATACTACGTAATTGTTATGAAAGGCTCTGAAGAAACACTAAATTCAATATGTAATGGAAAGAGCCTTCTTCCATTCGTTAAATGTGTTTAATTGGTCTCTTTTAGACAATTCTGAACTGACAGCGAAGGACAGCACTGTATCAGATCCCCTTGCCTGGGGTTCACGCAGACGTTACAGGCGCAGAAGTAGCTTCCGCAGACGTTACAGGCGCAGAAGTAGCTTCCGCAGACGTTACAGGCGCAGATATAGCTTCCGCAGACGTTCTTGGCACAGACGCAGGCGACACGGGAAGTAAGCCAGGAACTGACTAAGAAACTTCTTGTACTTGCACGTTTTGTTTTCCATTTTTATGTTTACATATCAAAGCGGTTGATATAAATAAACCGAGAAAAATAATGGGCTGTTTTTTGTGTTGTTTTCTGAAAAGGACCGCCAACCTTTTGCCTCGAACATTTGGCTATGCGGTAGACGCTTACGCATTTAGGGATGAATTGCATCTACTCGTTAAATGAAAGAAAAGTTAAAGCAAAATACTATAAGATTGCTTCAAAGAAGGATTGAGATACCGGAATAGAAGGGAGCTTTGGCTCTCCCCAAAAAACTTAAATACTATAAGTAGAATCCTTTTTTGCTGTAAAATATGGCTGTTTTTGCACATTTTTATCAGGGCTGCCCGCCCCCAAACAAAAAGTTGCATCTCGGTCTATGGATGCAACAAAGAAAATTTATTTTTAATATCGGTCAATTTGGTAGTTCCTTACCACTGAAAAAGTTGAATTTCTTGGCGTAGACTTTAGTTAAAAGAAATTTGCGATTGAATAGAGTACATAAGACAAGATTTGAAATATAAATTTGAAAAGAGGACAAAGAGCTGAGTTAATTTTAATGATGACAATATTCTGAAATTGGGAAATTCTGTTCTTTGTAAATATTTAAAGAAGCGTCGAATTCTAAACACATTCTTTTCATTTAAGACATAAGCTCTACGAATATCATCTGTGCACAAATAAATAGAAGCTACAACCCAATCTATATGAAATAATGTTTAATGAAAAGCAAATATCGAATGTAATCCCTGGGCCAGTTTCGTCAGCAGTGTATGCGCTGTTTGAAATATTGCGTTTACTGTTTAATTTTTTGTTTACTGCGACCATTCAATATGATATGTGTTACATTAAGAAAAAGTTGAAACTTAATGCAGGTTTGTTGGTAATTGATTTTTTATGAGAATATGCAGCCAGTTTGTCACCATGGAACTATTCAGAACTAAGGAGTACTCAGGTCGAGTTTTGAACTTTTAGCCATAAGGGCCCCACAAGATACAAATTTCTTGATAGCAAAAGCCAAGAAGAATATTTTCCGTCATTTACAAGCCTTTATTTCCGCTGTACTTCAACCAATTTCTACTACTCAAGACTCGATTAAACGTTCCATTATTTAAATTTATCAACTTATTTCCTAATTTTCTAGAAACATGCTGTATGAGAATTTACTGCTAGAAAAACAGATTTTCTCAAAGTTTATTCGATACGGAAAGCTTGCTCCTGTCTTTTCCCGTAAATACTTATGTAACAATAACGGTGGTTTCTATTCAAGTTGCTTTAAATAAAGGGCTTATTAAACTTGTCAAGCTTCCTAAAACCAATTCACAACAAGCTTTTTCTTCGTTGCTTCATTTAATTTCGCCTGTTTTGAATTAGCGGCCATGCAAAAAGGATAGGAAAGCTGTAAAAAATATGAAAGCAAAATCATTGGTGTCAAAAACCCAGTTTAGGCCAAGTTTGAAAACGAGGGTCTCGATCACAACAATGCGCAGTTCTAAAACAAGGCTGCTGCTTTTTTTAAAAAAGTGGTACTTCTGTAACGATTTCGTTAAGTTCCTTTTGATCATTGACGTTTTTGCGAGCAAACTTTGAAACTGAACATAAATCGTAAACTATAAGTTACATAAAATCTTTCTTTTGAATGCTTCCATAAAATCTTGCATATTTTCTGTAACAACCAGAGCTCTGCAAAAAAAGCACACGAGTGTGACCTGACAACTACAGGTTGCATCTATTTACGCTGCTTCAATTTAAAAAAATAGTCTTTTTGTGACTTTATTAATGTTTTTATGGTGTCTAGAAGTAAGAAAATAAAGCTATTAAATAAAGATTTTATCAGATCTCATGATAAAGGTATCATGAGAAAACAACGAAAAGCAATGCATCACTTTTCACTTAGTATCTACACTCTCTCTTTTTATAAGAACCAGTAAATTTATGTTCAGGCTGACTGTTCTTAATTTTTTCAAAGATCTAAGGCTGGATTGTTCTCAATTTTTTCTTAAATTAAGAGGGCGTAAGCAGTGCTATTGCTAGCGTTTTCGCTCTAAAGAGGTGTTCAGGCCTCATTTGCCAACAAAGTGTGTGAGACAACCTTAATTTGCTGACAAATTTGAATATTCACCGAAAAAGCACCCACGCATCGCTAAAAATCCTCTATTTTGAGAAAAAGCGTTGTTCAAAATTGCATTTTGCAGAAGCTCAGCCTCAGCTTTGTTTTAATGTGTTCTTAACTTTTGACCAGTTTTAAGGCTCGTGTTCTTATAAAATTGTCATTATAAAAAAAGAGTGTATTACAAGTTTGGGCTAAAACTGGCTTGTTAGGGTAATGTATGCAACTGATGTGCCTGAAGTAGTTAAAATTGAGATAACAATCTTATCATGTTACTATGGGATAAATACTACTAGGCTTCTAGGTCTTTGTTGTAAAACAGTAGCACCGAAGTTAAGAAAAAATAACACTTCTTTAAAGGCAGCAATAAACGAATATCTCAGAAGCTTCAATTGCTGAATTAGCATTTAAGACAGATTTGAGGAAGAAGATTAACATTGACCAATTCACGAGAGAAAAGCATTCACTGTTTGCGTCATGAGATCAGAAATATCATCAGGTGGTGTATTAATATGCGCCGAAAACTGCAAGTGAAGCATTATAAGAGGAATTTTCAAAGGAGTGCAGAGGAATTTGGGAATGTTATCCTTTCGACAACTAAAAAGAAGTTTCCTTTATTTTTTGAATTTTCTTTAATAAGAGAAGGGGCTAAAACTAAATTTACTTTTTATATTTGATGTGTCAAGACGAAATGGCATTGAAATTGATTCTATTTTTACTATCTTGCTTCTGAAGATAGCTTTTAGAGCACCGTGAAGCTATGATTATGGTGCAGTGATCTGGTCCGTCATCTCGATGCGAAAGAATCTCATCCTACCTGTGCCTAGAATAACAGATTTCTGTCGACTCCCCCCGCTCTAAGAATCCGTTTACACTAGCACGGATTCAAATGGATCCGTACACAAATTAGAACAGATAGGCTTTTCGTTTACACTAGACCTGCCGGATCCGTAATCATTTGTGTCTGCTATCTGGACCCGTGTGGAATCGCTTTCCAAGGTGTACTCACTTGGATCCGTTCCCGTTTAGGTCTATTGTAAACGGCTGGAACCAAACCAAACCAAGCACACTTCGGATACGCGGCATTAAACTTTCTCTTTAAAAGGCCAATTGTTGTCGCAAAAACCTTGAATTCCATAAATCAGAGAGATGGATGAGCAACACAAACAGAAAGTTCTCCTTGTGTTTACAATGTCAGTTTCATGTTTTAATTTCTGGCTGCAGTATATTGCTTTTCTATGTGCTCAACACAGGATTCATCAGTTGAGACTAGCTTTGATTATATCTAAACAAAGCAACATGGGACTAGTCCTACATCATAAAATTCAAAAACAGCGATATCATCACCGCAAAACCAAGAAGATTCTCGCAACGACCAGAAAAAACTAGCGGAAATCTTTAAAACGAGAAAATCTTTGATTTTGATTCACCTGCAGCGTCTTTATCATTTTCTGATCTGATGTCATTTTCCATGACTTTCACTCACACACTATGTTGCAAAAATGGCCCGCCAAAACTGCTGAAATATTGAAGGGATCTCGTTCCCATTATCAATGGGAGGTCAAGTAGCCGCCCAGAAGGGGAACTTGGCACACAGACATACGGGGGTCAAATTTTTGCCAAAAGTGATATTTTTGGGTTAAATATTTGTCAGAAATGATATTTTCGGGTCCTGCGAAAATAGTAGATACAGTTCTGATATTTCTAGGTATCAAATTTAGAAACACTGATATTTTTAGGTATTCGTGAGATTTCCATATCCGAATCAAATGTATTGTTCATGGATCTAATTCGCTGAGGTTTATTTTACCCACTTCAAGTCACGTCGGGAGTCATGTTACCATATTCTTTGGAAAGTTTAATGCTACTTTTTGTACTCACTGTTAACTTTATATGGCACGAAATATGCTAGAGAAGTCAAACGATGTCTTACCAAGGCACTGAAAACATCAAGGACACCTGCAGCACTGGGGCAACAGGGGCAATCGCCCCCTGCCCTCTGCCAACAGATGCAGTGGGGGCAAGATGTGCCCTTCTAATTGAAGTTATTCTCAGTTTCAATTGTGATTGCAACTGCAACTATTTACGGTTTTTTTGAAATGCAGATCTTATAAACTACAGCTATGTCGTATTATCTCACCCAAAATTCCAATTTGTGATATTTTTGGATACAAGATATAAGTAAAACTGATATTTTTGGGTCTTATTGAAAATGTGCTGATATTTTTGGGTGGCCTTTAAATTTCTTGGACTTACCCCCCCTCCCGTATGTCTATGTGCAGAGTGCCCCCCCCCCTGGGAGTAGCCGAAACAGTGGACTGGATCCGTTCCAGTGTAAACACCAACAAAACTGGATCCGTACCCATTTGGATCCATGATAGTGTAAAAGGGGTCTAAGTGAAACTTTTGGCAGGAGCTCAAGCGCCAAAATGTCGAATCTGTAACTTGCCCCATTGAAAATAAGCAATCCTTGTAGTTAGATGATGGCTTCTTTGTTTTATATCACATGTCAAACTGTCACATGATCAATTCACGTCACGTGAATAATAATTTATTGAGCAGATGGTATTTTAGCATATTTTCACGATATAAGCAGATGAAAATATGAAATAGTTTTGGTTATTATCAATGTTTGCATTCACATCACACCCCCTATTACAACTAATTGGTGCTAAACGTGGGGCATTGAAGGAGAGAAAACAAGGGAAAATTCGATCAATGATTGGTGCATTGCTGCATGCTAATATTGTTTCTGGGGTACTGGTACAGAAACTTTTAATATTTCCTAAATATTCATTCATTGCAACGAAAAATACAACTTTAGTGTATAATGACCAATTTGGTATTTCCCGGTATCCATTTTTGAACATGCCTGTCATTTAAGGTTTCATTTGAAACAGTGAGTACCAAAATCAAATGTTCTCTATAAACACGATGCATGGCTTCTTCATATCGTGTCCAAAACGTAGAAACGACTGTTATTAAAAGCTGATTTTTTTGCAATAGCAATATCATTAAAACCGATTTAATATTTACAAAAAAGCAGAATGACTATCTCAAAATGTTCCCGCAACACAAATACAATTGATTTCGTTAATAAGAGTTCCTCTTCCCATCCTGATCATCTCCAGCAAAGCAATCTTCGTAAACATCCTCTGTGCTTCTTTGCTTGAAGTTCCTCAATGATGTTTTCTTTCTCCTCAACTCTTTCCATAAGCTCCTCGATGACTTCCATCAGTCCATTGTTGTCTTGATTCTTTCTCTCGAAGGCGCTTTTTAAACGTTGGCCATCTTTAGATAGAACTGTATTCGCCTCTTTTAAACTGGTACAGTTCTCTTCAAGCTGCTTTATTTGTGCCAAGAACAACATCTTCGCAGTTCTTCGGTCAGTTTGTTCCTCTAAGAACTTTTTGTGGGCCTCAGTATTTTCCTGGCGCATCACAAGTACTCTCTTCTTAAGCCGTGTGTTGTCTTCTTCAAGCAGTTCGTTCTGCTGTTCAACAATTTGATATTGATCAAAAAGCTTCTTATATTCCTCTACTCCCTGCTCCTCTTTGTGTTGTTGAAGCCTCTTCACGTTTTCTGCCTGAGCAAGTTCAAACTGCAGCTGCTGAATATAATCTCTAAGTGACGCACTTTCCTTATGTTTAACAACGCCTTCTACGTCATTGACAATGTCATTTAGAAAATTTGTCACTGTCAATTGTAGCTTCTGATCTTCCAGCTGGCTCTTCACTTGATCGAGTTCAGCTTTGAGATTTTTGTTTTGCACACGCAGTCGATAACTCTTGACCTGCTCATCGTAGAGTTTTACTTCATGTTGATCAGCCATCTTTTTAACTTTTGACTTCCACTTTGCTTCGATGGTCTTGATCTTTTCGTGCTTGCCTTCCAATGCATTCAGCAAAGAGTTTCTATCCACCGTCATTTCGTGGAGCTCGTAAGCCAAAAGGGTAGAATGGTATTCAAACATTTTAGCTTTGCCTGTCAAAGACTCAATTTGTATCTTGTTATCTTCGTTCATCTTTCTCTCGTCAGCGAGTTGCTTTTGTAACTCCTTGATTGCTTCCTTGAGGCTGCTGTTTTCTTCCTTCAAATCTTCTTTTTCATTTGCATCGTCGTTGGAAATCTGAAGATCTGGTTGAGATTCAACATCCGTTTCAGACTCCTTGTCTTTGAATGATATGCAATACTTTGTCGTAGCTGACTGGCAAATATATGCATCCATTTCTTCAAGAGGGGCAGCCAGTTTCTAAAATACAATTTTTACAATTTTCAGAAAAGCTTCTTTTACCAGCCAGTGTATCCAGTTAAAGTGACATCTGAGAATACATTCCTTTTGCCCTAAACTTAAAAATCATCGTTATCTTTCTCAATCTTTTATCATTTCCATTACAATACTGTTCCATCCACTTTTAGAGATAGGTATGATTTTCTAAGAGCAAACGAAGAATCACAAGGGCTTTTATCATTTTGTTTAAGAATCTTTAGCATCTTACCTCGGATACTTGTCTTGGTGCTTGACAATTTTCTTGTTCGGTATACAGACTGTCAAGAAGTTTCTTGTTTGTGCATCGCAATTCTGCCATCTCTGTTGACGAACGATTGCTTCCTTCTTTCAATGCAGCCATTTGTTGTCTCAAATGAACCAGCTCCTCGTTCAGCATAATCATGCGATCCTTCTCTCGCATTCTTCTTCTCTTGTTTCGCGATATACTTGTATCAGACATTTCCGCAAGTTTCGTAAGTAGTGTTCAATATTGAACCATAAATACTCTGATTTAAGGAATGCCAGTGGCGCATTTATAGGGGTTTACGCCTATTGTGACGTCAGATTGATGAGACATGAAATCGAGTTTCTTTCGTCACAGTTAAGCTTTGATGCATCAGCAAAACCGAGGCATTGCCAGTATGGCTTTATTTTGCTGATTTTTTTTCCGACCTTTCTATCTCTTGAAATCTTTCCTTCTTGTAAATTTTTGTTGAGCACTTCTTGGCTTTTAGATTTATCTCAAAAGTGTCAGCAAACTCAAAAGTTTTACTATTATTGGGTTCAAACTTTGACCATTCCTTGTTGCTAACTCAAAAAGCTAGATTAAATGGAAATAAATTCATTTTTCCTTTTTGATCCAGCTCTCTAAGTAAACGAACCCCTCTCCTTTATATCATCAAGCTTTTAATCCATCTTAATTGCTATTTGGGATCAACACTAGAGATTCATATCAGTGAGAGGCGACCTAATCTATCCCGTCATCTTGTTCATGACTTTAACCAACACTAAAAAATATGCGTTTCAAATATACCTTTGGACGAGACAAACTTCTTTCTCTTTGATTATAAGGTCTCAAGGAACTATTAAACACAAGACACTAAACTGTCTAGGGAGTATTAAATGCCCTTGTAAAGATGATTAAGTTCTGAAGAAATGAGAGGCCTGTAGCATGAAAACTCTATGCATATAAGAGCGTGTTATTTCTGATTTTATCTGTTCCTCGATCGATTCGATCGAACATGGTACTCTTTTTATGGCAAGGTTGTAGGTAAACAGGACAGTGTTTGACTGATTGCAGTTATCGAGGAGCTTAAGCAAAACGGAGAATAGAAACATCATTATGCGCAAGGTAGTTCCGTGGGTGCTTACAAAGATTTGTTTGCTAGAGGTGATAGGGAATAAAAAGGAATATATTGAGATTTTCAGAATTATGCCTTTGTAAATTCTTATAATATCTACAATGATAGGATAAAAGTTTGACCCTGCATAAGTTGCCCATTTGCCTCCTTCATTGATTCAAATCATTTCTAAATAAGATCAGCTCTTCATGCTGGCAATTTTCAAAAATATGGTGACGTTCATCGAAACTACACAAAAATGCGATAAAATAAAGCAGACAAATAAAACAAAATGAATGCAAACAGAAAAGCAAGTACCTTATGAATATATTTTCTTTAAGGGACACCTTCTGTTGCATTGTGATTCCTTTGTTTGAATCCTTTATCCAAACCTAAGCCTAAAAGTAAAAAAGCCCTACTATGTAATTGCCTCTTGGGGAGAGGTGAAATGAGAATAGAAGATACTGCAGAACGTAGGTATGAAATTTTCCAGTAAAAAATTCACAAAGATCAATCGAAAATAGGCAACATATATTTTGATTTCTTGAATGTAAAGAAATATATTTAACTTAGAGTAGAGAAGAGCAGTAACTCGCCTCTTGACTACGCCTTTAGACTCATGGAAGACGTGAGAGACTCAACTTTTAGTATATTTGATCTATCTCGAAACTTTTGGATAAACAATCTCAAGCAGCATTTCTAGTAACTTCTTTGTATGAACGAAAATCGATATCGATCTGATCACAACTCCCCTCTCTCAATTGTTTTTCAATATTTTTCCAGAAATCAGAAAATAGAACTTCGGAAAAATAGGGAGGACATGTCCACTTCAGTTTACCCCTTGGCGACGCTACTGACGAAGATTAGGGTTCTGCAGAGCTATCGTAGATTCCTGTTCTTTTATGCATTTCAGTCAAGCATGTTTTCAAACACCATAGAAGCAGAAGCAGTTTTTCAAACATTTCTACCTGCCAATGTCTCTGGTTTAGTACCCTTAAACAAATAACATTGCTCTTTTTAAATATTTTGCTCAGTACCCCAGTCCAAAAATAGCTTTTGGGGGCTTTTTTAAGCTTGATATGAACTTCTTCTTATTCAGCATATCGGATTGTGTACTTGTACCGATTTTCATGCTATTATCATAACATGGACAATTCCACTGCTATGCGTCTGCACAATCAGGAAACTCGAGAAAGCAAGTTGTTTGACAAAACGAAAAGTTTCCACAGCCATAACTTCTTGTTTATAGGTCAGATCACATTGCTCTTTTTGAATCTTTTGCTCAGTTTTGCATGTTCTTTCCGATAGTAGCATCAGATTTGAAAAATTTGAAAGTTGAAATTTTGCTGACCGTGCATTTTTCATGCTTCCGGAAACGGAACTTCCAGTGCAAAATTCCCTGTCTAAAATAGAAGCAAATTTGTCGCACTACCCCTTCTGAAAAGTGTTTTTACGCTGCTAAATCATTTAACATGCCGTTTCGCCTTTGCGACTGAAGTAAACCCCCAGACAATCAGCGTTGTGTACGTGAGGTTACTTTCGTACTAAAAATAGCCATTTTCTACTTTTCCATAAGCAACTTTATGTTCCTTACATAATTTTTCTTTACTTTGATAGGAGCAGCTTATGAAGATAGCTCCAACGAAGAGGCGGAGAAGAGTGTCCCAGAAGAGGTTCACGTAGAGGAAGATTCTACAAGCGAAGAAGAGGAAGACCCAGAAGCTGAAGAGCCCTCTGAAGATGCGGACAGTGATGCTACGGAAGTGGAACAGGACAGTGATGCTACGGAACCGGAAGAGGACAGTGATGTAGCTGAAGGTAATTATCGTCTTTTAATTTCGTTGGTTCTTTAGCAGTTATATATTACGTAAATGTTTACTTGGATGAAACGCTCTGAAGAAACATTAAATCGATTTTGCAATGAAAAGAGCCTCTTTTTCATTTCAATTTGTATGTCTTTCATTCGTTTAATGTGTTTAATTGGTCTCTTTTAGACAATTCTGAACTAACAGCGAAGGACAGCACTGTATCAGATCCCACTGTATCACTGTATGTATGGGGCACACGTAGACGTTACAGGCGCAGAAGTAGTTTCCGCAGACGTTACAGGCGCAGAAGTCGCTTCCGCAGACGTTACAGGCGCAGAAGTAGCTTCCGCAGACGTTACAGGCGCAGAAGTAGCTTCCGCAGACGTTACAGGCGCAGAAGTAGTTTCCGCAGACGTTACAGGCGCAGAAGTAGCTTCCGCAGACGTTACAGGCGTAGAAGTAGTTTCCGCAGACGTTACAGGCGCAGAAGTCGCTTCCGCAGACGTTACAGGCGCAGAAGTAGCTTCCGCAGACGTTACAGGCGCAGAAGTAGCTTCCGCAGACGTTACAGGCGCAGAAGTAGCTTCCGCAGACGTTACAGGCGTAGAAGTAGTTTCCGCAGACGTTACAGGCGCAGAAGTCGCTTCCGCAGACGTTACAGGCGCAGAAGTAGCTTCCGCAGACGTTACAGGCGCAGAAGTAGCTTCCGCAGACGTTACAGGCGCAGAAGTAGCTTCCGCAGACGTTCTTGGCACAGACGCAGGCGACACGGGAAGTAAGCCAGGAACTGACTGAGATACTTCTTGTACTTGCACGTTTTGTTTTCCATTTTTATGTTTACATATCAAAGCGGTTGATATAAATAAACCGAGAAAAATAATGGGCTGTTTTTTGTCTTGTTTTCTGAAAAGGACCGCCAACCTTTTGCCTCGAACATTTGGCTATGCGGTAAACGCTTACTCATGTAGGGATGAATTGCATCTACTCGTAAAATGAAAGAAAAGTTAAAGCAAATTACTATAAGATTGTTTCAAAGAAGGATTGAGATACCGGAATGGAAGGGAGCTTTGGCTCTCCCCAAAAGACTTAAATACTATAAGTAGAATCCTTTTTTGCTGTAAAATATGGCTGTTTTTGCACATTTTTATCAGAGCTGCCCGCCCCTAAACAAAAAGCTGCATCTCGGTCTATGGTTTCGAAGGAGGTAAACGAAAGAAAGTGGTCCTAAGATGCCTACTATATTTCATTAGCAGCTCCGAGGTAGGGGTTGAAGGCCAGCTGAGGAACTTCTTAGGCATGGGTGGGGCAGCAACCAACAAAGTGGATACAACACAGAAAATTTATTTTTAATGTCGGTTAATTTGGCAGTTCCTTACCACCGAAAAAGTTGAATTTCTTGGCGTAGACTTTAGTTAAAAGAAATTTACAATTTTATAGAGTACATAAGACAAGATTTGAAATATAAATCTGAAAAGAGTACAAAGAACTGAGATAATTTTAATGATGACAATATTCTGAAATTGGAAAATTCTGTTCTTTGTAAATCTTTGAAGAAGCGTCGAGTGTTAAACACATTATTTTCATTTAAGACATAAGCTCTACGAATATCATCTGTACAGAAATGAATCCACAATAGAAGCTACAACCCAATCTATATGAAATAATGTTTAATGACAAGCAAATGTCGAATGTAATCCCTGGGCCAGTTTTGTCAACAGTGTATGCGCTGTTTGAAATATTGCGTTTACTGTTTAATTTTTTGTTTACTGCGACCATTCAATATGATATGTGGTACATTAAGAAATAGTTGAAACTTGATGCAGGTTTGTTGGTAATTGATTTTTTATGAAAATATGCGGCCAGTTTGTCACTATGGAACTATTCAGAACTAAGGAGTGCCCAGGTCGAGTTTTGAACTTTTAGCCATAAGGGCCCCACAAGAAGCAACTTTCTTGATAATAAAAGCCAAGAAGAATATATTTTATCATTTACAAGCCTTTATTTCCGCTGTACTTCAGCAAATTTGTAATACTCAAGACTCGTTTAAACGTTCCATCATTCAAATTTATCAACTTATTTCCAAATTTTCTAGAAACATGCTGTATGAAAATTTACTGCTAGAAAAACAGATTTTCTCAAAGTTTACTTGATACGGAGAGCTTGCTCCTGTCTTTTCCCGTAAATACTATTGATAAAGAGCTCTTCAAACGCGTCAAGCTTCCTAAAACCAATTCACAACAAGCTTTTTCTTCGTTGCTTCATTTCATTTCGCCTGTTTTGAATTAGCGGCCTTGCAAAAAGGATAGGAAAGCTGTAAAAAATATGAAAGCCAAATCATTGGTGTCAAAAACCCAGTTTAGGCCAAGTTTGAAAACGAGGGTCTCGGTCACAACAATGCGCAGTTCTAAAACAAGGCTGCTGCTTTTTCTAAAACTTCTGTAACGATTTCGTTAAGTTCCCTTTGATCATTGAAGTTTTTGCGAGCAAGCTTTGAAACGAAACATAAGTCGTAAGCTATAAGTTACATAAAATCTTCCTTATGAATGCTTACAGCCAATTTTCTGTAACAACCCGAGCTCTGAAAAAATGGCACATGAGTGTGACCTGACAACTACAGGTTGCATCTATTTACGCTGCTTCAATTTAAAAAAATAGTCTTTTTGTGACTTTATTAATGTTTTTATGGTGTCTAGAAGTAAGAAAATAAAGCTATTAAATGAAAATTTTATCAGATCTCATGATAAAGCGATCATGAGAAAACAACGAAAAGCAATGTATCACTTTTTACTTAGTATCTACACTTTCTCTTTTTTATAAGAACCATTAAATTCAATTTCAGGCTGACTGTTCTTAATTTTTCGAAAATCTAAGGCTGGATTGTTCTTAATTTATTCTTAAATTAAGAGGGCGTAAGCAGTGCTATTGCTAGCGTTTTCGCTCTAAAGAGGTGTTCAGGCCCCATTTGCCAACAAAGTGAGTGAGACAGCCTTAATTTGCTGACAAATTTGAATATTCACCGAAAAAGCACCCACGCATCGCTAAAAATCCTCTATTTTGAGAAAAAAACGTTGTTCAAAATTGCATTTTGCAGAAGCTCAGCCTCAGCTTGTTCTTAATGTGTTCTTAACTTTTGACCAGTTTTGAGGCTCGTGTTCTTATAAAATTGTTATTATAAAAGATAGAGTGTATTACAAGTTTGTTCTAAAACTGGCTTGTTAGGGTTATGTATGCAACTGATGTGCCTGGAGTATTTAAAATTGAGATAGCAATCTCATAATGTTACTATAGGATGAATACTACTAGGCTTCTACTAGGTCTTTGTTGTAAAACAGCAGCACCGAAGTTAAGAAAAAATAACACTTCTTTAAAGGCAGCAATAAACAAATATCTCAGAAGCTTCAATTGCTGAATTAGCATTTAAGACAGATTTGAGGAAGAAGATTAACATTGACCAATTCACGAGAGAAAAGCATTCACTGTTTGCGTCATGAGATCAGAAATATCATCAGGTGTATTAATATGCGCCGAAAACTGCAAGTGAAGCATTATAAGAGGAATTTTCAAAGGAGTGCAGAGGAATTTGGGAATGTTATCCTTTCGACAACTAGGAAGAAGTTTCCTTTATTTTTTGAATTTTCTTTAATAAGAGAAGGGGCTAAAACTAAATTTACTTTTTATATTTGATGTGTCAAGACGAAATGGCATTGAAATTGATTCTATTTTTACTATCTTGCTTCTGAAGATAGCATTTAGAGCACCGTGAAGCTATGATTATGGTGCAGTGATCTGGTCCGTCATCTCGATGCGAAAGAATCTCATTCTACCTGTGCCTAGAATAACAGATTTCTGTCGACTCCCCCGCTCTAAGAATCCGTTTACACTAGCACGGATCCAAATGGATCCGTACACAAATTAGAACAGATAGGCTTTTCGTTTACACTAGACCTGCCGGATCCGTAATCATTTGTGTCTGCTATCTGGACCCGTGTGGAATCGCTTTCCAAGGTGTACTCACTTGGATCCGTTCCAGTCTAGGTCTATTGTAAACGGCTGGAACCAAACCAAACCAAGCACACTTCGGATACAAGGCATTAAACTTTCTCTTTAAAAGGCCAATTGTTGTCGCAAAAACCTTGAATTCCATAAATCAGAGAGATGGATGAGCAACACAAACAGAAAGATCTCCTTGTGCTTACAATGTCAGTGTCATGTTTTAATTTCTGGCTGCAGTATATTGCTTTTCTATGTGCTCAACATATTCATCAGTTGAGACTAGCTTTGATTATATCTAAACAAAGCAACATGGGACTAGTCCTACATCATAAAATTCAAAAACAGCGATATCATCACCACAAAACCAATAAGATTCTGGCAACGATCAGGAAAAACTAGCGGAAATCTTTAAAACGAGAAAATCTTTGATTTTGATTCACCTGCAGCGTTTTATCATTTTCTGATGTCATTTTCCCTGACTTTCACTCACACTTGCTATGTTGCAAAAATGGCCCGCCAAAACTGCTGAAATATTGAAGGGATCTCGTTCCCATTATCAATGGGAGGTCAAGTAGCCGCCCAGAAGGGGAACTTGGCACACAGACATACGGGGGTCAAATGTTTGCCAAAAGTGATATTTTTGGGTTAAATATTTGTCAGAAATGATATTTTTGGGTGCTGCGAAAATAGTAGATACAGTTCTGATAATTCTAGGTATCAAATTTAGAAACACTGATATTTTTGGGTATTCGTGAGATTTCGATATCCGAATCAAATGTATTGTTCATGGATCTAATTCGCTGAGGTTTATTTTACCCACTTCAAGTCACGTCGGGAGTCATGTTACCATACTCTTTGGAAGTTTTAATGCTACTGTTGTACTCACTGTAAACTTTATATGACACAAAATATGCTAGAGAAGTCAAACGATGCCTTACCAAGGGACTGAAAACATCAAGGACACCTGCAGGACTGGGGCAACAGGGGCAATCGCCCCCTGCCCTCTGCCAACAGATGCAGTGGGGGCAAGATGTGCCCTTCTAATTGAAGTTATTCTCAGTTTCAATTGTGATTGCAACTGCAACTATTTACGGTTTTTTTGAAATGCAGATCTTATAAACTACAGCTATGTCGTATTATCTCACCCAAAATTCCAATTTGTGATATTTTTGGATACAAGATATAAGTAAAACTGATATTTTTGGGTCTTATTGAAAATGTGCTGATATTTTTGGGTGGCCTTTAAATTTCTTGGACTTACCCCCCCTCCCGTATGTCTATGTGCAGAGTGCCCCCCCCCCTGGGAGTAGCCGAAACAGTGGACTGGATCCGTTCCAGTGTAAACACCAACAAAACTGGATCCGTACCCATTTGGATCCATGATAGTGTAAACGGGGTCTAAGTGAAACTTTTGGCAGAAGCTCAAGCGCCAAAATGTCGAATCTGTAACTTGCCCCATTGAAAATAAGCAATCTATGTAGTTAGATGATGGCTTCTTTGTTTTATATCACATGTCAAACTGTCACATGATCAATTCACGTCACGTGAATAATAAGTTATCGAGCAGATGGTATTTTAGCATATTTTCACGATATAAGCGGATGAAAATATGAAATATTTATGTTTATTATCAATGTTTGCATTCACATTACACCCCCTATTACAACTAATTGGTGCTAAACGTGGGGCATTGAAATAGAGAAAACAAGGGACAAAGTTGGTCAATGATAGTTGCATTGCTGCATGCTAATATTGTTTCTGAGGTACTGGTACAGAAACTAATCAATATTTCCTAAATATTCATTCATTGCAACGAAAAAGACAACTTTAGTGTATAATGACCGGTTTGGTATTTCCCGGTATCCATTTTCAAACATGCCTGTCATTTAAGGTTTCATTTAGAACAGTGAGTGCCAAGATGAAATCTTCTCTATAAACACCATGCATGGCTTTTTCGTATCGTGTCCAAAACGTAGAAACGACTGTCATTAAAAGCTGATTTTTATGCAATAGCAATATCATTAAAACCGATTCATTATTTACAAAAAAGCAGAATGACTATCTAAAAATGTTCCCGCAACACAAATACAATTGATTTCGTTAATAAGGGTTCCTCTTCCCATCCTGATCATCTACAGCAAAGCAATCTTCGTAAACATCCTCTGCGCTTCTTTGCTTGAAGTTCCTCAATGATGTTTTCTTTCTCCTCAACTTTTTCCATAAGTTCCTCGATGACTTCCATCAGTCCATCGTTGTCTTTATTCTTTCTCTCGAAAGCGTGTTTTAAACGTTGGCTATCTTTAGATAGGGTTGCATTCGCCTCTTTTAAACTGGTACAGTTCTCTTCAAGCTGCTTTATTTGTGCCACGAACAACATCTTCGCAGTGATTCGGTCAGTTTGTTCCTCCAAGAACTTTTTGTGGGCCTCAGTATTTTCCTGGCGCATTACAAGAACTCTCTTCTTAAGCAGTGTGTTGTCTTGTTGAAGCCGTTCGTTCTGCTGTTCAACAATTTGATATTGGCCTAAAAGCTTCTGATATTCTTCTTTTCTCTGCTCCTCTTTGTGCTGTCGAAGCCTCTTCTCGTTTTCTGCTTGAACAAGCTCAAATTGCAGCTGCTGAATGTGATCTCTAAGTGACGAACTTTCTTTCTGTTTAACGAGGCCTTCTACGTCATTGACAATGTCATTTAGAAAATTTGTCACTGTCAGTTGCAGCTTCTGATCTTCCATCTCGTTCTTCACTTGATCGAGTTCAGCTTTGAGATTCTTGTTTTGCACACGCAGTCGATAACTCTTGACCTGCTCATCGTAGAGTTTTACTTCATGTTGATCAGCCATCTTTTTAACTTTTGCCTTCCACTTTGCTTCGATGGTCTTGATCTTTTCGTGCTTGCCTTCCAGCGCATTCAGCAAAGAGTTTCTATCCACCGTCATTTCCTGGAGCTGGTAAGCCAAAAGGGTAGAATGGTCTTCAAACATTTTAGCTTTGCCTGTCAAAGACTCAATTTGTATCTTGTTATCTTCGTTCATCTTTCTCTCGTCAGCGAGTTGCTTTTGTAACTCCTTGATTGCTTCCTTGAGGCTGCTGTTTTCTTCCTTCAAATCTTCTTTTTCATTTGCATCGTCGTTGGAAATCTGAAGATCTGGTTGAGATTCAACATCCGTTTCAGACTCCTTGTCTTTGAATGATGTGCAATACTTTGTCGTAGCTGACTGGCAAATATATGCATCCATTTCTTCAAGAGGGGCAGCCAGTTCCTAAAATACAATTTTTACGATGTTCAGAAAAGCTTCTTTCACCAGCCAGTGTATCCAGTTAATAATCTGAGAATACATTATTTTTGCCCTAAACTTAAAAATCATCGTTATCTTTCTAAATCTTTTATCATTTCCATTACAATACTGTTCCATCCACTTTTAGAGATAGGTATGATTTTCTAAGAGCAAACGAAGAATAATAAGGGCTTTTATCTTTTTGTTTAAGAATCTTTAGCATCTTACCTCGGATACTTGTCTTGGTGCTTGACAATTTTCTCGTTCGGTATGAAGACTGTCAAGAAGTTGCTTGTTTGTGCATCGCAATTCTGCCATCTCTGTTGACGAACGATTGCTTCCTTCTTTCAATGCAGCCATTTGTTGTCTCAAATGAACCAGCTCCTCGTTCAGCATAATCATGCGATCCTTCTCTCGCATTCTTCTTCTCTTGTTTCGCGATATATTCGTATCTGCCATGTTTTCGAGATTCGTAAACAGTGTTTCGATATTGAATCATAAATACTTTGATTTAAGGAATGCCAGTGGCGCATTTATAGGGGTTTACGCCTATTGTGACGTCAGATTGATGAGACATGAAATCGAGTTTCTTTCGTCACAGTGAAGTTTTGATGCATCAGCAAAACCGAGGCATTGCCAGTATGGCTTTATTTTGCTGATTTGTTTTCCGACCTTTCTATCTCTTGAACTTATTCCTTCTTGTAAATTTTTGTTGAGCACTTCTTGGCTTTTAGATTTATCTCAAAAGTGTCAGCAAACTCAAAAGTTTTACTATTATTGGGTTCAAACTTTGACCATTCCTTGTTGCTAACTCAAAAAGCTAGATTAAATGGAAATAAATTCATTTTTTCTTTTTTATCCAGCTCTCTAAGTAAACGAACCCCTCTCCTTTATATCATCAAGCTTTTAATCCATCTTAAATGCTATTTGGGATCAACACTAGAGATTCATATCAGTGAGAGGCGACCTAATCTACGCTATCACCTTGTTCATGACTTGCTCACTGTGTTTTTAACCAACAATAAAAAATGTGCGTTTCAAATATACCTTTGGACGAGACAAACTTCTTTCTCTTTGATTATAAGGTCTCAAGGAACTATTAAACACAAGAAACTAAACTGTCTAGGGAGTATTGAATGCCCTTGTAAAGATTATTAAGTTCTGAAAATTTAAAGCCTGTATCATGAAAACTCTATGCACATAAGAGCGTGTTATTTTTTATCTGTTCCTCGATCAGTCCAATCGAACATGGTACTCTTTTTATGGCAAAGTTGTAGGTAAACAGGACAATGTTTGACTGATTGCAGTTATCGAGGAGCTTAAGCAAAACGGTGAAAAAGAAACAACATTTTGCGCAAGGTAGTTCCGTGGGTGCTTACAAAGATTTGTTTGCTAGATGTGATAGGGAATAAAAAGGAATATATTGAGATTTTCAGAATTATGCCTTTGTAAATTCTTATAATATCTACAATGACAGAATAAAAGATTGACCCTGCAAAAGTTGCCCATTTGCCTCCTTCATTGATTCAAATCATTTCTAAATAAGATGAGATCTTCATGCTGGCAATTTTCAAAAATATGGTGACATTCATCGAAACTACATAAAAATGCGATAAAATAAAGCAGACAAATAAAACAAAATGAATGCAAACAGAAAAGCAAGTACCTTTTGAGTATATTTTTTTTAAGGGACACCTTTTGTTGGATTGTGAATCCTTTGTTTGAATCCTTTATCCAAACCTAGGCCTAAAAGTAAAAAAAGTCCTACTAAGTAATTGCCTCTTAGAGAGAGGGGAAGTGAGAATAGAAGATACCGCAGAACGTAGGTATGAAATTTTCCAGTAAAAGATTCACAAAGATCAATCGAAAATAGCCAACATATATTTTGATTTCGATAATATAAAGAAAATATATTTCAATTAGAAAAGAGAAGGGCAGTAACTCGCCTCTTGATCACACCTTTAGACTCATGAAAAGCGTGAGAAACGCCACTTTTAGTATATTTGATCTATCTCGAAACTTTTGGATAAACAATCTCAAGCAGCATTTCTAGTAACTTCTTTGTATGAACGAAAATCAATATCGATCTGATCACAACTCCCCTCTCTCAATTGTTTTTCAATGTTTTTCCAGAAATCAGAAAATAGAACTTTGGAAAAATAGGGAGGACATGTCCACTTCAGTTCACCCCTTGGCGACGCTACTGACGAAGATTAGGGTTCTGCAGAGCTATCGTAGATTCCTGTTCTTTTATGCATTTCAATCAAGCATGTTTTCAAACACCATAGAAGCAGAAGCAGTTTTTCAAACATTTCTACCTGCCAATGTCTCTGGTTTAGTACCCTTAAACAAATAACATTGCTCTTTTTAAATCTTTTGCTCAGTACCCCAGTCCAAAAATAGCTTTTGGGGGCTTTTTTAAGCTTGATATGAACTTCATCTTATTCAGCATATCGGATTGTGTACTTGTACCGAACTTCATGCTATTATCATAACATGCACAATTCTACTGCTATGCGTCTGCACAATCAGGAAACTCGAGAAAGCAAGTTGTTTGACAAAACGAAAAGTTTCCACAGCCATAACTTCTTGTTTATAGGTCAGATCACATTGCTCTTTTTGAATCTTTTGCTCAGTTTTGCATGTTCTTTCTGATAGTAGCATCAGATTTGAAAAATTTGAAAGTTGAAATTTTTCTGACCGTGCATTTTTCATGCTTCCGGAAACGCAACTTCCGGTGCGAAATTCCCTGTTTAAAGTGGAAGCAAATATGTCGTAATACCCCTTCTGAAAAGTGTTTTTAAGCTGCTAAATCATTTAACATGCCGTTTCGCCTTTGCGACTGAAGTAAACCCCCAGACAATCAGCGTTGTGCATGTGAGGTTACTTTTGTACTAAAAACGGCCATTTTCTACTTTTCCATAAGCAACTTTATGTTCCTTACATAATTTATCTTTACTTTGATATGAGCAGCTCTTGAAGATAGCTCCAACGAGGTGGCAGAGAAGAGTGTCCCAGAAGAGGTTCATGTAGAGGAAGATTCTACAGGCGAAGACGAGGAAGACCCAGAAGCTGAAGAACCCTTTGAAGATGAAGACAGTGATGCTACGGAACCGGAAGAGGACAGTGATGTAGCTGAAGGTAATTACCGCCTTTTAATTTCGTTGGTTCTTTAGCAGTTATATATAACGAAATACTACGTAATTGTTATGAAAGGCTCTGAAGAAACACTAAATTAATTATGTAATGGAAAGGGCCTTCTTCCATTCGTTGAATGTGTTTGATTGGTTTCTTTTAGACAATTCTGAACAAACAGCAAAGGACAGCACTGTATCAGATCCCCTTGTCTGGGGTTCACGCAGACGTTACAGGCGCAGAAATAGCTTCCGCAGACGTTACAGGCGAAGATATAGCTTCCGCAGACGTTCTTGGCGCAGACGCAGGCGACACGGGAAGTAAGCCAGGAACTGACTAAGAAACTTCTAATACTTGCACGTTTTGTTTTCCATTCTTATGTTTACATATCAAAGCGGTTGATATAAATAAACCGAGAAAAATAGTGGGCTTTTTTTTTGTTTTGTTTTCTGAAAAGGACCGCCAACCTTTTGCCTCGAACATTTGGCTATGCGGTAGACGCTTACGCATTTAGGGATGAATTGCATCTACTCGTTAAATGAAAGAAAAGGTAAATCAAATTACTATAAGTTTGTTTCGAAGAAGGACCGAGATACCGGAAGGGAAGGGAGCTTTGGCCCTCCCTAGAATTCTTTTTTCCTGTAAAATATGGCTGTTTTTCACATTTTTATCAGGGCTGCCCGTCCCCAAACAAAAAGTTGCATCTCGGTCTATGGTTTCGAAGGATGTAAACGAGAAGAAGTGGTCCTAAGATGCTTACTATATTTCATTAGCAGCTTCGAGGTAGGGGTTGAAGACCAGCTGAAGATCTTATTATTCATTGTAAATCTTTGAAGAAGCGTCGAATGCTAAATACATTCTTTTCATTTAAGACATAAGCTCTACGAATATCATCTGTACAGAAATGAATCCACAATAGAAGCTACAACCCAATTTATATAAAATAATGTTTAATGACAAGCAAATGTCGAATGTAATCCCTGGGCCAGTTTCGTCAACAGTGTATGCGCTGTTTGGAATATTGCGTTTACTGTTTAATTTTTTGTTTACTGCGACCATTCAATATGATATGTGTTACATTAAGAAATAATTGAAACTTAATACAGGTTTGTTGGTAATTGGTTTTCTTATGAAAATATGCAGCCAGTTTGTCACCATGGAACTATTCAGAGCTAAGGAGTGCTCAGGTCGAGTTTTGAACTTTTAGCCACAAGGGCCCCATAAGAAGCAACTTTCTTGATAACAAAAGCCAAAAAGAATATTTTCTGTCATTTACAAGCCATTATTTCCGCTGTACTTCAGCCAATTTCTAATACTCAATACTCGATTAAACGTCCCATTGTTTAAATTTATCAACTTATTTCCTAATTTTCTAGAAACATGCTGTATGAAAATTTACTGCTAGAAAAACAGATTATCTCAAAGTTTACTCGATACGTAGAGCTTGCTCCTGTCTTTTCTCGCAAGTACTTATGTAACATTAACGCTGGTTTCTATTCACGTTGCTTGTTAATAAAGGGCTTATTAAACATGTCAAGCTTCCTGAACAACCAATTCACAACAACCTTTTTCTTTATTGCTTCATTTAATTTCGCCCGTTTTGAATTAACGGCCATGCAAAAAGGATAGGAAAGCTGTAAAAAATATGAAAGCAAAATCATTGGTGTCAAAAACCCAGCTTAGGCCAAATTTGAAAACGAGGGTCTCGATCACAAGAATGCGCAGTTCTAAAACAAGGCTGCTGCCTTTTTTCAAAAAGTGGTACTTCTGTAACGATTTCGTTAAGTTCCTTTTGATCATTGACGTTTTTGCGAGCAAACTTTGAAACGAAACATAAATCGCAAACTATAAGTTACATAAAATCTTGCTTTTGAATGCTTCCAGCCAATTTTCTGTAACAATTTTCAGTAAATTTACTTTTTATATCTTATGTGTCAAGACGAAAAGGCATGGCATAATTTTTTATTTTTACTACCTTATTTCTGAAGGTAACTTTTAGGGCACTGTGAAGCTATGCTTATCGTGCTGTGATCTGGTCCCTCGATGTGACAAGACCTCGTGCTACCTCCCCTCACTCTAAGTAAAACTTTCAGCAGGAGCTCAAACGCCAGAAACTTGAATCTGTAATCTGCGCCATTGACAACTGAACAATCTTTTTAGCTAGATGAGGGCTTCTTTGTTTGAAATCACATGTCAAGCTGTCACATGGTCAAATCACGTCACATGAATAATAAGTTATAGAGCAGGTGCTATTTTAGCATATTTTCATGATATAAGCAGACAAAAATATGAAATATTTCTGTTTATTATCAATGTTTGCATTCTCATCAACCCCCTATTACAACTATAATTGGTGCTAAACGTGGGGCATTGAAATAGAGAAAACAAGGGACAAAGTCGGTCAATGATTGGTGCATTGCTGCATGCTAATATTGTTTCTGAGGTACTGGTACAGAAACTAATCAATATTTCCTAAATATTCATTAATTGCAACGAAAAAGACAACTTTAGAGTATAATGACCGATTTGGTATTTCTTGGTATCCTATTTTAAACATGCCTGTCATTTAAGGTTTCATTTAGAACTGTGAGTGCCAAAATCAAATCTTCCCTATAAACACCATGCATGGCTTCTTCGTATCGTGTCCAAAACGTAGAAACGACTGTCTTAAAAAACTGATTTTTATGCAATGCAATATCATTAAAACCGATTTAATATTTACAAAAAAGCAGAATGACTATCTCAAAATGTTCCCGCAACACAAATACAATTGATTTCGGTTAAGAAGAGTTCCTCTTCCCATCCTGATCATCTACAGCAGAGCAATCTTCGTAAACATCCTCTGCGCTTCTTTGCTTGAAGTTCCTCAATGATGTTTTCTTTCTCCTCAACTTTTTCCATAAGTTCCTCGATGACTTCCATCAGTCCATCGTTGTCTTGGTTCTTTCTCTCGAAAGCGTGCTTTAAACGTTGGCCATCTCTAGATAGGGTTGCATTCGCCTCTTTTAAACTGGTACAGTTCTCTTCAAGCTGCTTTATTTGTGCCACGAACGACATCTTCGCAGTGATTCGGTCAGTTTGTTCCTCCAAGAACTTTTCGTGGGCCTCAGTATTTTCCTGGCGCATCACAAGTACTCTCTTCTTAAGCAGTGTGTTGTCTTCTTCAAGCAGTTGGTTCTGCTGTTCAACAATTTGATATTGATCAAAAAGCTTCTTATATTCCTCTGCTCCCTGCTCCTCTTTGTGTTGTTGAAGCCTCTTCACGTTTTCTGCCTGAGCAAGTTCAAACTGCAGCTGCTGAATATGATCTCTAAGTGACGCAATTTCCCTCTGTTTAACGTGGCCTTCTACATCATTGACAATGTCATTTAGAAAAGTTGTCACTGTCAGTTGCAGCTTCTGACCTTCCAGCTCGCTCTTCACTTGATCGAGTTCAGCTTTAAGATTTTTGTTTTGCACACGCAGTTGATAACTCTTGATCTGCTCATCGTAGAGTTTTACTTCATGTTGATCAGCCATCTTTTTAACTTTTGCCTTGTTTTTTGCTTGGATGGTTTTGATCTTTTCGTGCTTGCCTTCCAATGCATTCAGCAAGAGTTTCTATCCACCGTCATTTCGTGGAGCTCGTAAGCCAAAAGGGTAGAATTGTCTTCAAACGTTTTAGCTTTGACTCTCAAAGACTCGATTTGGAATTTGTTATCTTCATTGTTCTTTCTCTCGTCAGCGAGTTGCTTTTGTAACTCCTTGATTGCTTCCTTGAGGCTGCTATTTTCTTCCTTCAAATCTTCTTTTTCATTTGCATCGTCGTTGGAAATCTGAAGATCGGGTTGAGATTCAACATCCGTTTCAGACTCCTTGTCTTTGAATGATGTGCAATGCTTTGTCGTAGCTGACTGGCAAATATGTGCATCCATTTCTTCAAGAGGGGCAGCCAGTTCCTAAAATACAATTTTTACAATTTTCAGAAAAGCTTCTTTTACCAGTGTATCCAGTTAAAGTGACATCTGAGAATACATTCCTTTTACCCTAAACATAAAAATCATCGTTATCTTTCTCAATCTTTTATCATTTCCAGTACAATACTGTTCCATCCACTTTTAGAGATAGGTATGAATTTCTAAGAGCAAACGAAGAATCATAAGGGCTTCTATCTTTTTGCTTAAGAATCTTTAGCATCTTACCTCGGATACTTGTCTTGGTGCTTGACAATTTTCTTGTTCAGTATACAGACTGTCAAGAAGTTTCTTGTTTGTGCATCGCAATTCTGCCATTTCTGTTGACGAACGATTGCTTCCTTCTTTCAATGCAGCCATTTGCTGTCTCAAATGAACCAGCTCCTCGTTCAGCATAATCATGCGATCCTTCTCTCGCATTCTTCTTCTCTTGTTTCGCGATATACTCGTATCAGACATTTTCGCAAGTTTCGTAAACAGTGTTCAATATTGAACCATAAATAATTTGATTTAAGGAATGCCAGTGGCGCATTTATAGGGGTTTACGCCTATTGTGACGTCAGATTGATGAGACATGAAATCGAGTTTCTTTCGTCACAGTGAAGTTTTGATGCATCAGCAAAACCGAGGCATTGCCAGTATGGCTTTATTTTGCTGATTTGTTTTCCAACCTTTCTATCTCTTGAACTCTTTTTTTCTTGTAAATTTTTGTTGAGCACTTCTTGGCTTTTAGATTTATCTCGAAAGTGTCAGCAAACTCAAAAGTCTTACTATTATTGGGTTCAAACTTTGACCATTCCTTGTTGCTAACTCAAAAAGCTAGATTAAATGGAAATAAATTCATTTTTCCTTTTTTATCCAGCTCTCTAAGTAAACGAACTCCTCTCCTTTATATCATCAAGCTTTTAATCCATCTTAAATGCTATTTGGGATCAACACTAGAGATTCATATCAGTGAGAGGCGACCTAATCTACGCTATCACCTTGTTCATGACTTGCTCACTGTGTTTTTAACCAACAATAAAAAAATGTGCGTTTCAAATATACCTTTGGACGAGACAAACTTCTTTCTCTTTGATTATAAGGTCTCAAGGAACTATTAAACACAAGAAACTAAACTGTCTAGGGAGTATTGAATGCCCTTGTAAAGATGATTAAGTTCTGAAAAATTTAAAGGCCTGTATCATGAAAACTCTATGCACATAAGAGCGTGTTATTTTTTATCTGTTCCTCGATCGATCCGATCGAACATGGTATTCTTTTTATGGCAAAGTTGTAGGTAAACAGGACAGTGTTTGACTGATTGCAGTTATCGAGGAGCTTAAGCAAAACGGAGAATAGAAACATCATTCTGCAGAAGGTAGTTCCGTGGGTGCTTACAAAGATTTGTTGCTAGATGTGATAGGGAATAAAAAGGAATATATTGAGATTTTCAGAATTATGCCTTTGTAAATTCTTATAATATCTACAATGACAGAATAAAAGATTGACCCTGCAAAAGTTGCCCATTTGCCTCCTTCATTGATTCAAATCATTTCTAAATAAGATGAGATCTTCATGCTGGCAATTTTCAAAAATATGGTGACATTCATCGAAACTACATAAAAATGCGATAAAATAAAGCAGACAAATAAAACAAAATGAATGCAAACAGAAAAGCAAGTACCTTTTGAGTATATTTTTTTTAAGGGACACCTTTTGTTGGATTGTGAATCCTTTGTTTGAATCCTTTATCCAAACCTAGGCCTAAAAGTAAAAAAAGTCCTACTAAGTAATTGCCTCTTAGAGAAAGGGGAAGTGAGAATAGAAGATACCGCAGAACGTAGGTATGAAATTTTCCAGTAAAAGATTCACAAAGATCAATCGAAAATAGCCAACATATATTTTGATTTCGATAATATAAAGAAAATATCAAATATAAAATATAAAAATTTCAATTAGAAAAGAGAAGGGCAGTAACTCGCCTGTTGATCACGCCTTTAGTCTCATGAAAAGCGTGAGAAACGCCACTTTTAGTATATTTGATCTATCTCGAAACTTTTGGAAAAACAATCTCAAGCAGCATTTCTAGTAAGTTTTTTGTATGAACGAAAATCGAAATCGATCTGATCACAACTCCCCTCTCCCAATTGTTTTTCAATGTATTTCCAGAAATCAGAAAATAGAACTTTGGTAAAAATAGGGTGGACATGTTCACTTCAGTTCACCCCTTGACGACGCCACTGACGAAGATTGGGGTTCTGTGGAGTCATCGTAGATTCCTGTTCTTTTATGCATTTTAATGAAGCAGTTTTTCAAACACCCTTATTGCTAAACCTATCCAGAACAAATGTCGGCCTGCCAATGTCTCTGGTGTGGTACCCTTAAAGAATCATTCCAGCCAACCCCCTCCCCCGCCCCCCCGTGATGCCTGGTTCCTTCACTGGGAATACATACCTCTTCGACGGACATTCAGTCAGCTAAATTCTCATTTGGCAGCTTTTTCAGCTTTTTGCGGATAATGTACTGTAAAAAGCGAACTCGCACCTTACCAGCATGAAATTGTTTTGAAGCCAGGCGTTTGAACTCCATCTGATTTTTACTGTTCTTCAAAGCCAGTTGAGGGGAACGGCCATCACAAAGGTCTCATTAACTTTAAATGATACAACTTTTAAACCAATCACCGAAGCTCGTACCAGAAAACTTGAGACATGAAAACTTCTCCCTGAGCATAAACACAAACATCGAAACATGTTTGCTATTCTTGTGCAATTTCTGACAAAACTTTCATTCCCTTCATATCAACAAGAAACTTCACATCTTGCAATTAACGGCAAAGCTATTTACTGCTTGATTTCCTTAGTTCCCTGTGAGCATTGCATGCTTTTTGTACACTTCACGTATTGCAATTACACTTGGGGAGCAAAAGGTGCTTCAAAAAACGTGCAGCTGTTGGCAGGAGCATAAGCTATGTTATGAAAGGTTTTTCAAAACTGAGCCTATTGTATTGTGCAATAGAGTAGGGACTAAGCAGCATTGTTCACTGGACTTTTTGGATAATAAAAGGGTGGTTAAATTTCCATAATAAAATTTTTAAACGCGGAGTCGGAATAAACACGGGATTTCAAAACAGAAAAAATTAACAAGAATAAAAAGCATTAACATGAATGGAAAACTTCTTCGCTGAAGTGAAGAAAATGCAATTTTTAACTTTTCTACGAATTTGTTGTTTTGCTTTTAATGAAGGTAACATTAGCCTAACAAAAGATATAAAATTAATAACCTTTATCTAAGCCTTTTTTGAATGATGTTGACAGAACAGACGTTTCGCCTCTATCAAAAACAATACACATCCCTATTTCGCCATAATAACCATACGGAATTATACGGAAATCCAAGATTGCCGACTACGTGTATGACCATGTGACCAATTGAGAAAAAACAAATAGCCATCTTAAGTAGATAAAAAATAAGAATGAATTGTAAACAAGAACATGAAACGAGCTGATTTACAAATTGTAACAACATTCTTTGACACGAAAAGAAACTGAAAGACACTACACTTTTTCAAATAGGAACTTTATGAAATAATGTTTTATTTATACATCATTTTGATAAACGTAAGAAACATTTAAACTTCAATCTTCATATTAAACAACAGAGCACATTTAACAGCTTTCTTTTAAAGACTTATACAAAATTTTCATCCTTATAGCTGCAGAAGCAGCCAATATTATTGCTGGACAAACCTATGCAATATAAATCAACATGGAGGTCAGGGCACCAAACAGACCATTATATTTAACATATAGTAATCACACTCCAACTTGGAAAAATTTATCTTACTTCACGTTCTAGCTTATGAAGGGAATAATCCAAGTCGAGCTTTTATGATTTACTGAAAACCTTTCGAAAAATATAGGTTCTTATAATTAAACGGAGGCCACTCGCAAAAAGGCATTGGAAAAAAGCTACAAACCGCGTTAAATGAACCTAAAGCAGAATTCTACATTCAACTAGTTTCTAAAAGATTCACTGACTGTTAAAATGGTCTTCCGAAATTTTAAGGACTTCTTCAGTCGCTTCACTGTTGACACTGCGATTAGCTTGAATGTTCAAGGATAACAATGGCCCCCTTTAATAGAAATTAGACGATGAGAAAGAAGTATACAGAAAGATGTTTTGAGCAGTGGTCAGAAAGCGGATTTAAATGTGAGGAACAACATATAACTGGAAACTGGAGAAATGTTTCCTTGGCATAATTGGTAACGTATAAATTAACGCTAGACGAAAGAAATTGGGTCACTTTGGGAAAACAACCAGCAGCTGCAGTTCCAAGTGGTTTGAACTTAAAGAAGGAGACGCTTGGAAAGAAAAATGAGAATTGAGAACGATTTGACCGATAGCATAGTTTATATCTAGGCGTTTAAATGCAACTTAAAGTTAGGAGTCTCTTCGATATCTTCAGGGTTAAAAAAAGATAAAGGCTTTGGCAGTGGAAAGATTCTCAAGAGCGGATGTGACGAGAATCATTAATAGAATTACAAAAATTAATACATCATATCGAGAGTGCCAAAGATGCTTGTCTATATGTTTACATAAATCTTTTGTTGAAGGTAATTTAGCAGCAACGTGGACTTGAAAATTAATGGTGCAACAGAGCCTTATATTATCAAAATACTTATAGTATAACACTGGGTGATGAGCGAATAAAATCATTTAAAAACGGCCGATGATTGAAACATCACCAATAGAAAATTGTCACAAGAAAATCTTAAATTAAGTAGATACAAAAATATTTTCAACATGTCCTGTTTCATTATCTTTCGGCAGCAAGTTTCTTAATGAAACGATCGAGCTCCTGAAACAGAAAAAATGCAAGGGTGAGTAGAGAAAAAACAGAACTCAGGGCATTAATACAGCTCGTGGATACGAGGAAATGTTTGATACATAAAAACGCATCAAACAGTTTCAACGCATGCAAGTTAAACAGTTCCAGCATTCCTATCTTAATGATTTGTTATATAAAATTCAACTTCAAGTATTCAAAAGTTAGAAATCTCTAACGGTAGGGAAAGGATTCAAGGATAGCTGTGAGTAGACAAATAATGACATTAGCAAGAGGAAAGAAGTCCCAAAATCAACTGCCGGAAAATTGTTTAACGCAGGTGCAGCATACATGTTTTGATTAGATTTGAGGAGGGAGAGGGGGAGAGGGGGGAGATGGGGAAAGGGGGAAGAGGGTCGGAGTTGAGAGTCTTTTTGAACTTTATATACAGCAGATCCACTGGGAAAGGCTATTGATTGACAGCGGATTGATTGATTGAAAGGGATAACTTTTTTCGATTTCCTATTGAAAAGGATGATGCAGAAATTGTCGAAACAAGCACGAGCGTATGGGAGTCACAACAATTTTATATTTCTTTAATCTAACGCTTATCAACAAATGTATTTTCTAACTCTCGTGTTGATCTCTTTCCTAAACCAAACAAAGGAAAAACAACTAGTTCTATATGGAGACGAAATATCATATCTTAAAAAATCAAGATATTTTTTACAACTAATAAATCAGCTCACATGCTAACAATATTTTACAGAAAGGGATGGCATTTAAGAATACTGTAGAAACTTACGGCTAGCAACACAGATCTGTCTGGGTTCTTCCTGCTCCTATAAATCAGATTGTTGACGCTAAAGTATGTTTTCTCCAGGAAGCTGATATTTGCAGAGTCAGTAGCTTCAACAAGGCGATCGAGAAGATTTTCCAAGGCTTCCTTTTGGCTTTGAATATCTGCGAAAGAACACAAGTAGCAAATATAACTCCTGCAGACAATTATAGCTTCTTGACAAATTAAAGATACATTTGGCAAGCAAAGTATAGTAAATTAGCCAAGAAAATCCCAAGCATGTGAGTCGACTTGCCTGGACAATATCTAGCAGAAAACGTCCTGTAAAATTAATTCCTCTTCTTAATAGTATACTGTTTGCTTGCAGTGATTACTTCAAGCATTTATATATGAGATTCCAAGAAACATCAGAATGTGCCCCACAATTTCCATTTTTAAAAGAAACTTGAAGGGATTCCTACAAAGTTAATTAATTCCCAAAACAAAACACGATCCCTAGGTAGAACAGCAACAAATTTATTTTATATATATTAAAGAAGTTATTTTAATAGAAGTAGTTTATTTATATTTGTATTATAGCTGATAGGGAATTCGTGTATAAAGATTATTAAAATGAAATGAATATATATATAAAACAAGACAAGTATATGTTTCCAATCTAATCCGTCTTTAACATGTGGCTAAATTTCAATCTTCTATCGTTTTAGAGACAACCATGGGGCAATAAGTTTCAGAAACATCTTAACCTCAAAATTATACGAAATAGCGTAGGAAATAGAGGAGGGGGGAGGGGTTATTTATCATCAATAAAATAACCCAAAAGCACAAAACCAATATTATACTGTGCCATCAAAAGCAGGAAAAGGCACAAGGTCATCGGTTCCCTACTTTAAATGGCAGCGGGGGGAGGGAAGAAAAGTATCGAAAAATTTTCAAGTTAAAGCATCACTTTTAAACTTAAGTGCTGCTGTTCTGGAACATTACAGCTTTCTCCTGTTTCAAAAATGTCACTTTTTGCATGGCTACGGATGATAATGTTAAGCAAAATTGGATGAATCGAAATTTCAGATGAATCAGAGCTTGGCTGGAAAGAAAAACAGCCGGGAATCGATAGAGGCAAAAAATCACCTTGCTCCAAAATGCTATTCTGTTCCTCCATTTCACGATTATTGCCAAACTGAATTTTTGGATGGTTCTCTGCAATCGGCATGCTGTCACTTGGGTTTGGCGTAGATGACGTCATCGCATTCCCATAAACATTTGCAGGTAGTTCAGCCCCATTTTCGTTTTCATTTTCCAACGTTGAATGCTCCCCAATAACATGATTCTGCTCAACTCCTTTCGGCAACCCCTTTTTTTCTTCACTATTTGCATCTTCCACCCGCTTTAAAATCACAAACGATTCTTCTTCGGGGCATTTCTCTTCGCCAGGCGCACCTTGGTTCAATGAAAGGAAGATAGTTGAGTTTTACAATGACTAATTAAAAACATAATCCCCATTCTAAGTCTGGATTTAATGATGTCGAAAACCTAGTTTTCAACTTCCGAAGAAAGATGTCCAAGCTCATTCTGACACCAGTCAAAACTCAAAACACTGTTTTAAAGTGAAAACTTCATTAACGGACACCCCCCCGCCCCCAATTAACAGACATCTTAACATAACGGACTAGCTAAGCGAATCTCCAGGAAAGTGGGACACAAGACAAAAAAGATGAAAATATCCTATTCGAGGCGAGGGAGTGTAGAATTCAAGATAGAACGTGACACACAGTGTTCACTTGCTCAAGAACTTATGGCGGCTTTTGCAGGTTTCAGGGGTATTGCTTTTCTAAGCGAGACAGAATATTTCGTTGAAGTACACTTTTGCAGATCAGTGCAGAACACATTGAAAATACAATTTCACGGAAATACAATTTTGCAGATCAGTGCAGAACAGTGCGTGACGAAAAATTTGTTCCAGATAGTGGAAGTGACACTTATCAATGGTCAAGGGCCTAACCTTTCGATAATATAATGTATTTATAGCAATCAGACACCTACGGACACGACTTGCGTCTTTCTCCTCCTTCACAGTGCCATCTTCAGCTTCCATCGACTCATCAAGTTTTTCAACTCCATCAATTTTATCTGCATCAATACAGTTTTCCTCCAAACCTTCGATTTTGCTCTCATCGTCAGCTGGTTTCGCATCGGAAGAATCTAATTCATCTAAGACAGAATTTTCCAAAATCAGATTATAGTTGCAGACAAACACTATGCTTCATCCCTTCGAAAAACTTCCTGAAAACAAACATCTTTGCAAAACACAAAACCGGAAATAAAATAAATACATTTCTCAGGTAAAAAATAATATTTTCAGGAAAACTATTGACTTTGATGTTTTAACTTTTAAAATTGTATAGCATTATCGGGAACCAAACCGTGCCAGGTATAATTTAAAAATTTGGAAATGTATTAAAAAAACCCAACACAAAAACCCTGCTATTTCGGTCAATTATCCTTCGATATAGATTTCTTAGGTATTGACGTCATTAAAATATCTTCTTAGAATTATTGAAGTGGACCATATAGCCTGAAAAGCGCGGCATCTTAAACCTCTAAATTGCTGAAATATCAGCGTAGCTTTTCCGCAATCAAATCACTCTGACTGTACAAATTACAAGCCAAGTCAACATAAAAGAAAACCGTTAGCAAATTTCAAATCCTTTATTGAGCATATGTAGCCAAATTTTTAACAAATTCAACAATTTTGCATTTCAAAAAGTATTTTATGGTTGTCTTTAAAGGTTAGGTGGTGGAAAGTCAAAACGTATAGATTAGATTTTTATAATGTCACACTTGAGGACCATATTGTAGAGTCAAAATTGAAAAGCTAAAAAATCACCGTGACTTTTGCTGCTGTCCGACTTTCGGCCTCTGCGTCTTCTACCATCAGGCGAGCGTATAATTTTCTCAATAGGTGTAGAAAACGATGGAATGTCCACTGACTCCTCCCCCCTCAGCCTTCGACTCTGGCGGGTCGGTTTTTCAGGGGTAATGTTATCGTGTTTCTTCTTAGGATCCTTAGAGCCTTGAATTGCATCGGCTGAAGTTTTCTGTTCATCACCAGCCTCTGAACCAGTGAATTTGCCGGATGCTGCTGCGGAGGTGGCTCGAAGAGGCAGAGCGTTCTTCTGAAGCACGCGAATATACGAAGGAGCAAATATCTCCTCAGATTCATCTGGAAAATAAAATGAAAACGCAAATGATGAGTATATACCCGAAATACGATTAGCTAACTTTGATGTGCAGGAATTAATATGAAGAGGGAGGGGAATTACAATGAGGGTGCATGCAATACAAAGTCGTTTTATTGTGAAAAATAATCAAAAGAAAGAGAGTTGTTTCAACAAAAAGGAGCCTTTCAGGAATGCGTGTTGGTCACTCAACATGAAAATCATATTGAAAATGCCATAATGATTAAAACAAATAAAAAAGCTAAGTAGTATGGGAACTAACTTCGTTTTTGTCTGGATTCGTGAATATCTTCGCACATTTTTTCAAACTCTGGATCAAGGTCAGCGCAGATCATGGCATGGGCCGTGTCCCTCAGCTCACAAGCGCGGTTTCGCAGTAGTCGGTCGTAGGTATCCCGGTCCGGGTTGTACTCCAAACAATTGTTTGTAATCAGATCGACGTCTTTTAGGAATTGAGCACATGAAACATACTTGTGTGCGTTTATCTTGGTCATGATCGTTGAGAGATTCATGGGCTCCTTGATCACCTCGTAATAATCAGGGACCTGTTATGAAGAAGCATTAGAAGTTCAGTACAAGCTGAGGCAAGCAATGGGGGTGCTGTTCCTTTGGTGGTGCATTCTCACAGGGAAAAACGTAGTGCTAAAAAGGGAAGAGAGGCAGAGGCAGAGGGGAGAGGCAGAGGGGAGAGGCATAGGGGAGAGACAGAGGGGAGAGGCAGAGGGGAGAGGCAGAGGGGAGAGGCAGAAGGGAGAGGCAGAGGGGAGAGGCTGAGGGGAGTGGCAGAGTGGAGTGGTAGAGTGAAGAAGCAGAAGGGAGAGGCTGAGGGGAGAGGCTGAGAGGAGAGGCTGAGGGGAGAGGCTGAAGGGAGAGGCTGAGGGAAGTGACAGAGGGGAGAGGCAAAGGGGAGAGGCAGAGGGGAGAAGCAGAGGGGAGAGACCAGAGAAAAACAAAGGGGAGGGTGAGCGAGAGTGGCAAAAGAAAGCATGGTCTCAGTAAAAATACTGGCTATAACTGAGAACAAAACTTATTCTATGATGCTCAAGGTGACCAAGAAAGATATAGATATTTAATGCTTGTTCTTTGAAATTTATTAAAGGTATAGTTATTTATTAAACCCTGTTATTCTGTTAACTATATTCAAGAAAATGTAAAATATACGAACTATAAAAATTCTAGTAAAACTGGCAATCATGAAAAACAGAGGCTTAAGAAGGAGGGATACTTTGATAATATATGTTCACTCCCTCAGTTACAAGAGGGCAAAAGTTTTTTTTGAAGTTAAGCAGACAACAATTCGCCGTCAAACCATTGTGTTTAGCGTAAATACTGTTATATTAATTTCAACTCAAATAACAGTACTTTTCTGTGTTAATTGATAAACAGCTTCTTTATAATATTAGTTCCTGGTTTACAATTGACCAAAAATATTCAATTTCGATTACAAAAAAACTGGCACAGCTATAAAAAATTTCACTTCAACGTAGAACTCACAGCAACACTTTTGCAAAAATAAATATATAATAAATTCAGGCACTGGAATAAGAAACTATGTACCTCTTCTAAATCTACTGGTTTCATAAACTCCTTAAATTTCCTGTCAGCCATAAGTTTCCATGCAATCTGACGTAAAAACAATCGAAGCTCGCGAAGAGTATTCTCCTCCATTTCTCGCAGGTTTTTGAGTTCTTGATCTGACAGCTGTCGCTTTGGAGGAGGTGCAGCGACTGGCAAAATCTCCAACGGTCTACGAGGCTCTAAGGAAAACCAATTGGTGTTGTCATTTACAAAATGGATTCAAAATAGAAGAGGAGAAGGCAGGTAAACAAAAATGAATGAATAAAAGAATTTGCAAATTGAAAGGGACAATATAGAATTCAACAGCTGATAATTTTTATAAGAATCAAACAGTATATTAAAAATCTTGCAGTAGTGAGCACCCGTCCTTAGGCATTAAATGTTAGTAAATACGCAGCCCCTACAGGGGGGGGGATATCTCCTTACAGCATGTTTACTAAATTGTTTTTGATTCTATTAGCCATTTTTCAAAACTGCATACTGAAGGAACCTGTTTTTAGTAAGAGGTAACTTCACGTGATCAGTTTCATTTCCACCAATGGTATTTCAGCACAAAACCAAGATTAAGTCTTTTTGGACATCCCCTTTCCATTTATCAATAACTGAATGCCTTAAATAGGTTGGTTTTCAAGATAAAGCTTACTTGAAGGCCTCTGCTGTAAAGTTGGTTCCATTGCACTCTTGAGCAGCAAATCATTGAAAAATAAACGCCGCTTTTCGTCCGTAGGTTCAGCTACTTCGAAAATCTGCAAAAGAATTGGTTCAATTGATAACAAAAACTGAAAAGAAACCAGCAGTATCTTTAGATCAGCTAAGCCCCCTTCTCGAATTTTCCCAAAAAAGACTTTCTCATTACGGAACCTAGGTATTCCGTACCATGAAGTAAGCCTCAAAGCCAGGTTATATCAACTAATTTCTTATAGGTCTTACTGAAAAAGATATTCTCAGTGCGATGCAACTGAGGGCGAAAATCAAGTACAATGATATCAAACAGAAACTCATTGACAAAAATAAGGCAGATCAAATAGAATATAAGTCTTAAATTAAAAAGATAACACAAATAAGCATTAACTTGTGATTATTCAAATAAAATCTTCAAGAAATTTACAGACGGACACTTTCTAGTAGAGAGGCACGGGACAACTCGTGGGGAATTTTAGCATCTACAATTCTTGACAGACCGTGCTGAGATCGCTACCCCCTTCTCCAGTTCAATGTTGATATATCTGTTACTAGAATACCCATGCTCAGACTTTGAATGGAGGGGGGTGGGGTGGGGTAAGGATAGAGGTTTGTATGCTGCCTGGCACTTGATTAGGGGTTTGTTTCATAAGATTTGTCTAAGATTGTAGTAGACGAACTCCCCAATAGTTTTTATTCTAAAAGGCTTCTTGTTTGAGTTTATGCATAAACCTCCAAAAATTTTTGAAAATTCGAATAATAATCATCGAAGTTGAAAAACTAACAACATTTTTTAAAATAATATGAAAGGCAAATATAGCGATTTGTTAAAATATTGCTTTAAGAAAATCTTGAGCATTGTACCTCTTCATATAGTGGGGAGAACAGGTCTCTAACCCTGCTTGGTAGTTTTGCGAACGTGCAGTTACTTGTAGACAGCAAGATCACGGGCAATGATGCTGGGAAATCATCGAGGAGTGTGAGGAAAGTCGCTCTGCAAGTGTCGCTTATTGAACTCCACCAGGTTTCGATGTGGGGTAGATAGATGACGCATGGTGCAGTTCTTCTTGCTTCGGTAAAAATCTGAAAAGGGGCGTGAAAAGTTATGGAGACTCAAAGGAACGAGAAGTACTATGGACAGTCATGAGACAGATCAAACCTCAGACTAAACCTCAAAGCAACCAAGCGGCTCAAAATGCAAAGAGCGAATGTCACGGGCTGTTGTTCTTATTTGCTTATTGGCAATCAGTTGATATATTGTGGAACTGCGTGGTCTAGCTTCAAACTTAGGGGAAAAAATACAATCTTCTCTGAACCAGACTGAGCCACATAGTCAAAACCACATCGGCATAAATCTGTAGCATACCTCAGATCTCATACGTCAAGATCCCGGGGGCTCATTGCGCAAAAAAATATTTTTGTGTCGAGGCTTATTAAAAGGGGGCTTATTCGAAGGTGGGGGCTTATTTAGCAGCCGCCAAAAATTTATCATGGTAAAATTTCTTCCTCTATTTAAGCATAATCAGTATGCTTAAAAATGCAGATTTATTTCAATAAACCTACCGCTGTAGATTAAGGGGCTTAATCGAGGGTGGGAGCTTATTTCAGAAAAATTACTTTAGGCCGGGGTGGGGGGGGGAGCTTATTCGAGAAGGGGGGTTTTTCGAGGATTTACGGTATCGGTCTAAGATGTCTGATGCACTCCATCACGAAAAGCCGGATGAAAATAAAATAAAAAAGTGGTTCTTACTTGGGCACAAGCCTCTTCAGGGACTCTCGCAGACACGCCAAAAAGAGAAGGCAAATCGAGGACATAAACCTTCAGGTGCTCCATACTGTACAATATAGCTGGAGCAAGGTGCGTTGATTGGCCCATACCCTCATTAGCTGTGATAAGAAACCTTGCACGATGAGATAGTTTTCTCATCTGCGATCTTTCGATAATATCTACAAAATTCCTATTCTCAATCTGAGGGGAACTGGCTCTTTGTGTCGCTCGTGTTGATCGCCCGTATGATAATGGCTCGTAAATGCTTGGAAGGTCGCTTTCATCTTCATCTGATGTGTCTACGTCAAGGTTGAAAGGCATTCCCTGATTCTTGGACGAGGAACAAGTCGAGTTTGCATCTGGAAATAGAATGAAAAATACTAATACAATTATTACAAAGATGAAAACTATTCATACAAATTCTGGATGAAATACTGAGAAATACAGAACACCTTGAAAAATACCATCTGTTAACGAAAAAACAGTGTATAGACAACATGGATAAAAATATCTGGTAATGACAGTGGCATGATATTTAGCGAGAGACTTGGACTTGCAACTTAGAACCGTGCGTGTTTACACCAAAGCGTGTAGGTAATTCTTGTTGGTTTTTTTTCGGTTACCGTAAATTCTCTTTAAGCCCCTCTTTAATTAAGCCCCTCCCCTTTCAGAAGAAACAATTTAATTAGCCCCCCTCTCAATTTAGCCCCCCCCCCAATTTTCGCTGATGCAAAAATAAGTTTTCTTTTAACATGACAAAAACAGAAGTTTTCTTTTTTTTCATTGGTCGTTCAATACTTCGAATTCAATAAAAATTCACACCATGACTCTTCCAGTCACGACAGATCCAAAAACAAAGATTTAATGTGCATAAAGCACAGGCCATGTGAGAGCCTTTTACCAAATTTACAGGCCGTTGGTACTCCGGGGGATGAAGTCGACCTTTTCGAATGCTCGATTTCAGAGAGCGACAGGGCCCAAGAAGATATTTTAGAATTAATAATTACAACTATAAATGGCCTTTTATTCCAAAATATTTATCAAGCCCCTCTCTCGATTTAGCCCCCCTCTCTTAAAAGGCCCCTTTTAAAGTGCTGAAAAACAACAAGCCCGGGGGGGGGGCTAAAAAGAGAATTTACGGTAAATATGCAATAACTTCCAACTACCAATCAGGGATACTTGAAAAAACTGACAAATTACATTGTCGCAAAATATATTTGCTGTCCTCAAATTGAAAAAGTAGCCGCCAGACGATGGTAACCTTCCTTCCTTCGTCCTTGGGGCAACAAGTAATTGCTTGGTGCTGGAATATATACGTCCGTCGTCTTAAAGAACTAACAACAAATTAGTACAACTACCCTACTACAACTACCCAAAATTCTTTCTTTCTGATTTGTCTTGGAAAAACTGTGCTTCTAGACTTGTTGAAGAATGGTTTTTGCCACATTAAACTTTTTAAATTTATACTTGATGCAAACTTAAAAAGCAGAAAAACACAAAAATTTCCACAGGGGGACCTACCCCCTTCTAGCTGTTAAAAAACAAAGGTCTCAAACCTACCGTTGACCGGGTTAGCAGGAGGAAAAAAGGCTCGGATTTTGCGTAATACACTTTCCAGCGTCGATTCTAGCAATGGCTTCATTATCGTCCAAGTGACCTTGCTGGAGAGACAACTGATCGCTGCGAGGCCGGGACGACTTTTCCCATTGCATTCTGGAAATCTTTGAGCGTAATCCGGATGTTGTCAATGTCGAGAACTAGCTTTTTGTTTGTTCCATAAATTTGAGGGTATCTACGCCTCAATGCAACAAGGGCGGCTTCAGTGCAAAGAGCTTTGATATCTGCCCCGCAGTAACCAACACAAAGATCACCCAGTTCATTGACGAAATTTTTGGACAATTTGGGTTGCCATTCTCTGGTGTGAATCTCTAAAATTGTTCTGCGAGCCTGAGAAACAAGATGAGCATTAACGGAAAATTCTCAGAAGAAAATTAATATATTTTAATTGCAATCAACCGTCGCATCCCCGCAACATTTGTTTTAAAACACAAAGAGGTTTTTTGCTAATTTCAACTTTATGAGGTACAAAACTGTAATATTAATATAAGGCTACAAAATTTAGTTTCAATATCTAAGCTCCACAGACATGGCCTCGGTTGGGACAAATCATCAAACGCTGGCTGTGACGAAACAAACTCGGTTTCACGTCTAATCAATCTGACGTCACAAGAGACGGAAAACCCTATAAATTCGATGTTAGCTATATATTTATCAGAATGTTTGATGTTTCAATATCGAAACACTGTTTACGAATCTCGAAAACAATGGAAGATACGAATATATCGCGAAACAAGAGAAGAAGAATGCGAGAGAAGGATCGCATGATTATGCTGAACGAGGAGCTGGTTAATTTGAGACAACGAATGGCTGCATTGAAAGAAGGAAGCAATCGTTCGTCAACAGAGATGGCAGAATTGCGATGCACAAACAAGCAACTTCTCGACAGTCTTCATACCGAACGAGAAAGTCGCCAAGCACTAAGACAAGTATCCGCGGTGAGATTCTATAACTGAAAGATTTAATAGTTTGACAACAGAAGGTGCAAACCAAAGAATTTCTAGTAGTGGAAAGAAACGTATTGTGATGGAGTTAATAAAAACTGAAGGAAGAAAAAAGTTTTAAGATTGATGACAGAAAAAATTATTCTTTGATGTTTTTCACCATTTAGGTAAACCTGTAATAGAAGGTTTTGATATGTAATAGTAACAACATTCATAAAATAATATTTCAGGAACTGGATGCTCCTCTGGAGGAAGTAAATGCTACATCAGAGAGTTCTGCCTCAATCAAAGATCAGGAGTCACAAACCGATGTTGGAACTCAATCCAATCACCAGATTTTGAACGACAATACAAATCACAAAGAAGATTTGAAGGAAGAAAACAGCAGCCTCAAGGAAGTAATCAAGGAGTTACAGAAGCAACTCGCTGACGAGAGAAAGAACAATGAAGATAACAAAGTCCAAATCGAGTCTTTGAGAGTCAAAGCTAAAACATTTGAAGACCATTCTACCCTTTTGGCTTATGAGCTACACGAAATGACGGTGGATAGAAACTCCTTGCTGAATGCGCTGGAAGGCAAGCAGGAAAAGATCAAGACCATCCAAGCAAAGTGGAAGGCAAAAGTTAAAAAGATGGCTGATCAACATGAAGTAAAACTCTACGATGAGCAGGTCAAGAGTTATAGACTGCGTGTGCAAAACAAAAATCTTAAAGCTGAACTCGATCAAATAAAGAACGATATGGCAGAAGAAAAGCTACAATTGACAGTGACAAATTTTCTCAATGGCATTGTCAATGACGTAGAAAGCACAATAAATCACAATAAAGTCAAGCCACTCAGAGAACACATTCAGCAGCTGCAGTTTAAACTTGTTCAGGCAGAAAGCGAACAGGAGCTTCGAAGCCAGCAAGAAGAAAAGACAAAAGAGGAATACCACAAGGTATTTAACCAATTCCAAATGCTTCAGCGGCAGAACGAGCGGCTCGAAAACGACAATACAAGGCTTAACAACAAAGTTCTTGTGATGCGCCAGGAAAATACCGAGGCCCATCAGAAGTTCTTGGAGGAACAAACTGACCGAATCACTGCGAAGATGTCGTTCGTGGCACAAATAAAGCAGCTTGAAGAGAACTGTACCAGTTTAAAAGAGGCGAATACAGTTCTATCTGAAGACGGCCAACGTTTAAAAAGCGCTTTCGCAAGAAAGAAGAAAGAAAATGATGGACTAATAGGAGATATCCAGGACCTTAGGGAGAGAGTCGAAGAGAAAGAAAACATCATTGAAGAACTCCAAGCAAAGAAACGCAGAGGTTGCTTACGAAGGTTGGTTTGCTGGAAATAACCAGGACAGTAAAATATAATATCATCGAATTGACAATTTTTATTAATAAACAACAATTTATAAAACGCTGAGATTTTCAGGTTTAATTTGTTGTAAATATGTTTTTTAGTCTGAATTACAGTACTTTTTAAATAAAAATCTCTTTTCTTGGACATTTTCTGGGAAATTGATTGTTAACTCTGTGAAAACACAATACGCTTTGGTGCTTGAGCGATCGATTGCTTGAGATTTAGTTACAGGTGATTCTAGTCAGCTACAAAATTTGCATTTAGATTAGATGGCGACTAAGTGGAATTACGGCTAAAGTAGCGTCATTTTTAGTGACGATTTTGGATCGAAGGATTTCAAGCGGTATTTATCTTGAATTTTTGAATGACATCAGATACAGTGAAACATCTGTGTTTTGTAATTAGATTGAAGTGAATATATAAGTATTCATGTTTATATTTTACATATTCATTCTGATTGTATATTAATGGTACAAATAACTGTGATAGCTGCAACAGGTTTAAAAATTAATGGTAAAAGCGCTTGAAGCCAATACAGAAGAAATAAATCTCCAGGGTTGGCTTCAGATTCGCTCATTTCACTGAGTCGTTTTCTAAGCAGCAACCTGTAGGTCAATTCTGACAGAGAGTGGTTCGAAAAAATTGGATAGGATTCCTGCAGAAATGTTTTGTTCATGACAGCCTTTGCTTTCTTATATATCATTCTGTTCGTATTGTAAAAAGTTAGTATTTAATAGTTTTCTTTAAATTTAAAATGCTTGAAACAAGTATTAATATATCATAATTATCATTATATTACTATCATGGAACTATCCAAAGCTGACTTGATTAAAACCGGAATGCTTTCAAAAACCTTCAAACAAATATTTTTTTAATTAAGAATCTTAAAGGCACTATGTCCCGACAATCAACCGTTTTTAGTTAACAATAGACTTTACAGCGTGTTTAAAATAAAAAATAAATGAAAACGAGCCGATTGGCTCCGGAACAACAGGCCTATTGTATCGTCTAACCAATAGAAATTTAAATGGCCAGCGGAAGACGTCGGAATATAGTTGCCTTCAAATAGACAAGGAAAGAGGGAGAGGACAACTTCAATTTCATGATATATTGTTTAAGCATTGTGGCAACATAGGCCAAAATTGCTGCTTTGCAGCGGCCGTGGCAAATCTGACAGAAAGTTGATGAAAAATAAAAAGATAATTACAATGCAAAGTAAGAATACAAGCAGTAAAAGGCAGTTTTAATATTATGAATGGATCAACATCGAAAACAGCTTGGAATATATTCATAGCAGACGAGGTACAATCTAACGGGAAAATTCTACTTGATATTCATTTTTCGTACTGTTTCAGTTACTGCTAGATTGTACAGAAGTTGTTGAGGAGACGAGTTAGGGTAAGTCCGTAAGGTGTAGGTAGCCCCCCGTGAAAGGAGTAGGTGCACATGCGTACTTTGCATTTCACAACAGATAGGCAAAGGGGGGAACTTTGAAAAAATAAACAACGTAGATCCTGCATTGTTCTAGCAGGTTTGATGCGCGTGGGTACCTACTCCTCGTAGCTAATTGGTTCGGACAAACCACTCACGCTTTTGTTTTAAATGATGGAGCCGCGATCTCGTCTCCCCAACAAGAACCCAGATACAAAGACATTATCGAACCCTTTCGCATATGGCATCTACTAAAATGGCATGATGCTGCCTAATGACGAAAGTCGATACGAGTGTTGCTCTTAAATGTTCTACCGTAATCCGAGTGGAGATATCAGAAAAGCGTGTCTTACATTACTATCAAGACAAGCATGTGGTTCAAATCTCTGATTGGCGGACACGGCAGATGGAATTCTAAGTTTTGACCAATCAGATAACGGATAACATTAAACAAACGCCACGAAGGCCACTATCGAGATACAAGAAAAAGAGACAGGGCAACATCGTAGTTACCATAGAGGAGGTATCGTTCGGCTGTAGCAGACGGAGATCGTTTTGATAAAGTCATTTTTTAAATGCAAATCCAAAGTAATTCTAAAGGCTAGCAAAATATGGATGACCAAGCAGTAAAGATTAGCAAACGTGACATCATGCAGTGAGCATAGGGCTCAAATCTTGATTGGCTCAGCGGCGAGAGAGGTCACGTGATTTAGCGCAAGCTCTCAGCCAATCAAGATTTGAGCCCTATGCTCATGCAGTGTACACTTTTGCTCTATTTTGTCTTATTTGTTTTGCTTTGACTGTCTTTGTTTTGTAATTAATTTGAAACAAAAAAGTGTCTTGCATTGTGAGATTAAATAAGATGAAAAATATCAAAAGCCTACTTGCGAAATTAGAAATCATACGACTGAGGTCACATACAGAAAAATAAAAATTGTAAGGTTAAAAGTCGTATTTAAGAAAACAATATCTTGTCTACCCTAATAATCCAAAAAGGCCTTTTTTAAATATATTACTGAGGATTTTTAGCTGCAATTTAGATTTTTAGCTTAAGTGAAGATATCGGTAATGCAAAATAATCTATATTAAAGTTTGGTCAATGAGAAAAAGGACTTGAAGTTCCGAAATAGTGACATACAAAGCAACTTGAAAGAGCAATTCAAATGCAGGTGCAAATCGCCTAGGGTCAACTGACAAAAGCGTCTTGTGTGCAAGTTTTCTAATCCACACCTTTTAGAATCTCATCACTGAGTTGGAAATCCGCCCCTGCAATTGCTGACATACCACTCTAAATATAAATATAAACTGACATACCACTCTGTTCGGCAATGTAAACAGGAATTCTCTGTCGAATCTACCAGGTCTTCGAAGAGCCGGGTCTATGGAGTCGATTCTGTTGGTTGCTCCAATGACTACGACTTCACCGCGCGAATCAAGCCCGTCCATTAGAGCGAGCAGAGTCGAGACTATAGAACTATGGATTTGATCTTGCCGCGTTGAACGCACGGGTGCCAAGCCGTCGATCTCATCAAAAAAGATTATAGATGGCCGCATTGAGTATGCCTGGAATGGTAACAAAAATGGCAATGTTTTGAAAAATGCACTGAATCATACAATGACATTTTGAGGAACAAAATTTAGGTCACCTTGTCTGATTGCTTTAACATTGCGGTATAACCGTTTTGAAATGTACGGAATTATTTTATCGTCTGACGGGCTGACACTCCAAAAATAATAAAGATTGTATGAAAGAAAAAAGTGAGAATCTGTATTTTAAAATGAAAATAACTCAAGAGGAGAAACGATACGTTTGACAGCCTTTTTACGTTGATCGATTGGAGCACTAGCCCCTCATATGATCGAAATGCCCAGTGAAAAAAATTACTTTGTTAATAAAAAAGCTGAATTTTCTTGTTAAACAGAAAGGTACCAAAGCCAACCTATCAAAAATGTAAAAAAAGGTTCGTTTTCGCATAGCCTTAGCAGGGTCATGGCAATCTTTTTCGCTGTTGACTGAAATCCTTTTCTGAATCAAGTAAAGCTATAAGAGAGATGCTCATTAGAGGAAAGTGCCCGTGGAAAGGAGATTTCCGTTGAAAGGGAATGTCCGTTGAAGGGGAGCACCCTTTGAAACGAAATTCTCGTTTAAAGGAGATGCACGTTGAAAGAAAATTTCTGTTGAAGGGAGACGTCAGTTGAAAAGGGGAGTTCATCGAAGGGGAATTTCCATTGAAAGTTGAAGGGAGATATCCGCTGAAAAGAGGTGTTCATTGCTCTTTCAGGGTAGGTTACTTTTAGGGCAGATATCATGTAGAATACACTTAATAATAAAAAGAATCACAGAACCTCAAAATCTATAAGGTTCCCCCTACTCGGGCTTCATACCATTCACGACTGCAGACGCTATCATTCAAATCAAACAAGAAAATTGCAAGTTGCAATACCTGATCAAAAAGCAACCTCAGTTGCCTCTCTGATTCGCCAACCCATTTACTAAGGCAATCAGCGCCTTTTCGCATGAAAAATGCAACCTTGTGACCTTCACTGCTACATTCATTGGCTAATGCTCGAGCAACCAATGTTTTTCCAGTTCCTGGAAGATGGGATTAAAAGTTGGGGTGAAAGGAAAACCAACGGGGGATAGAATTTGAAGGGGAAACGAACGGGGGATAGAATTTGAAGGGGCAACGAAAGGCAAACTGGGTGGGCTGGGGTGGCTGTTTTAATGAAAAACGACTAATATCCAAGCGTGAAATGAAGTGCAAAGACTGTTCTACGTTTTAGTAAATAGGATGAGTATGACAATGACAATTACGCACATGAAACGCGAAATAAAACATTTTGAAATCATTTCTGAAAGCGGATAGTAGACAAGACGGGGAATGTAAGAATAGGCAGTTCCTGCAGGGTTTAATGATACAAGATGTTCGACCACAACCAAAAAAGATTTCTGAAGCTGAAGGTTAAACAAGCTCCCTTCAAACGTTCTTATACTAAACATGGCCTAGACATTGTAAACTATTTTTAACGAACATGTTTACTAAAGGCTCTTTACTGAAATTTTCGATCTCGATTAAAAGACGATAAAGATGAAATGCAACAACTTGCGAACACTATATGTAAATACTCATTACCTTACTACACAAATCGCCCACTTTAACCCTGTCAGACCTCCCTATATAAATATGCTGACACGTGATCACTATATTACACTCCTCAGCCAATCAACCAGCTTTTATGTTATGTTAAGGTAACAATATTACGCTTATTGCTTGCTCACAGATGTTGATGCAAGATCGGATGTGGTTAAAGAGAGGTACATTCTACCAGCGTTATGAATAAACCGGCCGTTCTAACACCGCAGAGACACAAAGAAAGGTGAAATAACAAAAAGAATGACATATTTCACAATATAAAACAAAATAATTTCGCAAAATACCTGGAGGTCCGTAGAAGAGAACGCCTCTTGGAGGTGCTATTTTGAATTTCTCAAAAACTTCAGGATAGAGAAGTGGAAAAACAATCATCTCTTTCAGAGACTGTATGTGTTTGTCAAGTCCACCGACGCTTTCAAAAGTCACCTAGCAAAGAAAGGATCAACATTAACTTTATCTACACTGGTATAGATGACAATACCACAACGGCAAATAGGCCTAAACAAATTGTCAAAGCCATCTCTTGACGAATTCTCTGTTATTGCAAGTGCCTACAAGCTGCCATCATGAACATGAAGTAAATGTAATTGGATAACAAAAGACGTCAACATACGCACACTGGAACAGCGAGATGCGATTTAGGCCAGTCAAGATAACTGGCAGAATTCATGTATTCTTCAAGTGCACGAGAGCATAGTTTCATTATGGATGGTTGTCTTTAGATTTTGATGATAACAATCCAAGCCCATAACCTCCCATAATAACAGACCATATTCTGAACACTGTGCTTTTACTGCCTTAGGTATCCAAAACATTATTAACAAAACTTTGAACACTGCTGTTGACTGAAATGCCAAACACATACTGGGTAGCATGTATGTATAATCTAACATCTATCCCTCTCTCTTCATTCAAAATTTGGGCGTTCGCCTTGTAGTAAAATGCATCGTAGTGAAATATTTTTTCAAATGCTTTAGTTTAAATAGTACTGCTCAAAGAATCTTAGTTGCGAGGATAGCTCAGTTGCTAGAGGCGCTGACTACAGACCCAAGGGTCCGTGGTTCGAGCCCCTGGCATGACCAAACTCAAGCGAGGAGAGTCGCCAGCTATCTGTAATTCCAAGCGTAGGAATCACGAGGTGTTGTCACATCGAGAGGAAGAACTAGGACACTGCTCGTTAAGCTTAAGCTTCTCAGTGCCCTGAAAACTACCTTTGGATGCTAGGTGAAAAGAAATGAAATACAATACAATTTTGAAAGGAAGCAATTGGAGACTAAAAATAATACCCCTTTATCTATGCTCATAGGATCGACATCAGCAAGACTAGATCCGATTGGTTGCCGTTCTTTGGCTCTTTCCCTATCCTTTAAAACACCGAAGATGTCTCCTGGGTTGAAATTCATTGGAAGGCAGCGTGCCCTCGCTTTCGCCATGCTCTTGGCCTTTCGTCTTTCAAAGCGATGCTCGTCGTCTGAATCGCCTGGGTAAAAGTAGGAAAATAATGCCAACAACTAACAGATAATAATTCTGAACTCTTTGTTAGTACAAATCATTCAAAGTTGTAGAATCTAGGCTATTCTTGGAACGCCTTTTAAAAAGCAGAAGCTAACAAGCAAGAATTGCACAATATAAAGAATAATTGACTGCATTTTTTAGAATAGATCTTATGCATGAAAAAATCCATCAAGGTGTGCAGGGCCTGAACCAAAATGAATGTAATCTTTTCTTAGAGCTTCATTTTTCTCTTCTCACCGTTTATGATAATTTTATTGCAAGAGTCGTTGAATCCTGTGTCTATCTAGCGTTCTTGCATTTTTTAACGGTGAAAGAACAGTCAAAGTGGAAATTTAAAATGTAAGGATATCACATATGTGTAAAATGTAGAATTTGCTTCCAAAGGATAACAAAAAGGGGATAGGATTTATAGGTGACAACTGCAGGTTGATTTCAATTCAGTCTTGTCGAAAATCAGAAAGCAAAATTTTACGGAAAATTGAGAAGGTATTCAATTATGCATCTCTTAAAGGTTCTATGTCAGGACACTTTTTGCTGGCGATTCAAATTTTCATATTGCTTCGACTTCACAATGGATCTATTTTTACGTATCCAATCGGCAATGTAGGGCTTATTCACGGTGTTTTCTCGATCCTAAATGCGCTGCGGAGCCTATTGTTAACTCTGAGCAGTTGACTGGTGGGACGTAATGCCTTTAAGCAATGGGAGCAAAATGACAAGAACGGGAACTGTTCAGTAAGCTGGCATGAATTGCATGAGAACCGAAGAACTGACCTGACGATGACGAGGTAGATGAGCCATAGTGTTTTCGCTTGTGGCTACCTCCGTGCTGTGGCATTTTGCGATGCCTTCGTTTATGCATAGGGCTATGTGGTACAGCATTGTAAAGTGCCTCGCTTCTTCTTGATTTTACTGAAATTGTAAAAATATCAACCAGTAAGTAATTATATTTTGTAACCTTATTCTTTCTAAGAACACATTTTGAACAAATACACCATAGAATGTTTACCTATATCGCAAATGTTAAGCACTGGTTAAAGAACATAAATCAGTCAACGATTAAAAGTCTCAATAACGCTTTCGTTGGCTATGCTTTACACCTTTGGCAGAACAGGAAATTTGAACTAGTTGTTCTTAGGTAGAGTAGAGTAGAGTAGAGTAGAGTAGAGTAGAAGTACGAGCAGAGTTAGAGTACGAGTAGCAAGTATAGTAGTGAGTAGAGAGAGTGGTGTAGAGCTAGAGTAAGGAGTAGAGAAGAGAGAGAGAGATAGACTAGAGTAGAGTAGAGTAGAGTAGAGTAGAGTAGAGTAGAGTAGAGTAGAGTAGAGTATAGAAGAGTAGAGAAGAGTAGAGTAGAGTAGAGTAGAGTAGAGTAGAGTAGAGTAGAGTAGAGTAGAGTATAGTAGAGTAGAGTACAGTAGTGTATAGTAGAGTACAGTAGAGTATAGAAGAGTAGAGAAGAGTAGAGTAGAGTAGAGAAGAGTGGTGTAGAGTAAAGTAGAATCGAGAAAAGCAAAGAAGAGTAGAGAAGAGTAGAGAACAGTAGGGAAGTGTAGGGAAGAGTAGAGTAGAATCAAGTAGGCTAGAGTGTATTACCTGATCAAAAGAGAGTATTACCTGCTATAGGTGGTGCACAGTATCTCCTGGTTGTTGGCCGTCGCTCTCTAAATGAGTATGGTCTTTCTTGACTGCCCTGATCTTCCTCCTGCTCTTCAGTCTCATCGTCGTCATCATCATCTTCTTCGTCATCTTCACTGTCATCTTCCTCATCACCTTCTTCTTCATCATTTTCGTCCTGCTCAGTGTCATTTCGCTTCCTTTGCTTTACAAAATCGTACATCGATCGGTCTGTGTCCTAAAAAATTCGTCAGAGGTGACTCAAATGGCAATCACTGGAGGAAAATTTTTGACTGGCTGAGGCACTACCATTTGAAAATATTTAATTGGTTATGTTGGGGAGAGGCTCCGAAACCTATAACTAAGCCCAAGAGCTGCAAAAGTATCGGAATCTGGGAACTAGATTCCCAGAAAGTTTTTGGCTTGGCAAAAATTTTCAGCAAACTTGATAACAAAATTCAGCAACACATGACTGATATGATATATCAAAGGGATTAATATTTTTCCAAAATATATAACATGAAGCCTATTACCTCTTTTCCATCCTCAGATTTGCTTCCCTTCCCTTTATTCCAAACCAACAGTTTCTCATTCAATGTTCCATACACCTCTCTTCTTTGCCTTGAGCTCCTTCTTGGCTCTGAAAGGCTTCCCACTGCATTGTCCAAATCATCATCCTTTCGTAAGGATTTCATTGAAGTGTCTGCAAATCAAATAGAATTATATACCATTTCCATGCATAAATTTCAATCCAAACTGAGGCCTAATATGACAGGCAAAAGTGGCATGCTAAGAATATAATTGATTTCGAATGTCAGAGGTGCTGGAAATAGAAAAAAACAAAAGTTATTAGCAATTTCAATGAGCAGACAAAAGAAAAAGACGAAGAAAATATAAACAGGTTATGTTTTTCAAAACGAGGCACTTGGACACACAGAAATGACAAGAAAGATCCAAGGAAAAACAGCCACAGGAAGACAGAGGCAGATGAGGCCACCATAAATGGCAGATGAATTTTCAATGAGAAAAGCCACAAATGATTGCAAAAAATGCAAGACTGTTGGGAGCTTGTGATAGCAAGACATTTTCTTTCTTTCAATATCAACTATGGCTCAACAAGTGATATTAGCCACATCTCAGGGATTCATTCTTGCATTTTCCTGGCATATTTTTAAATCTGAAAAAAGGCTAACAGTTTGAAAATCTATAAATCAAGATATATACATTTAAAGATGTTTACCTATATGTCAATTAACAGGCTTGGCCATAAGACTTTTACCAGGGGAGCAGCAAACCGCTCTCCTAGTAACTTCCAGGTTTGGCGATTTGCGTCAACACATCTATTTCAATTTTTAGAGTGAAAGCATTTTCATATTAAAATAATAAAATCTTACAGCATGATAAACTCAATGCTAAAGAACGGTCACTATATTAGTCACTTTGTTGACTGGGAAATTTTCAGGGAACTTGTTTGGATTTAGAAAGGCAAATATTTTTAACTTGAAATGTGAAAACCCAGTGTTATGTCGCAAGCTTACAACAAATTTTTTCATCTATATATTCGTCGAGCCTGGAAGGTCAAGTTACACCACTGTATGCAGTTTTATTTAATGGTAATATTGATAAACATTATCTGCTTTTGAGAAACATTAGTTGGTTTGACAGTACTTAGTGGAAATCAGTAGAAAGGCAGATTCACAGTTTATTAATATCTGACCATAAGTTGCTTCCTATTTTACTTGCAGGCAAATTTTTTACTCTGCTTTCTGCTCACAGGCAAAAAATACCATTTATGAGCCTTGATCAGCATACAGGGTACATATTTACACAAGTGCATGCACCACACTCTGTCTATGCTGTCTAACATTTGAGTTGCTTGTTTGCATTTAAGTTGCAACAGCTGTTTAATGTGTGGGTTGTTACATTTCTAACAGCTAATGTTGATGTTGTTAAGGCTGATGTTATCAAACTTCTTATTTCTGGCTCCTCTAACAAAACACTCTGTGTGTATCTATATCACACAAACATATTTAAAGGTATCTCAAAACTTTCCTAATCAAACGTCTGATTGTCATCCATAAAAGATTGAACATAAATATCTTATTTGTAGAACCAAAATCAAATATGTTGGAAACAAAATTTGCTTACTGTGTGATCTTAACATGCCTTTAAAAACTATATATATAAACAATTTTTTTTAAATCCTAAATATCTTTCTTTGCTTTTTCATTGGGCATTCCATGATTTGTATTTTAAAGGTGGAGCAAAAAGATCCCCTTATTGCATCAACCAAAGATGCCTTGATAATTTCTTTATTTGTCATATTTAAAAAACTCCCAAAAATCATTCACCATTGACAAGTTGTCAAGAATCGAAATGACAAAAAAAGGAATTACCAAGAAATGTTCCTAAACTTTGCTAATAGTCCCTAAAGTGCATGCTACAATTTAAATCAATCAAGCATACATATATTTTGTAGATCATTGCTTCTCAATCTTCTTTACCACAAAAACCTATTATCTATTATTTCAAGCTTTTATGAAAAAGACAGTGTGAGATCAATAAATGTCACAAGATAACAAGAACTGAATACGTTGCAAAATGTGGGAACTAAACTGAAAAATTGAAAGTTGCTGTCACCAAAGACACATGAAAAATGTTGGTGGCTTAAAACATGTAAGAATGCCAAAAAACGAATGAAAGAGAAATTAAATACTCCTAATGCCTTAAAACACTTTAATCGTCCATTTGGGTTTATTGTGTTGACATCAGTGCTTTGTATTAATCATTAATAATTAGTCAATTTTTATCTTTGATTTGCCTTCACTTCTATTGTTGTTTTGCACCCTCTTTTTATTGTTGTTTTGCATCCCCTTTTTATTGTTGTTTTGCCCCCATTTTTATCATTGTTTTGTTGAGTCCATCAACTATTGCTCTCAAGCACATTAAACATCAAACTGATTATACTATGATTATAATCAACAAGTAGAAATACTTGATGAGAGACATAGAAGCAAGTAACTGACCTTGCATACCAGAGACACTTTCATCAACTGAAACAGCTCCACTGTAATGACTAGAAATCAAGAAAAAAAGAAGAATTCTGGTTAAAGATTGAAAAAATAACAGCATTTTTGAAAACCACTATCACAGCAGCGTTTTTAAATTCTGAAGAAGCAATCAATTTACATCATTTTCCACAAGCAATGCAATGCTATTTAAACAAAACAAAGTACTGTATTGTCTGGTGTATATGTCAAGCTTTTGGACCTGAAATTTTGGGTCAAAAATTAGAAATCAACCTATACACAGGGTATCATTTAAAAACAATTTTAAAAATCAGCATTCCCAAATTTTCCATTCTGTTATGGTAATGTAATTGCTTCGAAATGAATCGAAGAGCAGCTCACAGATTCTGACAACAAGCTTTCATCAGATGTAGAGGATGACGAAAACACTTTTGATATGTTTACGTAGTTTCATTTAGTTTTTGAACCTAGCTTCTTCAACCAAAAATAGAATCGAAATACACCGAGTACACCATTTTCATCAATATTAAGCTTAAAATTTGTACCTCGACTTAGACACCAGGTCGACTTGTACATCAGACAATATGGTACAATCTAAATCAGCACTGTATAATCATGAACCCACAAAAGCAAAGAGCCTAACAACATTATAATAATTTGTCCCCATTAAAGACTATATTGCAACACACCAATATCATTGCTTAACACGACAAACCTGTAAGATCTTGGATAAATAATTGACCTTCAAAAATCTTAGCAAAATCAAACTAAAAAACCAGACATTGGAATATGACACTTCCAAATTGACAAAATTAAATGTGCAATTGATATGACAATAGATTAATCTGTCTGTGTAATATGTTTATGTTGCTAATTGAATTCAAATTAATACAAACACACCTTGTCTTGGCTTTTGAGGAGTTTCTTGTAAAATGATCTTTTCTAGGAATTGCATCCCTTGAATTATACATAAATTCATTGATACTGCTATTGAATTTTCTCTTTTTGGAAGGCTGGCTATGAGGCTTCGAGCTTTTGCCATTCACAATTACCTAAAACATATAAAAATGAAATCATTGTTTTACATTCTATTTACGTGCTTGAACTGTTTTACTATAATGGTCTAAAATTAGAATTCAATTTTCAATAAAACATAAAAAAAGTCAATGAAAGAGCTAAATAAAATAATGATATACAAAAGCTTAACAATTTGATGAAAATTTTAAGAAATTCTCATAGTTAGATTAATCTGTCTGTGTAATATGTTTATGTTGCTAATTGAATTCAAATTAATACAAACACACCTTGTCTTGGCTTTTGAGGAGTTTCTTGTAAAATGATCTTTTCTAGGAATTGCATCCCTTGAATTATACATAAATTCATTGATACTGCTATTGAATTTTCTCTTTTTGGAAGGCTGGCTATGAGGCTTCGAGCTTTTGCCATTCACAATTACCTAAAACATATAAAAATGAAATCATTGTTTTACATTCTATTTACGTGCTTGAACTGTTTTACTATAATGGTCTAAAATTAGAATTCAATTTTCAATAAAACATAAAAAAAGTCAATGAAAGAGCTAAATAAAATAATGATATACAAAAGCTTAACAATTTGATGAAAATTTTAAGAAATTCTCATAGTTATATATAATTGAAAAAAAGAAAGTGCAGATTTAACTTGTCGTTTCCCTGACATGTTTGTTACAATTAACAAAATCATCATCATATTAAATCATATATATGATAAAAGAGGATTTATAAAACAAATACCAACAAAAAGGAAAGTTTATAGATCAAATAATAAAATAAATATAATAAAAACATAGCAATCTTGGACTACATTCTCCCTGTAAAATAATTGAGAAAGTCACTCAATGTTCCAAGTCTTGCTTGTGAGCTGGAGCAAGTATACTTAAATTTTTTTAAAAAAATTGAAAATGTATGTAATATCTGAATTATTTTCACTAAAACTAATTTATAAAACTTATACTAACACTAATACTAATAGAGTTTTCAGTTGATGATGTCTCAAAAATATATTTTTAGAATTTTTGAATTGGATTCCATAACCTGGGCAGTGAAGAAGGTATAGGAGAGAAGGTGAATGATGGAGAGATGAGGATGTTATGATGTATGTATGGTGTCACAAGAAGAGTCAAAGTCAAAAATGAGCTCAAAGATGCAAGAAAGGAAAATGAATTTGTGTGGTCATGTGATGAGAAGAGAGGAGGACTATGTTGGAAGAAAGTGATGGAAATGGAAATTCCAGGAAACAGAGGAAAATGGTGACCTAAATTTAGATGGCAAGGGAGTCTAAATGGAGACATGCGGGAAGAGAACCTCAATCAACACCAAATAGGAGATAGAGAATAATGGAAAAGACTCTTGAGGAACAATGGCCCCATATAAGATGGGAAAAGCTGCATAAGAAGAAGAAGAAGAAAAAGATAAAGCAGAATAAGAAGAAGAAGAACCTGAAAGAACATCATGAAATACCTAAATGTGCAAAATCAGTCTAATGTGTTTTGAATTGGCTCAGATATTGCCACATGAGCTCAGGTTCTTTCCCCATCAAACCTCTGTAATTTGCTCTCTGTTCATAACTTTATGAACCAAGCCAGAATAACAGAAATCCGTTAACAAACTCGAAATCTTTCATTGGCCATATCTCGCCCAATTTGGAACATATCTAGCTAATTTTGCGCATTTGGTGGTATTTTATGTCGTTCTTTCAGATTATGCGACCAAATTTAAGAAATTCTAAAAATAGATTTTTGATGACGTCACACTTCGGTTCTCTATTATCGGGTCTATTTGGCTTCAGTGTGGTTATTGACTGATTTCATCTCGGCCTATTTTAAGAATGAGCCTAATGCTGCAGCACCAAGGGGACCTTCCTTTACGCGGACTTGATGAGTTTTCTTTTAATTTCAGAGATTCTGAAATAAAATATCTTTCGTAGAGATAATATAACTGCATTAAGTAACTAACTATACAAGTGCATTAAAAATTGCTGACACCGTGAATATTTTAATTATGAAATTACAATTAAATAAGGTCGCTTTCTCAATACTCATCTAGTGCTATCGAAATTTTTATTTTGTTTCGAATTGTGTTTCAAATCTGAGTAGATTGGAATATCAAAACTCGAGAAAATTTCAAATTATTTTGAATTTGGCTCTATAATTCAAAATTCACAACAGAGGCCTGTCTGTGCAACATTTGCAGAAGCGTTTAAGAATCATTTGTATTGGATATTTGTTAGTTGATAATAAGCTCGGGAGGAATAAAAGCTACCTTTAGCTTTGAACAGAACAAAAATAACAGTGATTCATTAGCAAACTTTGAATCCTTCATTGGCCATATCTCACCAAATTTTAGACATATTTGACTGATCTTGCATAATTAGTAGTATTTCATGGTGTTCTTATATGCTATATGGTTAAAATTCAAAAATTCTAAGGAAATAGTTCCTTTGTGACATCACATGTAAGAGCTCTATACTAATAACGGTGGCCAAAAAATTTCCATTGGTCTGTGCAACTATCTGGCCTTTTGACTAAGGGGCAGGATTTGTTTGCTCATCTCAAGGACAATTTGAGTAAAGGCACATCTCATCATGATTACCTCAAGGATGATTGTTTACAATTTAGCAAATGGAAACACAAGATAGACCAGAACTTAGTCTACTTATCAAATTCATATTAAGAATAAAACTTCAGTAATATGTCTTCAAGTAAGTAGGTGCTGGAAGCTTCTTCAGAGGGTAAGCACAATTTGTGAACTGAGAAAAATTATTTCTAAAAGCAGCAGTCTTATTGTATTGGGTGGCAATGATGCAACCTTCATCTCAATTATATGCCAGAAAAAGACAGAATAATGGGATATCCTAAGCCTATCCTGATATTTATGGCTCTGGAATAACCATTATGGATATTTGTCTGTATGTTCACATATGAATTCTTGAGTCTGTTAAAAAGTTTTGAACACCTAGACTGCAGAGTAAAGCACTTTCACAACAAGATATTGGGTGTGCAAGATCAAAATATCAAGTGTGCAAGTGTGCACTTTGGTAGAAGTGTGTAGTTCAGTTGTGTATATTAGCATGCAAAACTATGCTGGAGCCAAAGGATAATCAACTAAGAAGCAAACATGAACTAAGGTAAGTATAAAGGATATTTATTCTGTTATCAAACCAGTGCAAGATTATGTTTTTTTTGGGGAAACTCAATTCTTCACTTGCACTAAGCAATATGACACACCCATGCCCAGATCTTGAAATGCCAACAGATTGTCAGATGTGCAGAAACATCTTAGAAAAATATCTTGGGGTTGGACTTGTCATATTCTGCAGTCTAGCTGTACAGCATGTGAACAAGCATGCATAACTGGTCCTTTCTCCATTATTTCTTAGCTGGAAAACCACAAAATCTTGGATGTAAAGGTGTGCATTTATCATTTGTTACATAGTACTTGTTCAACTTTCAACTACAATTTATGAATAATATTTTCAAAGAGAAGTGTGGCAGTCAAATGTTGTTATTGATATCATTTCTGACGTTTTTCTGGTACAAAAAATAAAGCTGATTTTTTAACTATTACTGAGAAAATTCCATGGCACAGGGTGAGTAAAAGCAAGCAATGTCTCTTTGAAAAGTGGTAGATGCGAACTGGTATTTTAATCAAATCTATTAGGCCAACGTTGCTTTGATGGAACAGGGAAGTCTGCATTTCAAACAAAAAAAGATAAGTTTCAGAAGTTCATCGATGCTTACCTTTAGCCAGTATCTTTAAGAAAATCTGTCGACTGGAGAAAGATTCTAAACCTCTTAAAGAATAGCAAAAGTGTTGCAAAGTATATCCTAAACAGTTTGCGGATGTGGCCTACATACATGGCGGCACATTTGAACAAGGACAAATCAACTCACATTATAATCAACATCTTTTCGAGAAACTCGACTTGCTCTTCGTCCATCTTCCCGTTCCTTTCCTCTGAAACTAAACGATTCCTTAAACGAATGTCTGGTGTGCACCATTTTAAGTCCTTTTAACTGTACTTGACTTTGCTCATCTTCTTATCATTAAACCGCCATGTTTTCTTTTGAAAGAGATGTGCGCGCATATTTTCCCGCCATGATGTAGACCCAAGCCTCTCGGAAAGAAGAGTTCCAGAAAATGACGTCATATAAACAATACCTTTTGTATTTACGAAACAATAAAATACCTTTTGTAGTTGCAAAAAATCAGTAAAGGATATTGGGACTCAATACAGGTATAGCAAGTGAAATAACAGTGATTTGCTAATAGGTAACTGTTAAAGTCGAGAATAAAGAGGGCCAACTTGGGAATTCGAAGATCACGGGTTGCCCTTTATTTGAAAACCTTCATCAACGAAAAAGTTTGGCTTAATGTTTAAAGTGCAAAAGGTCCTTCTCATCGCTATCCACACTACTTTAACCCCATTAGTTTTTTTACTTAAAATGTGAACATTAACTTCATTTAAATAAGAGATTGAATAACCTTCTTCCTGCTTTGAAAATGGTAAAACATTGTGTACCTTTATGAGCAACGATCCCATTTATCAAAACCTTAATTTTTTTAATCCTCCTAACTTGCTCCTAACACATTTTACTTCATCAACGAAAAAGTTTGGCTTAATGTTTAAAGTGCAAAAGGTCCTTCTCATCGCTATCCACACTACTTTAACCCCATTAGTTTTTTTTTTACTTAAAATGTGAACATAAACTTCATTTAAATAAGAGATTGAATAACCTTCTTCCTGCTTTGAAAATGGTAAAACATGGTGTACCTTTATGAGCAACGATCCCATTTATCAAAACCTTAATTTTTTTAATCCTCCTAACTTGCTCCTAACACATTTGTGTCCTTTCGGAATCGGGGGCTGTTCACAGGATACTTGCCTAAAAACCGGGGAATGCCTAAAGCATAGGTTTTTAAGGATGGCTATATCTGGTTATATCTGGTTTATCATCCTCTTCTTTGCATTAGCTGAACGTCTTCTACTTGATTACGTGACCAGAAAATTTGATTCCAGCAGTAGCCGCGCCATGGGGGGACACGCCCCCTCCCCAGTTTTTGGCAAGAACAATTTTGTATTTCGTCTAAATTCGATGAAAAAAATGTTAGGGGCTATATTTTGGCAACGTTTCGTGATGCAATCTTATAATATAATTTAATGATGTAATTTTGTGATGTGATGTCTTTGAGACTGCCTTTACGTAACCAAAAGTTAGCCATGGGCGACCTCTTCAGGAAAAATTGACGTTCTATGTTCGTAAAAAGGCGTTTTCTGGTGTAAATAAGGGCATGGCCTAAAAGTTTCTGTTTTGTCTCCCCCCCCCTCCAGAGCCTAGTGGCTGGCGCCGCCATTAGATTCCAGTTGTAGTTACAATCTCACGACTTGGACTTTTTATAGAAAATTCAGACAAAGGAGAATGGGCAAAAAAACACACGAAACAATCAAGAAGACATGTAAACATCATCCGAGATTTGACAGGACTGAATATAGCAGAAGAAATTAACAATGAAATAGTTTGGGCTGAAATGCAGCAGTTGTTTACTAATATAGAATTTATCTTTGCAATGATGACTATAAAGATCGTTTTTTGCTTGAGTGCAGGTATCCCTGCACGATAATGGAATCTGCGCAGATGAAGAAGAAAATTCGTTACAATTTACTGTCTCGATATTAATCTTGAAAAAAAAATTAAGCAGAATCGTCAATTTCAATACTGGAATGGACAAAACGTACTTTTACTCTAGCTGGCTTTATAATTAGACGAATTAATACAATTATCTTTCACTCAAATACAGTCTAAATTGTGTCCAAAAGAAATGGACTCAACAGAGAGGCTTGTGACAAGTCAGTTTCCACTCCATTGCTTAAGTGTTCCTCCGTATCTTTGGCAAATTCCGTTTTCCTTGTACATGCACTTTAGAAATACACATTTAAACTTCAACTTGTTGAAGAAAATATCCAAAACAAAGGTTGAAGCTGCCGAGCCTGATTTCTCCAAGCATTGGTAAAACCTGTCATCACAGTCACACGACATTATTGTGTAACCGTAGAAATTTGTTATGCCATAGGCTGTGGTATCTTGCAGGATCCTTTTGCTGCAATGATCGTGCTCTCGACAGCATGCATCAGTTCTCCAGAAAAAGCCAAGATCGTAATAGCTCTTCGCTTTGTTGCCTCGTCCACACCAGTTGGTACCTGTTAGACAGAATTCGAGCTAAAGTAGATCTCAAAAAATTGCATTTTGAAAGCTGTAAAATTTTGCTTTGTGCTTTATTTTTGATTCTGTCTAGGAAAGGGAAATTTACCTTTACTAATGAAGTACATGATTTCCATCATAACAAAAGAATTTTTAGGAATTTTTCAAAAAAGATAAAAGCGTTATTATTGGTTTTTCTCACTGTATTTGAGCTTTTGACTGCCGTATCATCTCGAGTCTCCAAGTCCCTTTTGCTGTTTAGGCATGTTTAAAATTTTAGAAACTTGCATACAAGACGACAAATTTGAATGAATTTAAGCATTAAGAGGTATCTTATGGTGCTCTTTCAAGATTTTTGGTCGACATTAAAAAAATTCTAAATGTAGAGTTTTATGATGTAAGCATTTTAGAGACTTAATTAACGAAATGTCGCTGATGCATTATTTCATTTAGCCTAAAGAATTTGACAATTCCAACAGTTATAATCCAAGTTTCAAATTCCGAGCGGCCGAGGTGGTGTCAGTTTAAATCTTTGAAGGACATCTGCAGCATCCCCCTCCCCCCACAAAGTTAAGCGAATTTTTGATAGCTTAGGAATTCTTTTTTACATAACAGACTTCACGAAAAAATAATAATTCATTTTAATAAAATCAAGTGTTATGAAAAGAAAAAATATTTTTCTTACCTGGCAATATTTGCCAATCTTCTGCAAGACAACTGGCAAGAAGACAGGCAAAAAATAAGACAGTAATTGTCATCTTCCTAAATGGTAAAGAAAGTCAGTTACTTCTCTGATTTCTCAAATGTTGATATCAGGTCACAAAATAAAATCTGCATGTAAACATTCGATGATTTCATCCCACTTGCCAGATTATGGGATAAATTTACTCATATATAAATAAGCCCTTATAATAACCACAAGATGTCTGAAATGACGAACAGTACACTTTAAAGTAAAAATTATTTAAATATTAACTTACATCTCTATTGCCACGAGTGCAGCTCTTCAGTGCCTTGACATGAATGGCGTCAACATTTATACTAGCAAAATGTCATAAAAAGAAATTATTTTTTTAAGTGTGAAAAATATGGAGGTTCAGTAATTTGTCTATTAATAAAATATATTTGCTGATGAAATATTACAGGTGTTTTTCACTTAGTATGCAAGAAATATTTCAAATCGTATAATTAAAATGGCGTAGCAATACATTACAAAAGTCTTGGCACACGTGCCAGTAGAACCCTTCCTCTTTTTTCCCAAACAATTTTATTTCATATAATTGTTAGATCTTCAATGCTATTAAATGTTTTAGACGGTTTTTTTAAATTTTTTGGATTTTATTTTAACAAACACAAGCTAAGGTTTCATCAGTTATATCGCTTTTTCTGTTGAACGATACTAATAAATTCATATATCATTTTGAAACTGTCAATATTCCTCTCTAATAAGCTACCATTCACCCCTTTCGATTGGCGTAGATAGGGGAAGGTCAGAGGGAGCGAACAACTCCCTGAAAAGCTAAACAGTTACTTTGTCGGAAAAATTCTGATCTTGACGGAAACAAAACATGATTGTCTAATTTAAATCAAAGTGTTACATTTGATTTAGGGGTAATCTGTTTCAATAAGGTATGGTACTGAAAAATGCCTTTTGGGAGGAGAAGACCAGAAAATCTTTGTGAGCCTTGACACTTGACTTTGTGAGACATGACACGAGAAAAAATGATAAACTATATCTCCTGTTTTATTCAAGTTCCAATGCTGTTATGTTATGTTCAAATTTATGAGAAAATTAAAAATGCTTGTTGGATTTTTGTCTGAGATTTTTGCCCCTCCTGTGATTTTTTCTGTCCACTCACTGGACCTTTCTTGGCTTTCAGATCCGAGCTTTTCAGGCTTTGTCAGGCAACTTGTCCTTGGAGTTGTATTTAGGACCAAACTGTTATATACACCAAAAGCGTGTACAGCTCTGCCTCCCGGTGGGTATCAAGTGTAAGCAGCCGTGTCTGAGGGTCTAAAAAACTGACCCTTATCTCTGATATTTGATTCCAATTTGATTCTCCTTCTTTGATACCAAAGAAAATTTACACCCTTTTTCCTGAAATCAAGTATTTTAGATAATGCCAAACAAAGAAATATTAGAAACTATGTTAAGATTCTCATATCATACACCATTTTTTAATTTTCTATGTCCTAGATATATTAAAAAATTGAACCCCTTTCTCAGCAATATTGAAAACACGGGTGCTTACACTTGATAATAAGAGTGAATCCGCTGGGCTCTGCCTATACAACATTGAGCACAATTTAACAGACCGGTAAAAGTTTTCATTTCATTAAATAAAATGTTAAGGCAACAAGTAAATCTTTCATTTTTAATGAGATTTTCTAGCCCTTTAATGAACTCTTACAGGAAGCTTTTCGTCGCAACTGATTGTTATTTCACACGGTAGCACGTCAAATTACCTCATTCACCTACTTTTCTTATTAAGTAAGCTCAACATTTACCAGCTAGTCTCCAAATTTGCAACATTACCAGTTCACATTAGAAGTGCAGGTATCGAGAATCTGCTAATATTGAGTAATTAGTGCAACTCATCTACACTGTAGTTCATAGCAATAAAGAACACTTTTGTAGGGATGTGGTAAAAATAAGGCGAAGTTGTGAAATCTATAAATTTTTATTACCTTGATCGTGAAAAAATCATCATGAAGGACATTGTTTTTCTTGTATCTTTCAGCTGTAGAAAAATCAAAATGTTCAACAAAATGACATTCACAAAATAACAAAATAACTTAGGGCCTTAAAGATAATTTAACAGTTTAAAAGGAATTGATCTCCAAGGACTTTTCCATTAACACCCATGAAAACCAACAAAGTTTGTTTCAAGTATACATTTTTATGCATTTAGTACAAACACGCAAATGGACCTTCTTAATTGAATGAACGTAACGTAAATGCAATAGTATCTGTGGTAATTTCTAGGGCCATATTCCTTGAAAAGTATATTGTTTGCACACAAGTTCGATTGGCTCTACCCTGGGTACCAGAGTCTCAGTCAAGAGTGGATCGAAAACAGTGGAAGGCCACTGAAGTCCTCCCCTCAACCTTTTTCAAAGATGAGTTTTTCACTGTTTTTATTATCTTTTAAAAAGAGTATGATTTTTAGTTGTAAAAAAGGGGAAAAAATTTTTATCCTGATTGATTTTATTTGTTCATTAATTAACTTATTTACCCAGCTTTCTATTAATTATTTTTGTATTAACTTATTTTCATTAATTCAGTAAATCACAAAGTCTAACAATTTATATTACCAAATCTTTTCTTGGTCTTTCTACCATATGATGGCATTTTTCCTTCGACTCCAACTCCTATCACTAGAGTTTTATAATAGCTCCTCCTTTCCCAACTTTTCCCAATAAACGATGATCTGTTTTTTTCTGAGTAATGTCAAATTGTATAACCTAAGTTGAGCGGTGTAGGGGCAAATTTAAGCCAAAGAGATGTCTTTCTAGGCAGGGCCTACCATATGCCATATCGGGGCTCCAAATTACGCAAAAAAAATTAGGCCACGCCCTGGTTTTGCTCCTGTAAACCCCCTCTCTCTGAATTTGAAAGTTAAGATGGGCTTTATACAGAGCTTTGAAGCGTGGTTAGAATGTCCATCTTCCCCGCAAACCTTCAGCCTGGGCTTTCTTTTATACAAAATAGGGGTGATTGCAGTGTTAAAAACTTCACAAAATCCACAGCAAAGTTAGCTATGTGTCAATTAAAAACAAGTGAACTTCTGAGCCCCTCTCCCTCCATATATCTTGTTCAAGCTGTTACCCAAAGCCGTGACATGTTAAAGCCTTCGTTCTATCTTATTTCGTTTTGACGGGCCAACTTTGCTTTAAGATTGTCGAGAAATGTATAAAACATGAAGAACACAAAATTACTTTCACACACTTTAAAATCAATTTTAGGGCCCTTTGGGGTTTTTTTGGGAGAAAGCATGGAATGACGACGCACCATCGTTGAAGAATAAAAAAGGTCAATTTCGAATATAGGCCCCTGCCAGGGTTTTGGTCCAGGGCACTGCCCCAGCTGTACCCACTGATCTAAAAAGGACTGGATCGAACAACCTATTGTTCTCCTACATCAGCACGAGGAAGCGATCGAATTTCTCCACCTTGACACCTCTCGTGAAAGCTCTTGCGGCCGAGTTTGCATTTAGGTCAGGCAGTACTTGAGAAAGTCTGCGCTGTACCTAGTTGTACTTTTTTTCTTAAGAATGTAATAAGTAAGAGTTCACGAAAAACCGATGTTGGTTATGTTAGCAATTTAGGCCCGAGTTACACGACGTCGGATTGGTTTTCGCTTCGGATTGCCCACCCCAATCCGAAGAAGTTGCACTTCGCTTTTCCAAATGATTACACGACTTTTGCTCCGCTTTGCCTCGCTGTAACACGATGCAGCGACCGGGCTTAAGCCAGAAGCGACGCTGGGCCTTGATTTTTCTCCTTTTCCTGATGCAATAGCTACAAGCAGCTATTTGTTTCATTAACAATGTTCTTCGTGCTAGATAGTTGTGAGTAATGAACTCAAATAACATGCTTTTCTGCTGCAATAAAGTGGTAAAACCCGTAAGCATGCCAAGAAAAATTGTGATTAACAATGTGATGTCAGCCATGTTTATGCTGGGTATATCCTTCTTCAAAAAGCGCGCACATTTTGCACATAACAGAGGCAACGTGATCTGAAACGAGGTTTCGGAGTGAAAATCACTTCGGATTCAGTGTTTAATCGAGAAGGAATGCGAAGCGAAGTACTTCGGATTGATTTTCACTTCACCTCCAGAGCGGAGTGACTTCGAAGTACTTCGGATTGCCTCAGCGTTGTGTAACTGAAATCCCTATCCGAAGTGAAAAGCAATCCGAAGTGAACCCAATCCGACGTCGTGTAGCTCGGGCTTTAGATTAAGCCTTGGATTGTTATGTGACGGAAATGGAGGCAAATGCCAAACCGTTGGCCGGTGGCGTGGTGGCCGGGAGGGCAGGGGGGACACGTGCCCCTCCAGCAACAAGGAAGCAGAGACTGCCGAAGACGATTCAACTCTTCAAAGGGGGCGCCAAAATCACGTGGAAAACAAATGTGAACGAAGAAAGCCATTCGAAATAGCCGAGCTCTGAAGAGGCGCATATTTCGATATGAAGACTTCTCTCTTTCGTCTCTTGTTTCTTCCTACACACTCTCACGCCAATATGCCTTCCTTTTCTTTTTCCTTCGGCTCGGCTGTCCTCACACGGGCCACCAATGCAATGTAAAACCACTTAAAAGGAGGTTTTACCAACGTGAGTTCTTTGTATGCAGAAATGCTCAAAAATACGGCCACGGCGGATAAAATCAAAATTGATTTTTTTACGGCAATGATTCTACTAACGACTGAAAACAACAAGTTCGACAAATAACGGCAGGGCTTCAACAGGCACGACAAAACTAACGACAGAGCTTCTAGCAGTACGGCAAAAGTTTCGACAGGAGTAAACCTAACTTATGAAACAACCCTTTATTTACCCTTAGTAGAACCTAGAAATAATAATTACGTAATGCAAAAAACATTTACAGAGGCTGATGCAGTCACAGCACAATGATGCAATTGTCACGTGATACTGTCTGTAAGGAAACCCTGCGTCGTAACTTCATTGGTCGTGACACACAAGTAGACGTTACCTAGCGAGGCCATAAATATTCAAAAACAGGAAGAAGCATACAAATTTAAATAAATCGATTTTACGTAAGCAACTTAATGTATCGTAAATAGCATAATTGGAACTGAATAAGCCGTAATCAAATTATCTGAGTAACCAGAAATCTTTAGCTTGTTTGCAACAAAACGTTTATACAAATACTGTTCTTTGTAAGGCGATTCATTGTCCTATCACATTACGTTTATTTTCTTATAATTTATATTGTAAGTGGATTTTGCCTCCGGTTAAGCGGCAGGCACACATCCTTCTCCCATACTTGTGACAGGTGAAATGTACTCAACAAATGATCAGATTTGTTGCAACATACAAAGTGAATCCGCATTAATGCAACCATACATAGAAAATGGATGCTAAATATGATGTAAGGAATTGAAAGGAATTTTCGAATTTTTAGACTCTATCTACTTCAAAGTGAATGTCAGTCTCTTTTGATTTTGTATCTTTTTCAAAGTTTTAGTCTCCATGATTATCTAAAGCCCATTTGAATAGTTGTTCTAATTTTCATATTTTTACATTTAAGCAATTAATTCCCTCTTGGTCTTCGTGCCTTCCAATCCCTACGTCACTTAAAACACATGAATTTTTTGCTCCCATGAAATGTTCTTTGAAAACTACAAAATTTCAATTTTGAGTCATCTTCACGCAATCGGCCGAAGATGTGGGCACGTTCTTCACTGCCTTAGCAAATTTGATATGCAGCGTTAATTAGGTTTATCTCATCAGTGACACTGCTCGATAAGCATAGCTTCTCAGTGTCCTAAAAACTACCTTCGGATGCTAGGTAGCAACAAATAGAAATACAAAAATACAAAATACAAATCAGTTTTGACTTTGCGGATCGAAAGAATCATACAGTGGTTAAGTAGTCCTTGGGTCATTGATGAACGAAAAAAGCTTTTGAATCTCCTTAGAATTGATACTGACCTTTCACTAGTGGGTTTCTTGCTGAAGACAAACTAAGAAAATGTTTCTCGCCAAACAGATAGCCTCCTTTGCAGTTGATATTGTTTATCATAGGAGGCTGTCTGTGATAAACAATATCGTCATGACAGTCATGAAAATTTAAAATCATGATCATCTAAAAATTTAAGGAAATTTCAGTGAATGGTCCTCCAACAACGCCTAAATTTAGGTTATTTTACTTAGTTTCTCAAGACAAAATATCTGGCAGTGAAAAATTCAAACAATAAATTTTCCAAAAAGGGCACTTTTTAAACTTTTTGCAATAAAGGGGGCCGGTGCCTCCGTTGCCCCTTGGCTCAGGCGGCCCTTGAATCTAACTTACTAGGTATATTCATATGTGCAGTAGTTAGTTATTCATATCTTCAGTACTGTATGTAACGTAGGGAACTGATTGCTATGAAAATCGAATATAATGTCAATATATTCAGTGAGGCACCAAGAGCATTTGAAGGACAGTTTCCAATAGTTCCATGTCAATTTCTGAACGGCACAAAAACATGACGGACAAATCGCCGTGATTTAGGGCGAATTTATCAAGGCTAAATTCGTTTCTACGATTAATCTACTTCTATCGATGCCTATTCTTATGCATTTTCCCCCGATTACAATGTCAATATCTTGAATGTCTTCATACGTGTATGCAGTGAAAGCCTTTTTCGAAAAATTTTGCACGAGAAGGGATGAAAGGGAGGCGACATCAAAACGCTACGAATAAAGGACCATGACGCAAAATCAATTATCAATGAAAGGCGTCCTAATCGGCTGAACCAACTATTGAGTTAGTCATACTACCAATTACCGTACAAAATTATGACACAATGCCGGAGAGAATATGCATTAAGCTTCTTATGATGAGCTATAGCAGGCCAATAGATCAGAAGCCCAGCAAACACGCACGTATACATAAAAGTACAGCAGATGATTAGAGCTCAGATCAGATTAGACTGCCAAGGTGTAGGAGAGGTAGGAGAGCAACACAGAAGTAGGAGAACCAACAGGTAGGTAATGTTTCTCTTCCGGGAAAACCTATTCTGATTTAGCTGCTACAACAGAACATAAAGGCGAAAATCTTCCTATTTTAGAGCCCTACTTTTGGATTCCTGTTTAGATTGTATTTGTTTTTTTTTGTATTTGTTGCTACCTAGCATCCGAAGGTAGTTTTTAGGACACTGAGAAGCTATGCTTATCGAGCAATGTCCTGGTCCTTCCTCTCGATGTGACCACACCTCGTGATTCCTACGCCTGGAATTACAGAGAGCTGGTGACTCTCCCCACTCTGGGTGAAAGTTTGGTCATGCCAGGGACTCGAACCACGGACCCTTGGGTCTGTAGTCAGCGCCTCTAACAACTGAGCCATCCTCGCACCCTAAGCCATCCTAGATTCTTTTGATTCCGGTTGTAGATTCCTACTTGTAATTTTGGCCATTTCCTGCTTTTTTTTACTTGAATTCGTCCTAATGTGCACCCGTCTGATATTTGAAACTCCTGCCTGAACTATGAACAAGAAGGGCAAGAAGCCATAGCTGATTAGTTATTGGTTCAGTACTCGTCCGGACGGCTTGACCTCGATCCCTACGCGCGATACACACTTTTTTCTATAAGGAATCAAACTTTAAGGAACCAGTTGCGGCGCCAAGGGGTGGTATGGGGGATAATTATCCTCCCCCTACTTTTTCTCAAGACGTTTTCAAATTGAAATTTTTATCGAAAAATTGTCTCAGAAAAATTAGTCACAACCTGTAAATCTGAACGTTGTCTTTGTTGACTGTCTCTCACTATCATTATAAACTTTCTAATATGGTCGGATTTTGAACTCTTTACTAAAATTTGGGGGCCCAGCCCCCTGGGAAATAAAGAAGTTGGCTATCAATTTTTTAGACTAATTTTTCATATTCTTGGTTTCACGGATGAAAATCATCTCAAGAGATTCAATCAAGATAAAAAAGCAACGACACTGAAAAATGTAAAAAAAATCACCTTTGAACCCTCAGCTAGGAGCTAGGCCTCTTTCTACCCTGTGCAGTTGGCAGCCGCCGTTAGCAGTTGCAATTAATTTTTGACCCCCCCCCCTCTCCTGGAAAAAATATAAGTCTGCGCCTATGCTAGTCAAAGAATCCTTTGCTTATTTAGGCCATTCCCTACCAGTAGTCAGCAGTGGCCGGTCGCTGCTTTAGACGCTAGAAGTCTTTACGAATAAAAAGTCCATCCCCAAGAGTTTCAATTTACCTCTTCACAAGGCTGCAAAACTTATCTGGGTACAAGGGCCATAAAAATACGAGGATGGAAATGAAAGTGGGTTTCGGGTGCACATACTTTTATTCATAAGCGTACGGCGGAATTTTTATAAGGGGGGCGGTAGAATTTTTGCCCGAGTACAGAGACATGCATATATTTATGAGCCTGTTGGTGAAAAGAAACCTGACATAGGAATATTTACATTACGAGTTTTTAGGCATTCTTGGTCGATTTGATAATGCAACGATATTGACTCGTAGCTTTTAGTCTTTGGGTTATTTGAAGAATCCACGAATGTTCAACCAAATTGTCTAAAGTAAATCCCATCACTTTCCAGTGTGATTCCTGCCCGACTATTTGCGGAGAATTTTTGAAAAAATTGCCCGACTGACATGGTTTTTCGAAAACTGTGGCCCGTACGCTTATGCTTTTATTTCTCCTGTATCGAGGGTTTCCCGGCAATTTATGACAGGCACGTCGAGAACAGGGAGCTCGGTTAATTATCATTAATTGTCAAATGGTAGTATATTTCCTTGATAGAATTATTCCAAATAAATTTATTCCTCACACTCTCATTTAAATTACTATAGCACTGTCCAGCAAAAATGGCGCTGAAGTTGCAGCTATTAGTGGTCATCTTGTCAGCGTTGGTTATTGAAAATCTTGGAAATGCTCTCGCGGCCAAAAAGAAGTCATCGATATTGATATACAAAGGTTACAACTGCTTGCTTTTACTTTCAATTTGTAGATTTTTCGATTACTTTTTGCTCAATTTTAAGGCAAACTATTGAAATTTAAGCCACGATTTATGAGTAGGGTGGATGTTATATCAATTTTGCCACCAAAAGAATGTAAAATCTAGGATTTTGCCATTCCGGGCAATAGAATCTCTTGACCAAAGCTTTTAAAAAGCTGTTTTTTGAGATTTAAAAATTACGGAAGATGTTTAAGAATCAAATCCACACAATGTCAAATACTTTTAAAAATATTTAAATTTACTAATACTTCAATTCGAGCAGTGATTATTTGCCCGTAAATACCGTATCTAGATGTAAGTAAACATAGGCCCGTGGCAACGTTTTCACCCTAATTCTCGTCCCAGTCTCTTAATGTAAATTATGCGCGCGGATCGAAAGATGTATTGTTGATTGGCAAATGGTTTTACTTTATACATCTTTGTATCTTCTTTAACTTCAAGTTAAAACCCAATTTTAAAAATTTGCGTTTCCTTAATTTGCCAGCAACCTGAAGGGTGGGGCACCAAAATCAAATTAGTGTCTAACACCCTAAATCATTGTTGGTGAAATCTGTCCCTGAGCTTAGTTTGGAATAATCAGAAAAAAGAACTTTGAAACATCGCATTTAATTAATTTAGTGCAATAAATATTCTTAAGGAAACCTTTTGATGTGCATCTGTTTTATAGGGACAAAATGGTGTGGTCATAACGATATCGCAAAATCTTATAATGACTTGGGAAAATACAGGAAAACGGACATGTGCTGCCGAACGCACGATAAGCATTGCAGTTTACGTATTAAGGCCTTTCAAAAGAAATATGGTTTGATCAATTGGTCGATCAAAACAGCATCTGACTGCAATTGCGATATTGCGTTTAAGAAATGCCTCGACAAGGCAAGTACCTTGCATGCTAGATAGCTATCTATTTTGTACTATAGATTTCTTTGCGTTTAATTAGTTGGTGTCAACTAGTTCAATTTACTATATCAAAGACCTAGAGAATGTAGCAACTTTAACAGGTTATTGTTGATACTATTTCATCTTAAGGAGTGCATCGTAAGTGGCTTTGGTATTGTTGGGTGTGTCCTGCAAACCCCTTAGAGACTCATTGCTAACAATGAGCCATTGCGATACGCATGTATCCCATAATGCATGTTTAGACAGTCTGAAATCAGTTTTGGTTAATCCGTAAAAGTTTCCTGCTATTGTTTTAATCGTCACCTGAACAATTTGGCACGCTCGCAAAGGCTCATTGTTAGCAATTAGTCTTTAAGAAACAAAGTCATAAAATTCTATTTTCAGAACTTTTGATCCTTGTTTTTAAAACCTGAAAAAATATTGTGACATACCATTAAATATACATATGCTTGATCTATTATGTGTCTATCTCTAACTTCCATTATTCTTGGTCCACTGGTGGCCGGTTTTTCTGGTTGGGTGAAGAAAGACAAGCATTATGTCATTTATCAAAATAAGATTTATATGACTTCCTGTATTCGTTTAAGATACAGTAAGCTTAATGACCTTGAAAAAAGCAAACATTTCACAACATACTCAAAGCTTATTCATCTGACACTCCTCAGAGTATAAAACCGTCAATTGTACTCAATACCAAGTATAGTTTTTGCCTTTGCCTTTCCGATTTTTTGATTTTTTACTAGTTTTAAAAGGTCGACAAATACTTTTCCTCTGATACACCCACGAGAGCACAATACCTCTGTTCACGATTGATCACTTTGTAAGCTTCCTTGATTCTTGTTGTATTTTTATCACTTCAATTTCAGGTGAACAACCGCCCATCAAATGGCGTTTACCGTATCTACTTCGATATCTTAAAACCTCGATGCGTTCGTGTCAAGATTGTGAAGAAGAAGATCTGCTTACGACGTACAATGCCTGCCAAAAGTCTTGGAACACTGACATCAATTTCCAAGGTCAAAACCAATCATCCCCCTCTCCCCCACGGAACAATGTTGGTTTACCATCAAACGGATTAGGATTTTAGGAAGCACTTTCTTTTGCGCTTCATTTATGATATTTCTCTAAATCATCAACATTGTTTGAGGGGGAAGGGGGCGGAAGTAGCAAATTTTTTTCATGAAAGGAACGAAAGATATCAAATGCAGCGTAAATTGGTGGGTGTTCCAAGTACTTTTGGCAGGCATTGTCTGAATTTCATTTTGAAGCTTATTAGATATTCCACCAAAACCAATATCCTCCTATAGGTTTTTGATGGTGCTGATTCCATTTCTGCCATTTTCAACATCGTACGTGTTACCGATAAGGAGATATGGGGGTATTGTTATTTTTCGGGGGTGGGGGTAAGCTACCCCCATAAAACTAAATGCCATATTTCAATTAAGGTGAAAATTGCTAAAATCAAAATCGATTTCCAATAAATAGGATCAAGATTGTATTTTGAATCTTTTCAAAGGCTCGTAGCCAGATAGCTGTCTAAGAAATAATGGGATAGATGAAGGAGACAAATATGAGTGGCAGCTAGAAAATAATCTAAAAATGGAAAGGATGCAATTTTATAAAAGTGACATCGATTCCTCTGTTTCATGTTTCTAATTATAGATAAGGTCGTATTTGAGAATTATGTCGGGTAGTTGCTCTCCTTTTATCACGGATTTACAAGTTGTCATTCATATAGGCCCTTGTTGTGCAATTCAGTGCCCAAATGACAAATTTCAGAGTGTTTACCTAAATTGTAGAAAGGAACCCCGTGTTTCCCACATCAGAGTTCCCAACTGATTGATCTACTATTCCATGTTGGTTGGT
>NW_027019597.1:2330098-2341267 GCF_013076305.1 Rhopilema esculentum
CATTCACTGTTCCTCTACCGGCTTTCTTTAGCATACTGTCCTTCTTCCGGCTCTTGAGCATCACTGTCCTCTAACCGGCTCTTTAGGGCATTCACTGTCCTCTTCCGGCTCCTTTAGCATCACTGTGCCTACTTCCTGGCTCTTAAAGCATTCAACTGTCTCTACCGGCTCATAGTTCACGTCCTTCTCCGTCTTAGATCATGTCCTCTACCGGCTCACTATAGCATCCACTTCCTCTTCCGGCTCTGTTAGCATCACTGTCCTCTTCTGGCTCTTAAGCATCACTTGTCCTCTTCCGGCTCTTAAGCAGCATGTCCTTCTACCGGCTCTATAGTGTCCACTGTCCTCTTCGGCTCTTGACCATTCACTGTCCTCTACCGGCGCTTTGCATTCACGTCCTCTTCCGGGCTCTTTAGCATCACTGTCTTTCCGCTCTGTATGCATCACTGTTCCTCTTCCGCGCTCTTTAGCATCACTGCCTCTCCGGCTCTGTAGCATCACTGTCCTCTTACCGGCTCTTTAGCATCACTGTCCTCTTCCGGCTCTTGAGCCATCACTGTCCTCTACCGGCTCTTTTAGCATCACTGTCCTCTTCCGCTCTTAGCATCTCACTGTCCTCTTCCGGTCTTAAGCATCACTGTCCTCTACGGCTCTATAGTGTCACTGTCCTCTTCCGCTCTCGAGCATCACTGTCTCTTACCGGCTTTCTTTATCATCACGTCCTCTTCCCGGACTCTTTAGCATCACTGTCTCTTCCGGCTCTTAGCATCACTGTCTTCTACCGGCTCTATAGGCTCCACTGTCCTCTTCCGGCTCTTGAGCATCACTGTCCTCTTCCGGCTCTTTAGCAATACTTGTCCTCTTCCGGCTCTTAAGCATCACTGTCCTCTACCGGCTCTATAGTGTCACTGTCCTCTTCCGGCTCTTGAGCATCTCTGTCCTCTACCGGCTCTTTAGCATCACTGTCCTCTTCCGGCTCTTTAGCATCACTGTCCTCTTCCGGCTCTGTAGCATCACTGTCCTCTTCCGGCTCTTTAGCATCACTGTCCTCTTCCGGCTCTGTAGCATCACTGTCCTCTACCGGCTCTTTAGCATCACTGTCCTCTTCCGGCTCTTGAGCATCACTGTCCTCTACCGGCTCTTTAGCATCACTGTCCTCTTCCGGCCCTTTAGCATCACTGTCCTCTTCCGGCTCTTAAGCATCACTGTCCTCTACCGGCTCTATAGTGTCACTGTCCTCTTCCGGCTCTTGAGCATCACTGTCCTCTACCGGCTCTTTAGCATCACTGTCCTCTTCCGGCTCTTTAGCATCACTGTCCTCTTCCGGCTCTGTAGCATCACTGTCCTCTACCGGCTCTATAGCATCACTGTCCTCTTCCGGCTCTTTAGCATCACTGTCCTCTTCCGGCTCTTTAGCATCACTGTCCTCTTCCGGCTCTTTAGCATCACTGTCCTCTTCCGGCTCTGTAGCATCACTGTCCTCTACCGGCTCTATAGCATCACTGTCCTGTTCCACTTCCGTAGCATCACTGTACTCATCTTCAGAGGGCTCTTCAGCTTCTGGAACTTCCTCTTCTTCGCTTGTAGAATCTTCCTCTACATGAACCTCTTCCGGAACACTCTTCTCTGCCACCTCGTTGGAGCTATCTTCAAGAGCTGCTCCTATCAAAGTAAAGAAAATTATGTAAGGAACATAAAGTTGCTTATGGAAAAGTAGAAAATGGCTATTTTTAGTACAAAAGTAACCTCACGTGCACAACACAGATTGTCTGGGGGTTTACTTCAGTCGCAAAGGCGAAACGGCATGTTAAATGATTTAGCAGCGTAAAAACACTTTTCAGAAATGGTAGTACGACAAATTTTCTTCTACTTTAGACAGGGAATTTTGCACTGGAAGTTGCGTTTCCGGAAGCATGAGAAATACACGGTCAGCAAAATTTCAACTTTCGAAAATTTTTCAAATCTGATGATACTATCGTAAAGAACATGCAAAACTGAGCAAAAGATTTAAAAAGAGCAATGTAATTTGTTTAAGGGTACTAGAGACATTGGCAGGTAGACATGTTTGAAAAACTGCTTCTATGGTGTTTGAAAACTTGCTTCATTGAAATGCATAAAAGAACAGGAATCTACGATGGCTCCACAGAACCCCAATCTTCGTCAGTGGCGTTGCCAAGGGGTGAACTGAAGTGGACATGTCCACTCTATTTTTTTCCAAAGTTCTATTTTCTGATTTCTGGAAATACATTGAAAAACAATTGGGAGTGGGAAGTTGTGATCAGATCAATATCGATTTTCGTTCATACAAAGAGCTTACTAGAAATGCTGCTTGAGATTGCTTCTCACGTTTTCAATGATGCTTGGTTAAGAGGCGAGTTACTGCTCTTCTTTCATTTGATTTCTTTACAATCTAGAAATCAAAATATATGTTGCCCATTTTCAATTGATCTTTGTAAATTTCTTCTTGGAAAATTTCATACCTACGTTCTGCGGTATCTTCTACTATCATTTCCCCTCTCTCCAAGAGCCAATTACTTAGTGAGCTATCTTATTTTTAGGCCTAGGTTTGGAAAAAGGATTCAAACAAAGGATTCACAATGCAACAGAAGGTGTCCCTTATAGAAACTATACTCAAAAGGTACTTACTTTTCTGTTTGCATTCATTTTGTTTTATTTCCTTCCTTTATTTAATCGCCTTATTGTGTATTTTCAATGTATGTCACCATATTTTTGCAAATTGCCAGCATGAAGATCTTATCTTGTTTAGAAATGATTTGAATCAATGAAGGAGGCAAATGGACAACTTTTGCAGGGTCAATCTTCTATTCTATCATTGTAGATATTATAAGAATTTACAAAGGCATAATCCTGAAAATCTCAATATATTCCTTTTTATTCCCTATCACATCTAGCAAACAAATCTTTGTAAGCACCCACGGAACTACCTTGCGCAAAATTCTTCAATGATGTTTCTATTCTCCGTTTTGCTTAAGCTCCCCGATGATTGCAATCGGTCAAACACTGTTCTGTTTACCTACAACCTTGACATAAAAAGAGTACCATGTTCGATCGGATCGATCGAGGAACAGATAAAATCAGAAATAACACGCTCTTATATGCATAGAGTTTTCATGCTACAGGCCTCTCATTTCTTCAGAACTTTATCATCTTTACAAGGGCATTTAATACTCCCTAGACAGAAATTTTTTTGTGTTTAATAATTCCTTGAGACCTTATAATCAAAGGGAAAGAAGTTTGTCTCGTCCAAAGGTATATTTGAAACGCACATTTTTTAGTGTTGGCTAAAGTCATGAACAAGATGACGGGATAGATTAGGTCGCCTCTCACTGATATGAATCTCTAGTGTTGATCCCAAATAGCATTTAAGATGGATTAAAAGCTTGATGATATAAAGGAGAGGGGTTCGTTTACTTAGAGAGCGGGATAAAAAAACGAAAAAATGAATTTATTTTCATTTAATCTAGCTTTTTGAGTTAGCAACAAGGAATGGTCAAAGTTTGAACCCAATAATAGTAAAACTTTTGAGTTTGCTGACACTTTTGAGATAAATCTAAAAGCAAAGAAGTGCTCAACAAAAATTTACAAGAAGGAAAGAGTTCAAGAGATAGAAAGGTCGGAAAACAAATCAGCAAAATAAAGCCATACTGGCAATGCCTCGGTTTTGCTGATGCATCAAAACTTCACTGTGACGAAAGAAACTCGATTTCATGTCTCATCAATCTGACGTCACAATAGGCGTAAACCCCTATAAATGCGCCACTGGCATTCCTTAAATCAAAGTATTTATGGTTCAATATTGAACACTGTTTATGAAACTTGCGGAAATGTCTGATACAAGTATATCGCGAAACAAGAGAAGAAGAATGCGAGAGAAGGATAGCATGATTATGCTGAACGAGGAGCTGGTTCATTTGAGGCAACAAATGGCTGCATTGAAAGAAGGAAGCAATCGTTCGTCAACAGAGATGGCAGAATTGCGATGCACAAACAAGCAACTTCTTGACAGTCTGTTTACCGAACAAGAAAATTGTCAAGCACCAAGACAAGTATCCGAGGTAAGATGCTAAAGATTCTTATACAAAAAGATAAAAGCCCTTATGATTCTTCGTTTGCTCTTAGAAATTCATACCTATCTCTAAAAGTGGATGGAACAGTATTGTACTGGAAATGATAAAAGATTGAGAAAGATAACGATGATTTTTAAGTTTAGGGCAAAAGGAATGTATTCTCAGATGTCACTTTAACTGGATACACTGGCTAGTAAAAGATGCTTTTCTGAAAATTGTAAAAATTGTATTTTAGGAACTGGCTGCCTCTCTTGAAGAAATGGATGCATATATTTGCCAGTCAGCTACGACAAAGCATTGCACATCATTCAAAGACAAGGAGTCTGAAACGGATGTTGAATCTCAACCCGATCTTCAGATTTCCAACGACGATGCAAATGAAAAAGAAGATTTGAAGGAAGAAAATAGCAGCCTCAAGGAAGCAATCAAGGAGTTACAAAAGCAACTCGCTGACGAGAGAAAGAACAATGAAGATAACAAATTCCAAATCGAGTCTTTGAGAGTCAAAGCTAAAACATTTGAAGACCATTCTACCCTTTTAGCTTACGAGCTCCATGAAATGACGGTGGATAGAAACTCTTTGCTAAATGCGCTGGAAGGCAAGCACGAGAAGATCAAGACCATCGAAGCAAAGTGGAAGGCAAAAGTTAAAAAGATGGCTGATCAACATGAAGTAAAGCTGTACGATGAGCAGGTCAAGAGTTATCAACTGCGTGTGCAAAACAAAAATCTTAAAGCTGAACTCGATCAAGTGAAGAGCGAGCTGGAAGGTCAGAAGCTGCAACTGACAGTGACAACTTTTCTAAATGACATTGTCAATGATGTAGAAGGCCTCGTTAAACAGAGGGAAATTGCGTCACTTAGAGATCATATTCAGCAGCTGCAGTTTGAACTTGCTCAGGCAGAAAACGTGAAGAGGCTTCAACAACACAAAGAGGAGCAGGGAGCAGAGGAATATAAGAAGCTTTTTGATCAATATCAAATTGTTGAACAGCAGAACCAACTGCTTGAAGAAGACAACACACTGCTTAAGAAGAGAGTACTTGTGATGCGCCAGGAAAATACTGAGGCCCACGAAAAGTTCTTGGAGGAACAAACTGACCGAATCACTGCGAAGATGTCGTTCGTGGCACAAATAAAGCAGCTTGAAGAGAACTGTACCAGTTTAAAAGAGGCGAATGCAACCCTATCTAGAGATGGCCAACGTTTAAAGCACGCTTTCGAGAGAAAGAACCAAGACAACGATGGACTGATGGAAGTCATCGAGGAGCTTATGGAAAAAGTTGAGGAGAAAGAAAACATCATTGAGGAACTTCAAGCAAAGAAGCGCAGAGGATGTTTACGAAGATTGCTCTGCTGGAGATGATCAGGATGGGAAGAGGAACTCTTATTAACGAAATCAATTGTATTTGTGTTGCGGGAACATTTTGAGATAGTCATTCTGCTTTTTTGTAAATAATAAATCGATTTTAATGATATTGCATTGCATTAAAATCAGTTTTTTATGACAGTCGTTTCTACGTTTTGGACACGATACGAAGAAGCCATGCATGGTGTTGATAGAGAAGATTTGATTTTGGCACTCACTGTTCTAAATGAAACCTTAAATGACAGGCATGTTTAAAATAGGATACCAAGAAATACCAAATCGGTCACTATACTCTAATGTTGTCTTTTTCGTTTCAATTAATGAATATTTAGGAAATATTTATTAGTTTCTGTACCAGTACCTCAGAAACAATATTTGCATGAAGCAATATCATTGACCAACTTTGTCCCTTTTTCTCTATTTCAATGCCCCACGTTTAGCATCAATTAGTTGTAGTAGGGGGTGTGATGTGAATGCAAACATTGATAATAAACAGAAATACTTCATATTTTCATCCGCTTATATCGTGAAAATATGCTAAAATACTATCTGCTCAATAACCTATTATTCACGTGACGTGAAATGATCATGTGACAGCTTGGTATGTAACTTCAATCAAAGAAGCCCTCATCTAACTAGAAGGATTTCTCAGTTTTCAATGGCGCAGATTACAGATTCAAGTTTCTGGCGTTTGAGCTCCTGCTGAAAGTTTCACTTAGAGTGAGGAGAGGTAGCACGAGGTCTTGTCACATCGAGGGACCAGATCACAGCACGATAAGCATAGCTTCACAGTGCCCTAAAAGTTACCTTCATAAGCAAGGTAGTAAAAATAAAAAATTATGCCATGCCTTTTCGTCTTGACACATAAGATATAAAAAGTTGATTTAGTTTTAGCTCCTCCTCTTATTAAAGAAAATTCAAAAAATAAGGGAAACTTATTCCCAGTCAAAAGGATAACATTTCAAATTTCCCCTGCACTCCTGTAAAAATTCCTCTTATAATGCTTCACTTGCAGTTTTCGGCGCTTATTAATACACCACCTGATGATATTTCTGATCTCATGACGCAAACAGTGAATGCTTTTCTCTCGTGAATTGGTCACTGTTAAACTTCTTCTTTAAATCTCGCTTAAATGCTATTTAATCTATGGAAGCTTCTAAGAGATTCGTTAATTGCTGCCTTTAAAGAAGTGTTATTTTTTCTTAACTTCGGTGCTACTGTTTTACAACAAAGACCTAGAAGCCTAGTAGTATTTATCCCATAGTAACATGATAAGATTGTTATCTCAATTTTAACTACTTCAGGCACATCAGTTGCATACATTACCCTAACAAGCCAGTTTTAGCCCAAACTTGTAATACACTCTTTTTTTATAATGACAATTTTATAAGAACACGAGCCTTAAAACTGGTCAAAAGTTAAGAACACATTAAAACAAAGCTGAGGCTGAGCTTCTGCAAAATGCAATTTTGAACAACGCTTTTTCTCAAAATAGAGGATTTTTAGCGATGCGTGGGTGCTTTTTCGGTGAATATTCAAATTTGTCAGCAAATTAAGGTTGTCTCACTCACTTTGTTGGCAAATGAGGCCTGAACACCTCTTTAGAGCCAAAACGCTAGCAATAGCACTGCTTACGCCCTCTTAATTTAAGAAAAAATTGAGAACAATCCAGCCTTAGATCTTTGAAAAAATTAAGAACAGTCAGCCTGAACATAAATTTACTGGTTCTTATAAAAAGAGAGAGTGTAGATACTAAGTGAAAAGTGATGCATTGCTTTTCGTTGTTTTCTCATGATACCTTTATCATGAGATCTGATAAAATCTTTATTTAATAGCTTTATTTTCTTACTTCTAGACACCATAAAAACATTAATAAAGTCACAAAAAGACTATTTTTTTAAATTGAAGCAGCGTAAATAGATGCAATCTGTAGTTGTCAGGTCACACTCGTGTGCTTTTTTTGCAGAGCTCTGGTTGTTACAGAAAATATGCAAGATTTTATGGAAGCATTCAAAAGAAAGATTTTATGTAACTTATAGTTTACGATTTATGTTCAGTTTCAAAGTTTGCTCGCAAAAACGTCAATGATCAAAAGGAACTTAACGAAATCGTTACAGAAGTACCACTTTTTTAAAAAAAGCAGCAGCCTTGTTTTAGAACTGCGCATTGTTGTGATCGAGACCCTCGTTTTCAAACTTGGCCTAAACTGGGTTTTTGACACCAATGATTTTGCTTTCATATTTTTTACAGCTTTCCTATCCTTTTTGCATGGCCGCTAATTCAAAACAGGCGAAATTAAATGAAGCAACGAAGAAAAAGCTTGTTGTGAATTGGTTTTAGGAAGCTTGACAAGTTTAATAAGCCCTTTATTTAAAGCAACTTGAATAGAAACCACCGTTATTGTTACATAAGTATTTACGGGAAAAGACAGGAGCAAGCTTTCCGTATCGAATAAACTTTGAGAAAATCTGTTTTTCTAGCAGTAAATTCTCATACAGCATGTTTCTAGAAAATTAGGAAATAAGTTGATAAATTTAAATAATGGAACGTTTAATCGAGTCTTGAGTAGTAGAAATTGGTTGAAGTACAGCGGAAATAAAGGCTTGTAAATGACGGAAAATATTCTTCTTGGCTTTTGCTATCAAGAAATTTGTATCTTGTGGGGCCCTTATGGCTAAAAGTTCAAAACTCGACCTGAGTACTCCTTAGTTCTGAATAGTTCCATGGTGACAAACTGGCTGCATATTCTCATAAAAAATCAATTACCAACAAACCTGCATTAAGTTTCAACTTTTTCTTAATGTAACACATATCATATTGAATGGTCGCAGTAAACAAAAAATTAAACAGTAAACGCAATATTTCAAACAGCGCATACACTGCTGACGAAACTGGCCCAGGGATTACATTCGATATTTGCTTTTCATTAAACATTATTTCATATAGATTGGGTTGTAGCTTCTATTGTGGATTCATTTCTGTACAGGAGATATTCGTAGAGTATATGTTTTAAATGAAAATAATGTATTTAGAATTCGACGCTTCTTTAAATATTTACAAAGAACAGAATTTTCAAATTTCAGAATATTTTCATCATTAAAATTAACTCAGCTCTTTGTCCTCTTTTCAAATTTATATCTCAAATCTTGTCTTATGTACTCTATTCAATCGCAAATTTCTTCTAACTAAAGTCTACCCCAAGAAATTCAACTTTTTCGGTGGTAAGGAAATGCCAAATTAACCGACATTAAAATTAAATTTTCCGTGTTGCATCCACTTTGTTGGTAGCTGCCCTACCCTCCCCCCTCCCCACGCCTAAAAACTTCTTCAGCTGGTTTTCAACCCCTACCTCGAAGCTGCTAAAGAAGTATAGTAGGCATCTTAGGACCACTTCTTCTCGTTTACATCCTTCGAAACCATAGACCGTGATGCAACTTTTTGTTTGGGGGCGGGCAGCCCTGATAAAAATGTGAAAAACAGCCATATTTTACAACACAAAAGAATTCTACTTATAGTATTTAAGTTTTTTGGGGAGAGCCAAAGCTCCCTTCCATTCCGGTATCTCAATCCTTCTTTGAAACAATATTATAGTAATTTGCTTTAACTTTTCTTTCATTTAACGAGTAGATGGAATTCATCCCTACATGAGTAAGCGTTTACCGCATAGCCAAATGTTCGAGGCAAAAGGTTGACGGTCCTTTTCAGAAAACAAGACAAAAAACAGCCCATTATTTTTCTCAGTTTATCTATATCAACTGCTTTGATATGTATGTAAACATAAAAATGGAAAACAAAACGTGCAAGTACAAGAAGTTTCTTAGTCAGTTCCTGGCTTACTTCCCGTGTCGCCTGCGTCTGCGCCAAGAACGTCTTCGCCAAGAACGTCTGCGGAAGCTATATTTGCGCCTGTAACGTCTGCGGAAGCTACTTCTGCGCCTGTAACGTCTGCGGAAGCTACTTCTGCGCCTGTAACGTCTGCGGAAGCTACTTCTGCGCCTGTAACGTCTGCGGAAGCTACTTCTGCGCCTGTAACGTCTGCGTGAACCCCAGGCAAGGGGATCTGATACAGTGCTGTCCTTCACTGTTAATTCAGAATTGTCTAAAAGAGACCAATTAAACACATTTAACGAATGGAAGACATACAAATTGAAAAGACAAGAGGCTCTTTTCATTACAAAATCGATTTAATGTTTCTTTAGAGCCTTTCATCCAAATAAACATTTACGTAATATTTTGTTATATAAACTGCTAAAGAACAAAGGAAATTAAAAGACGATAATTACCTTCAGCTACATCACTGTCCTCTTCCGGCTCTTTAGCATCACTGTCCTCTTCCGGCTCTTTAGCATCACTGTCCTCTTCCGGCTCTTTAGCATCACTGTCCTCTTCCGGCTCTTTAGCATCACTGTCCTCTTCCGGCTCTATCATCACTGTCCTCTACCGGCTCTTTAGCATCACTGTCCTCTTCCGGCTCTTTAGCATCACTGTCCTCTTCCGGCTCTTAAGCATCACTGTCCTCTACCGGCTCTATAGCGTCACTGTCCTCTTCCGGCTCTTGAGCATCACTGTCCTCTACCGGCTCTTTAGCATCACTGTCCTCTTCCGGCTCTTTAGCATCACTGTCCTCTTCCGGCTCTGTAGCATCACTGTCCTCTTCCGGCTCTTTAGCATCACTGTCCTCTTCCGGCTCTGTAGCATCACTGTCCTCTTCCGGCTCTTTAGCATCACTGTCCTCTTCCGGCTCTTTAGCATCACTGTCCTCTTCCGGCTCTTTAGCATCACTGTCCTCTTCCGGCTCTATAGCATCACTGTCCTCTACCGGCTCTTTAGCATCACTGTCCTCTTCCGGCTCTTTAGCATCACTGTCCTCTTCCGGCTCTTAAGCATCACTGTCCTCTACCGGCTCTATAGCGTCACTGTCCTCTTCCGGCTCTTGAGCATCACTGTCCTCTACCGGCTCTTTAGCATCACTGTCCTCTTCCGGCTCTTTAGCATCACTGTCCTCTTCCGGCTCTGTAGCATCACTGTCCTCTTCCGGCTCTTTAGCATCACTGTCCTCTTCCGGCTCTTTAGCATCACTGTCCTCTTCCGGCTCTTTAGCATCACTGTCCTCTTCCGGCTCTATAGCATCACTGTCCTCTACCGGCTCTTTAGCATCACTGTCCTCTTCCGGCTCTTTAGCATCACTGTCCTCTTCCGGCTCTTAAGCATCACTGTCCTCTACCGGCTCTATAGCGTCACTGTCCTCTTCCGGCTCTTGAGCATCACTGTCCTCTACCGGCTCTATAGCATCACTGTCCTCTTCCGGCTCTTTAGCATCACTGTCCTCTTCCGGCTCTTAAGCATCACTGTCCTCTTCCGGCTCTTAAGCATCACTGTCCTCTACCGGCTCTATAGTGTCACTGTCCTCTTCCGGCTCTTGAGGCATGCGACTGTCCTCTAACCGGCTCTTTAGCATCACTGTCTCTTCCGGCTCTTTGACGCCATCACTGTCTCTTCCGGCTCTGTAGCATCATGTCCTCTTCCGGCTCTTTAGCATCACTGTCTCTTACCGGCTCTTAGCTATGTCACTGGTCCTCTACGGCCTTTAGCATCACTGTCCTCTTCCGGCTCTTGAGGCATCACTGTCCTCTACCGGCTCTTAGGTCATCACTGTCCTCTTCCGGCTCTTAAGCATCACTGTCCTCTTCGGCTCTTAACACACTGTCCTCT
>NW_027019597.1:2341367-2376725 GCF_013076305.1 Rhopilema esculentum
TGTAAGAGGTTGCCCATTGTATTCCTTCCCATGCAGTACATTGTTATAAAGGAAACATACTACAGTAAGACAATTATTGGTGGGGCTTCAGAAACCCCCCCCCCCAGCCCCCCGGCTCCGACGGGCCTGAAAAATGTGATTGCAACAGGGCTACATGTACAGATTTACACATCTATTTGCAACAGTGTGTCTATTGTGATCGAATGTATAGGCATGCTTTACTATTTATTTTTCGTCCCGATCCGGGGTCGATAGATTCTCTCTATCCGTTGGCAAAATCACAAAGCCTCCGAAACAGACGAAGACATGATTGACGGCCTCTTGATAGTTCTAGCCCACACGAACTTCAGAGAGTTGGATTATAAACGCCCCCATGTGGTATTTACTAAACAATTAATTCACATTTCCGCTTGTTACTGGGTTGTTCTGCTTGTTCCTTGGTTGTTCCGCTTGTTACTGGGTTGTTACTGGGTTGTTCCGCTTGTTACTGGGTTGTTCCGCTTGTTCCTCGTTTTAGCAACGTCGGCTTAATGTCACAATCATGGTGAAAATTACGGGGATGTGACTGTCAGTACAAATTATGAACACCTGATACCTGTCCTGGAATAAGATTCTGAAGTATGACAGCCGAAAACATGGAAGCTTTATTCGGCATAACTGTGCCGGAAAAAAATAAGAGAAAAGACACATTTCTATTCCCAAAGCTACAGTTGAAAACGAAACATTGTTGGCAGGAACATTGCTAGTCTGCTGTAAAATCACTTAAAAGATGACTTATTAACAAGCACGCCGGAGCCGTGGGGAGGGCTACAGCCCCCCAACTATGATATTCAGGGAGTGACATCAAATATGATGGGGGAAAAGAACCATGAAAGTTTGCTATTTTTCTAGAACCCCCTTACTCCAAAATGTGCTCCGGCGTCTCTGTGTAGACGCAAGTTCGCAGATCGCTCGCAGCAACGCACACGATAAAAATGGCAAAAACTGGTCTCAAATCGTGTAATGTTCCATGCTGCTCCTAATTTCATCATTTCGCAAACTAACGGCTAACGAAGACAATCTAACGGTAAACACAACAAGACTACTCTAAAGTATGAAACAAGCCTATTTTACATAATTTACAAGCACCTATAATAAAAATTACGTAAAACACTTGAAAATCATGATGCAATCGTCATAGTATGCTCTGCAGGCTCTGCAAAGAATGGGAACCCTTTGTTCTAACCAGGGGTGGACTGGCCGGTCGGGCTACCGCCTCCCACAATTATTGCAATTTTTCTTCATTTTACTCTGAACTGGCTTTGTATTGTATGGTAGGGGCCTTCTTCTTCTCTCTCGATAAAAATATCACTTTGAGGTATCTTAGTACTGAAAAAGACATTTTCCAAAATTTGAGGCCCCACGTAAGCACGCAGTATTGTGGGCTCAGGGCTCGCTGTTCCTAATGCAATAAGACAGTACTTATGGGAGTTCCAAAATCGCAAAACATTCTCTTCGGGCCGTCAGTTTCAATGTTTGCAAGGACATGACAGATTTTTGACTCACTCCCTAGAAAGGCAAGTTACTTCATTGCCAACCAGATAGATTTGACAATATACATCAAAACAGCGGATGGCTCAGCCCCCCTCCTTGTTTGTTCTTCGGTCGGACAAGAATCGTGTAACGTGTAATAGGGTTATTTGCCATCCGTAACGAGGTTTTTGTTTATGATATGGAATTTTTTTGAAGAAAAGATTTGATGACAAAGAATTTGATGGGCTGAATCAGGGGCGAAAATACCGGGAGGGTGTGGGGGGGTGTGACACCCCCCCCCCAATCTTAAAAATAACCGATTTCGCAGGGCAATCAAAGATTTCGCAGGGCGCCAAGAAGAGCTTTATTGCCACGCAGAAACGCCACGTCTGATGTTCGTAAAGGGCCGTTTACGAATTTTGAAATGGAAATGTTATATTTGTAATAAACCTCCCTTCCTGACATTGCATTTTAGAGAACGGAACAGGTATGTCAGGAAGAGCTCCGTTATTAGCAGAGCGAAAACATTCCTTACCGAAAGTCATAGCCAATGGATGCAATGATTCATGCATAAGTTTATGAGGGCAAGGTTCAGTCCACACAAATTAAATTAAGTTGTAAATTATTTCCATGACAGGTACGGCGCCACTGAGGGTAATAGAAAGCTAAAGGCCCCCACTTTAGTAAAGATAAGAATTTTTTTATCATTTTTTCTAGAAATTTTTAACAGTGTATGAAATAAAAAGAGAATAAACGTTTAAGATGCCGATTTTGTTAGATCTAATTGCTAACTTATTCACGTATATTTTTTCATTATTTTTCTTTTATTTGCATTTATTCGGTAAATCACTTTCTGTATCATTGCAATTTTTTCATTTTGCATGTGTAAACATGGCCTTCTTGATGAAGTTTCAAGTTTGTTTTTATTGCTTAGAAGTTTCTTATTGGTAAAGACAAATTTACACTTGTAAAGCTTTCACTAGTAACCTATAGACAAACCTTTGCTACGAGGTCTGCAGGGCACCACTCATTTTCGCAGGGCAGAAACCCTTTTCACCTCCCCCCCAAACCTATTGGCCAAGTTACGCCACTGGGCTGAATGCAATTAAAATGACTTTTGAAGGCCTCACTCAGCTTTTGCCCCGGAAAAAAATTCAGCAAGATTTCATTCAACCGTGCATTGAAATTCGAGAAATAAATGACCAAGATCACAGAGATCTTAGAATTGGTATTCGAGGAATTCTACCAGGCGAGACAACGGCACGCCTTCTCGCAGCAAACCCTAATTCTTCCGATGTAGAGAAGCTAATTCCCATCTGCCAAATCATAGTAAGAGGTTGGCAAAGCAGCTTATCTCCAAAATCACTTAACAAATATATAAATATCGCTTAACAAATATATAAGTTTCGAGTTCCGTGAACAGCTACAAAGATGTGGTTTCAAAAAACCAAAAACACTAGTCTGGGAAACAAGATTGATTAAAGAGGATTTTCGAAGGAGAAAGGAAAGAAAAATAACTTTGACGGAGATCAAAACAAGCCATGTCAAAGGGTTTCCTTTCGATAACTATTTGCTCACAAGTTAAGACATCACTATATGTTTCTAATTTTCTTATTAACCCAATCCATATATTGAAAAGAATCAGCTTCTTATACTTCTTTTATTTAAGATTTTACCCAATTTAAACATTCTATTTGCACTATAGTGGCAGTTTCTACATTTGCCACGCCCCTTTTGTCAATCGTAGCAAAGTACCACGCCCAAATGTTATAAAGAAATGTGGATCTGTGAAAATTTCTTATTTTAGGCCCTGCAAGAAACACAACTGTTGAGGTGTCGATTACCCGTGCATAGACCAAACTTTCCTTTCTGGAAATCTAATTCGATTTGGCCTAACACAGTTGGGCCTGCTTTTTGCACCTCTTCTTTACATTTAGTTCTCCAGTAATTAAATAAAAGCTAAACAATCTCTATAACTAAGGAAATAAAGAGGCATTGTGATTTACATATCATTTGTGCCTAGCCCACCAGTCCAATGCATCTCTTCCATCGAACCCTGTTTCCCACCCGGAACTTAATTGATAGACAGCCTCGATTTCATAAAACAAATAAGAGGTTCCTAAATAACCGGAGGAAAAGTAATCTGCTTTTTCAAAAAAACCTATGACGAGACACTGGGATGGTCTTTCTAGCAAAACAAGAGAAGAATATAAAAGATCTGTGCGTCTAGATGTAGCCAAGTTGACTTTTTGTTGGGTGTATAATCAGCAAGACAATCTGGTGGAAAGGCACACACAAACAATTAATTACTACACATGATAACATAACATTCAAATTATAGTGTCTAGATATAGAACTTAACAGGTTACTGCACTCGCTGAAATATTTTTAATCACAGTAGATAGGCTCTATGAGATCACAGTAGGTACAATAATACGTTTTATGACTGCTATTTTCTTGGAAGATAATGCTTTTAGCTAGTGTATCACTGTCATTTCAAAATGCACAGGCCAAGCATGGTCATGCTCTTGCGACCATGGCCCCTGAGTCTTGTTGCCTAGCTTGTTTCTTGCACATGCACATGCATCAGATTTGAATATTTTCTAAATTCACACCAACATCTAATATTTTGGAAACAAAATCAAAACAATTTATTTGTTTTATCCTCAAAATTTCACATCAATGTTCTTTTTGGTCTGCAGGTTTGGGATTCAACTTAAACTTGATTTCTACTAGATGAATTCTTTCGCGCTCAGCTGTATAGTTAGGCTTAGCTGTATAGGTATTAACTTCCTTGTTAGGCTCAAGCAAACCACAGGACTGAAGTCTTGTCTGTAGTGCTAGCATTATCTTCTGTTTACACTGAAGTTAGCAAAGAACTGGAAATTTAGGCAGCCTTTCCACTAGCCTGGGTTAAAACATATCCGGGTTAAAAGTTATCCGTTTCTGCGTCGCGTTCCCACTAACCCACTTGAAAAACGGATAAGTTTGAAAACGGGTCTCAAAGTGGGTCAGTTTTTACCCGGGTATCTTTTGACTCACCTGCGAGTTAATGGAAACGCCGAACCCGGATAACTTTTGATCCACTTGCAACAACAGCAACGTTTAAAAATTGAGACGGCGCCAATAATCAAAAAACAAAATCCTGGATGTCGATGTTGCTTCCATTGGCCAACAACGATAGAAATTGCAGGATTATTGATGCAAATACTTTCTCTTACAACTTTTCACCCTGGATACATTTTAACCCAGCTTAGTGGGAACGATCAAAAACGGATTAAAAACGGGTCGAAGAAAATTGCCGTTTCCATTGACTCACTTTAAAAACGGATAACTTTTAACCCGGGTATGTTTTAACCCAGGCTAGTGGAAAGGCTGCCTTAGGCAGAGTAGACATTCTAGCTTAATAGACAGAGTCTTATTCCAGAAGAAAGCACAAGAAAACCACACATATTTTTAATACATTTGCCAGAAGATTATTCTTACTTTCTTGTTATGTAAATTTTCTGTTGCTGTTTATCCTTGATTATTCTTCAAATTACAGTACTGAGATTAAGTCTCCAATAATTATCTCATATCAATTGAAACATATACTTCAATGTCTGCCAACTATCTTTATCCAATATGCTGGTCTGTAAAATTTGTATGGGTAATAATTAAAATAACTCTTGACTAGACAAAGGTCTTTTCTGCTTGTGAAATTCTGAAAATCTAATCCTTTTTAAAAATTTGCTGACACCAGCGGAAAAGTACCCTTTTTTCAAAATCCTAGGCCCTTGGATTGTGGCAGTTTTTACCCCTTTCTCGGTGATTTTATGGACATGCATAAAATGCATGTTCTCCATGTAGTGCACCCGCCGGGGAAATTTGCTTAAAGTTATGTGTGTCGGAAACGTTGCGCTTATCGCTATAAGTTGAGATTATGATCTTGGTGGTTTGTCGGTAATTGTGAACAAATTATCATCAGGGACGCCATTTCATAGAGTTACTTGAAAAGTTTAAGGAGATTGGTTTTACGCGAACACATTTCACTGGTAAAAAACTGTGATCTTTAGCCACAAATGAGGGTGCAAGGAAGAGAAAGCTAAAGCTGTAGCCTTTTCTACGTGCTCATTAGAGAAGGAAATCTTCGCAGAACAATTTTAAGACATTGCTTGTTTTCGTTGTACTTTAAACCTTTTTCCAATTTCTTCTATTTTTGCCCAGTTTTGTTTTGTTTCAGTTCAAATTATCCTAGAGTCAGTTGCTTTGATTCTGACTCTCCACATTTGCATCGCTTGCACCTTTTCCAACTCATTCCTCGTTGTTAGAATGTTGTTCCTCGTAGTCATGCGTTGTTAAACGCTTAAAGTTTATTATAAAACCAACTCCAACTTCCTTCCCATTGCTATGTCAAAATCCAACCTCTTTGAATCATGGGGATTATTTTAAAAGAAACCTAACAGGCAGGGGCGGACTGGCTAATTTTTTTGGCTCGGGCAAATTTTGATCAAACCGGCCCACAAAAATAGCAATTAAAAAACTCCTCGGAAAATGCAAGTAAATGTTAGTCTGTAAGGAAAACAAGTTTTTAAATTCAGTAATTTTGTGCATGGAAAAATGCTGGTTATCAGAACATGTTAAATATGTCATTTGCTGACTAAATAGTAAATAAACAAAAATTTTTACTCATTTGTTTGACTTTCTTTCTAAATACAGTAACTTATATGTTGATAATGTGATCGTTCTAGATGTCATCTAACAGGTGTTTTTTTAAGAACATTAACATGAAGGACTCCAGGTTTGGCTGCGAAAAATTACCATGTAATCTGTTTTTTATATATTGAAAGTGGAAAAGCTTCTATCACACTCAACTTGTGAAAAATAATTTTCTAATCCTCCGGGAAACCACAATGATTTTCACTCTACTGGATATTTTTACTGAACATGCACTGGACAAAGGTCCAGCGTAAATGTTGCGTCGTTTTGCCACCCACCTTGTCCAGTCTTGTTCAGCGATGTTGAATGTTGTTCAGTCGATTTTGAAGGCAGCCAAAATTGTTCAGTGGACAGGATTAAATTTCTTTTGTTCACTGATGTTGTACAGGAATTGTTCAGTCGTTTTGCCACTCTACTGAACATTGTCCAGTTCACGCACGCGCAATCGATTAATGGTTTGGATTTGGCGTCAATTTATTTCCCATTTTCAAATCTTCAAGAAACTTTCCTAGTCAACACCGCGAACGAAATGGAAACAACGTGAAAATTCAATTCGTCGAATAGCAGAAAAAGGCATTTCATTAGTAACGACGAGTCTTCTGATCAGATTAGCTTTAGTTCCGATAAGGAAAGCGATGTCAGAGAGCACGAGGACGGTGAGTTTGATGAACCTAGCAGTCCCTGTTGCCAGTTTTCCCAGCCGCATTCTTCAACAGAGAAAAAGTTCACTGGACAATGTTCAGTCGTTTTGCCACCACCAATATTTTCTTGATGTCCATACTCTGAACAAGTGAGCAATGTCCAGTGTGTGACCAGTGCAAATGTCCAGTCGTTTTGCCGGGGCTTTATGCATCGCATTGAAACAGGGATGTTACAGTATAATATGTCGCCAAAAAGGAAATACCGTCAGGAGAAAATATAACAAAATGTCAATAACATGTTCCCTGAAGAAGTGTGTTTGGGCTGTGGTGACAATAATGAATTCATAATTTTCATGGTTTTGGAGTACTCGCGTGTATATTTATTCTTTTCCACAAAGTCTCTGAAAATTCAAGGAAAACAAATCAACGCGTGGGTATACTTTTTGCCTCGCATTCACTTTTTAAGCTAATTTATTTTTTTGCACTTTTATCAACCGGCCCTCAAACCGACCGGCCCTTCGGGCGATCGCCCGAATAGCCCGACCAGCCAGTCCGCCCCTGCTAACAGGCATTGCCTAGGATCCTCCTTTAGTCAAAATTGATAGTGTAAATATTTTAGATGCATTTTCTGCCCAATCCCTATAATGTCATATTTCCAAACTTTTTCTTGAATTCGGTCAAATTTCCTAACCATGGTGATGACCTCTAGTAAACCCCGGAGCAATCTAAACACGCCAGCCCTGCCTATTCTACTGATGTTTCCATCTTGACTGCTGCTCAACCAATCAATTAACCTGGCTGCTCAACTAATGATCGGAAAAACTATCAACCCCCTCAATGTGCTTTGACTGGAAAATTACATATCAAGCTTTACTTGAATAACTGAGACATTCCATAAGGCCCACGAATTGCTCTGTTGGATGATACTATTTCTTTGCAGACTTTTATGTTTTAGGGGTTTAGCCATCCACTAATCAAAAGTTTAGTGGTAGAAACACTATAGCGACGCCTAATGCAGCCAGATTTTACCCTAAAGATTCATAAACTATAGAGAAAATAAATTCTCCATCACAACCTGCCGTTAAATCTTCTTTACTACATTCTTCTCCCATTTTAAAGTCATTTAGCTAGAAAACGATAACTTTTCCCCAACAATGTCATGATTTTCTCTTTCCTCTTAGCCATACCCAAATAACGGATTGTAGAGCCCCAATATTAATCTTTTACGCCAATGCCTACATCCCTGGTTTTTTTCTTTCTTTATTTATTTAGAGTTGGTACAATCTTTAGCTATACTCAAGCTAATTAAAACCAATTAATTTAAATTACCAACGCTAGATATAATGTAAATTAAGTATGTTGTACAGATTTTGCATAGGTATTCCTTGCGAAGATCACAAATACAATTGAAAATTTTGAGGTTTTACTTGAATATCTGTAAAGCTGTTGAGTATTTTATTTCGTTTGGAACTGAGTCCCATATTTGGCTACATTTGTATCTAGCGGCTCCACTGTGATGAATCTGGCGTTTCTTAAGTTATGTGGTGTAAATTAAGGAAAACTAAAAGCAATATTCCAATAGCCTAGGATTCCCTTAAAACTTAATCTGAATTTCGGGGCCCCTTTCTCGACGAATTTGCCCGGGCCCTAAATTTGGAGCCAGTCCGCCCCTGTTTCTAACTCGCTGCGGGCTAACAGAGTCTGCGTGCAGGCTAACAAACCCCCAGATAGTCAGTGTATTAAGTGAACCAGTCGGTCTTCAGGGCTATGTTTCTTATCGTCTGTGTTTTTAACAAAAAGCGCATATCCCGGAATCGTCCAATGTTTTGTGGGACTTGTTTCACTTTGCACAAATGAAAGCTTCCGCTTTTATTTTGGATCCTCGACTGGATTTTTCAGAAATGAATAAATCCAGCAAAATGTTTTGTGGTTTCATCTATCTGTCTAGCCAATTAATTCCAGTGGTTTTGGGCCATATTGAGGCTATTCTGAAGTTATTTTGTACCCAGTCTTAAATGGTTCAATTTCCCTAGGGCAGGCACCTCCAGCCACATTAGACTGTCCAAGGACGCCTGCGCCATGGGGAAAGCAGGGGCAGTGACCTCCATGTCCTTACGAAATTGAGTACTTCTCTTTGTTTCACTTTTTGTCCTTTTTCTAGGCGCTTTGCCCCCGTTGCTCCTTCGAGGACAGGCTTCCCTGAAACTGTGTCGACATAAACTTTGACAATTTCAATCTTCATTGAAAATGGGAATTTATGCAAGAAATTGTTGCGCAGAAATTAGAACTGTTTTTGAATTCTTACTTTCTGCTTTACACGCTTTTTTTTTATAAGGAACCTAGCTCGGGCCTAGTTCTTTAAATTCCTTATTTTGAGACCTGTTTTGACCACTTTGTAGTTCTAAAAGTTCCTTAATAGTTCCTTAATTTTAAGTTGGCATTTAGTGGACAATAATTAGTACAGACGCAAGAAAAACAATCAAATTCAGCGTTTTGCTATAAACTTAAGAAAAGATAACAAGTTAAAACACAAAGAAGCTTCATATAATATAAAATTAATAATAATAGTCATTAAAGAAGTTGCATATCCACTCCATTGATGTCGTCTGACACAATGTAGTCTTCAGTACCGTCTTCGAAAAGAACTCTAAACTCTCCCAGCTTGGTGTTGAACCAATGTCCAGTGTGCCATTCGTCGTAGAATGCGCGTATTTTTTTATTAATCAACTCATGTTCGTAGACACGATCTTTTACATGGTCTACTCTTTCATGCTCAAGCTCGTCAGGCTCAAGTTCTTCATCCCCTTCATCTTCTTCATCACTTACATCTTCCTCACAGGCTGCTGAGGCCTCTGGTATTTGTACAGACAGTGGATTTTCGGGGCCAGTCACAGGCAATGGTGGTGGTATTGAGTACCCAATCAGACCTTCAGGCTGAATTTTCTTGTCCTCCGACCCATCAGCCGTTATTAAGCAGCCTGTCTTTTCAAAGCATCTGTACCGTGATGAGGCATAGCTCTCACTGGAAAGCCTATTGTATGCCTCACCAACCCAGTGTGTAATTAGAATTCTTCGCTTCTTGACATCCAGTTTTTCAACACTGTTCCCAAGCCAAAGATCTATATTTTCGTCACTTTGCAGCCACTCATCTTGGAGGGTTCGAACCAAAGACTTCAGCATGTTTCCAAAGCCACAATCTACAGGTTGCCAGATGTCTGTCGCACCGGCCAAACCGAACCAAACAACACCATTTAATTTTCTGACCTCACTCAGAAACAGATCATTAGTTTGCGCACTTAAGTTGTCGCAGAAAAGAACGAATTCTTCATTTTCACCTGTTTCGGAAGAATTTTGGACAGCTGGTTTCAGAGTTCTCTTCACCCAGTCGATGCTGAAATTGATGTCTGCCCAGGCGTTTGTCTGCCAGTAAACATCCACGTCTTTGTGGTATGCCTGTATTTCATCCTGGCTGATTCTTTTCCCTGTTCCACGGAAAATAATTGCAATTTTGACTGGCGGTCCTTCGGCTGCAAAGCAGATTTGTAACGTGCACTGCCGCTTATCAAGTCCCGGTCCCGGTGTGCTGAAAAAGAATTAAAGATAGCAATTTTAGAAGGAGTGGACAAATGAGCAGCCCCCCAATTTTTATAATATTTCCAAATTAATTTTTTAAAAGGCCCAGTCTGGAAAGAGTTTAAACAAAAAGCAGAAAGCGGTTTACCTGACCCAGGTTCGATGGTTTCTTTGTTCTCCGCGCGGAAAATGTTTTTCGTATGTTGTTTTACAATCGACCGCAAACGGCATAGGAACTTGGTCAACGTTGAAGCGTTTAGATGGTCGGAATTTCCCCCATTTGCTGTCATAGGAAGGCTTTGCGTTTCCTGTCTTGATCAAGCCTTCGCGCAAAGTTGTGTGCCAACCAATCATGCCTGGCAAGAAGCTCGTTTTCTCAGCCCTTTTCTTACGCTGAATTCTCCTCAACTTGATTTTGTACTTCCTGATAAAGTTGAAGACTGCAGATTTCGGGATAGCTTTAATATCTGATTGGGCACTTTGGTCGAATTCGGGGTTAATCTTCCTAGCATTTGCGTACAGCCATGCAAAAGATATTCGCATCCCCTTTGATCTTGCTTGTAGGAACTTTTCGTGAAGCATCACGAAGACTTGCTTATGCCTTGTGCTGGGTCTGATCTTTTTCATCATTTTCCTGTGGCTATCGGCGGCTGCATCAGTAATTTTCTTCTCATTTTTAACCCAGGTCGATACCATCGATTTAGAGATGTTGTATTTGAATGCAACGTCATTCTTTTGGTTTTTCTTTGCTTCCTCGATAACTTTTAGCTTAAATTCGGTGTCATAAGATAGTCTGTTCTTCTTCTCTCGATGGTGCTGACTGCTTTCTCCTGCTTCTGACGCTCTAGCACTTTTCTCTATCTCTTGACATTCCTCTACAGTTTCTTCGATGTTCTCATCCACATCAATAGCAGTTGGTTCTTTTTGTGGCTCAACAGCCTCGGCGCTACTTTCCAAGATCAATGGAATTTCATCGATTTTTTTAGTTGGTTGTTCTTTTTCTCTCTCACTGTCTTTTTTCGAAGTGCACCAAGACACGTGCATCGTAAGGCCAGACTTACTTTTGAAATGCTTGTTGCATGTGTCACAACGATACAAACTTACATCATCATCCTCAACAAACGAACGACCAGGGACTTCTTGTAACTCATTTCGATGAGGTATCTTTTTAGAAAAACCGAACTTGAACAACGTTGACTGCTTTTTCTTATCTCCCATATTACAACTACTGTAATACTCAGCCACACAAACAGAATAAGAATTCTATTTTGTTGTGACTAACCTATTTGACTAAAACTAAAACACCTAAAGTGTGAATTCACAACAAAGCACAGCTGCATGTGAGGTGAGTTAAAACGGAAATTTCTCATGTTGATTCTTGGCCCCATGAGCATGGCCGGTTTTACTGAAAATCAATGGAACCGGCTTCCTAATTGTAAATTGTGCGGAAATATAAATATATTCAAAATTAAAAAGTTCCTTAGGGATTTGGCCTTTAGTAGTAAAAGTTCCTTAAGTTTTTTGACCTTCTACATGTAGGTTCCTTATAAACGGTTCCTTATAAAAAAAAAGCGTGTACAATTTTACAATAACAATCACAGCTTTACAATTACAGAAGTATTCTAAAGCCAACAAGAGTTCCTTATGCTTAGTTCATTTATTAATTCATAACGAGAAAATTTTCATTTCAAGGTCAAACATCGCTTGCTGATATTTGTACTTGGATTCCCATGAACCGGAACCTTTTCCTCTCTTGCGGAACTGGTGTCTGCTTAAAACACTTCAAGCCGTTTTCGTGGTTCTGAATACATGTCAGCTGTCAATAAGGGCTTGGTAGAGAATCAAATTATTTCAACCAGGTCATTCGATGATAAATGTCATTGGTAAGAGGTCGCACCCTAGCTGACAGTAAGTTCGAAGTTGCACTCGTAAAAGATGGCAAAGACTGTTATAATTTTCGCTTTCATATTATTGATAGTGCAGTCCAAAGAGCATCAGAAGGAAACTTCAGACGAAGGCTCTTCCGGATTCTTAACTTCTCTACGCGAAAGCTTGGTCTTCGAAGGTGAATTTAAACTTGTTTCTTACCATTGATTTAAATTTAACGTAACGCTATTTGCTGTGCTAATGCTTATGATCAGTGGCGAAAATTGCAAGGGTGTGGGAGGCAACTGCCCCCAGGTTTTGCCAAATTATCGGTTTTGTCGTAGTCCGGTCTGAAATTACACAAATCGTGCAAAATATGATACCAGCATGAAAACTTAACAACTTATGTAGTTTGAAGTGTAGAATTAAATGCGAAACGGACCCATGCCGAAAAATGCCGCTAAAAACTATTTTTAGAACATTTAACTTGGCCCCAGTTCTCAAATTGAAATAAGTCACTTGTGAGCGATTTAGCAAATATATATCTGCAAAATTTGATATTCTATCAGCTGCACCTGTGTAGACTATAGACTTTGCCTAAGCAAGAATTGTTAGCTCTTTGCTGATTCTATTATAGGACACAATGCATTTTTGCAAAAAGTCTTTCACCTCAATCGTATTCGCATACAAACATATGCAAGTCTTTGGTTACATCACAGTAACACATTTTGAACTTGAATTTGGTGCAGGGCAGTGGTATTGCTCATGTCAGTAGTTTCTGGAAATAATTAGCACTAACAATATTTAAGAAGTTCTCCTTGTTGGTGGGAGACAGGATTGAAAATGGAGGGTAAATTTAACACCCATAAAAAATAATTTTGAAAAAAGGTTCATAATGTTTTGCAAAACGTCCCTGAGGCCACGAACCTTCTTCGTGAACAGCATTTCCCTACAATCATCTATTGTTGATGGCCGACATATAAGATCGTAAAGCAGAATAAATCTCTCAATGGACTGAGCATGATTCTTAGTAAGCTCTCTAGCTTTACCTGACGACAGCTCAGATAAATAGAAAATAATATGATAATGCCAGGAGAGGCTACTAATGCACTCAGTCAAGACAATAATTTAGTTTCTAGCTACAGCTATAAAATTGTAATTTGTAACATTGATTAGGATGCCTAATTAAAAAAAATTCGGTAATACTAAGGTTTGATTTTCAAACATCCCATCCGCTTTTCTTTCTCTACCACAGAGTAATAAAACTTTATTACACCCTGTGAAAGCATACCAACAACGTAACCTACTGCAAATATTTACTTCAAGTTTTGCAGCATACGTGTGTATTTGAAACCATCGCTTTTTATCCGTCCAAACCAAACTCAATCCACAACTTATCGATGTTGAACTCTTGAAAAAGGAAGATCACCATTGCAATGACCTCTGCGTGTACGGTCAAGATGCCGATTTCTTGTTGAATTGTTTCTGCTGCATTTTGTATGTGAAGGAAATGCGCGTGATTAAAGCCATAAATTACAAAACAAAACGTTGCACATTGATTCAGAGTGCTATACGTATGTTTCTAAAAAAGTATGATATTTTCAAATGCTGCAAACTGTTCACATTATAAGAAACTATCAAAAATAGGCATGGGAAATCAAAATGGGGTAATTTATGAACTTTGTTTGCTTTAAATCACAATTCATGCATGAATTTCGCAAAGATAGATTTATCAAATGCACTTTTGGCAATTTTTTCGCTTTGTGGACTTGGTAAGGACCAAATTAATTCTAAAAATGGAGCTCATATTTTGGCATGACATTTCAAACTTCAGATTGTATATAAATATCAAAGTTTGCAGACATAATCTCGTTAAGCCGCACGCAAGTGACGTTCTCATTTTAAGGACTGGGACCAAGTTAAATATTCTAAAAATAGAAAATGGGGTAAGTTGTGGAACTTATTGCTTGGCATAACATTCACACCTCAGATTGTTTACTAATACCAAATTTTATAGAAAACACTCGTTATAGAGTTCGAAAATGACCTTTTCATTTCAAGGACTGGAACCTAGTTCAATGTTCCAAAAATAGAATGCAGGGCAATTTATGGACCTTATTGCTTGGTGTGACATGTTACATTTCAGATTGTAGATGAATACCAAATATTGCAGACATACACCCGTTTTATTACTCGAAAGTGACTTTTTCATTTAGAGGACTGGGACCAAGTTCAATGTTCTAAAAATAGAATATGGGGCAATTTATGGACCTTGTTGCTTGGCGTGACATTTTACATTTCAGATTGTAGATGAATACCAAATATTGCAGACATACACCCGTTTTATTACTCGAAAGTGACTTTTTCATTTAGAGGACTGGGACCAAGTTCAATGTTCTAAAAATAGAATATGGGGCAATTTATGGACCTTGTTGCTTGGCGTGACATTTTACATTTCAGATTGTAGATGAATACCAAATATTGCAGACATACACCCGTTTTATTACTCGAAAGTGACTTTTTCATTTAGAGGACTGGGACCAAGTTCAATGTTCTAAAAATAGAATATGGGGCAATTTATGGACCTTGTTGCTTGGCGTGACATTTTACATTTCAGATTGTAGATGAATACCAAATATTGCAGACATACACCCGTTTTATTACTCGAAAGTGACTTTTTCATTTAGAGGACTGGGACCAAGTTCAATGTTCTAAAAATAGAATATGGGGCAATTTATGGACCTTGTTGCTTGGCGTGACATTTTACATTTCAGATTGTAGATGAATACCAAATATTGCAGACATACACCCGTTTTATTACTCGAAAGTGACTTTTTCATTTAGAGGACTGGGACCAAGTTCAATGTTCTAAAAATAGAATATGGGGCAATTTATGGACCTTGTTGCTTGGCGTGACATTTTACATTTCAGATTGTAGATGAATACCAAATATTGCAGACATACACCCGTTTTATTACTCGAAAGTGACTTTTTCATTTAGAGGACTGGGACCAAGTTGAATGTTCTAAAAATAGCTGTTAGAGGTATTTTTATGCTTGGGTCTATTTTGTACATATTCTGCATCTCAAACTACATAAGTTGTGAAGTTTTTATGCTGGTATCATATTTTGCACGATTGTTGCATAATTTTGTGTCAACAGACCTAACTATCGGCAAAATTATGTCATTTGTCGGCAAATTTGCTTGCTTTTGTGTGCATTGTCCCATCCATCCTACACTTTGAGCCACGAAATTGCACACTTCCAAATAAGAGACATAGAGAAATTAATGCCTAGTTTTGATACTGTGGTACTGTAATTCGTAGGCGATGATCCCCGAACCATCGATGATAGTCCAAAACCATCGCGGATGCTGTGCATCGGGGATCGTCGCCGATGAAGTACGATATATGAAAGCCAGGGTTCAAATTTACCTCGCTGACACAGAATTAGAGTATTCTGTGACGGAAAATAGCCTGCGTTACACCCCTGACTCAACGGTCGATTATATATCATTATGTTTGATTTTGGCAATGAAACAAAAGTTGGTACCTCTTCAAGAGAATCTTCCTCCAAGTGAAGGGACTTGTACATTACTCTGGGACTTGTCTATAATCCCCAAACTTCAAACCAATAGGATTACATTCTATTGCCAATAACCGATACCAATAAAAAACCTATAACCAATGACCTTCTAACCAATAAAAGGGATTTAGATAGTCGTTTCCTTAGTTTGAAGACTTGAAATATCCTCTGTCTAACTAAGCACGTCAGATTTTGCCAGTAAACAAAGTTTTAGTTGTATAACTTGCGTAGCCAATAGTTTTAGTGTGACAGCCAGCAGTGAAGTTTTAAGTTCAGGCGATTCCTTGGCTTAAGAAGTTTGAGCTCGTGTCTTGTTGCTTTATTTGTACACAACTTGAAGAAGGTTGTGAACTTCAAGTCGACGACACCTTTTATAATTTTGAAACCAAAGTTCCTCGAGGTCTTCTATACGCAAGAGTTGGGAAATCAAGAGCATTAAGACGCCTTTTTAAGGCAATCTTCTCAACGATGGCACTAATTTGTGGCTTTTCTTTGGACGCTTTCTAGCGAACGAATGTCTTTCACGAGGCTTGGGTTCCAAATTAAGCAGGCAGATTCAATAATGGTCTAACTAAACCTATGCACAATGTTTTGCAAGTATCAAAATTTAAATACTTGATCGTTCTTTTATTGAAGCGAAGACACCGTTCCATTTTCTTACTCAAGTGGCGATTTGGTTTTGAGATTTTAGATTGGTATCGACGATAACTTTCGGTTTCTTTCGGTTATTTTATTTCGACTTGGCGTTTGTTTTTTGATCAACTGTGTAGAGAGAATTTGGGCCTTCCTTCTCCCCTTTCTTAGTGCGTACGTGCTTGCTTATTCTAATTACTCCTTTTAACCCCTGTGTTCATTACATACGTCATTACTACACATTGGGGTACATTACCTTCTAATTCCATTCGAATTTGACTTCGAAAGAAGTCGTTGATCGGTCCTTCGCCCCAATCCCGACCAAGTTCCCTTTTATGCGGTTGGTTGAAAAGGTGTATTGCTGACGCACGAGTAGAAAGGCGAAGAAAACTTTGATGTCTACAATACGTCAACAATATGGAAATCCTTGTTTATTTGATTTTAGATTTATTTGATCGCAATTAATGCTTTTATCGTAGGGCACTTTCTCTTGAAAATCAGCTTATGCTGAAATGCAAGCCACTCTTAAAAGAATCTAATTTGAAATATAAGTACAACAAAATGAAAGTAGAAGATTTCGGAACATATCAAGACCAAACTAGACTTCTCTTATTAATTTAATGAACCCAAGAACTTAATTTAATCAAGCGACTTTATTACGTTATTTTCATCTAGGCACAAAATGGTGTGGCTTAGATGACATTGCAGAATCGTATGACGACTTGGGGGTCAACATAGAAACGGACAAATGTTGCAGAAGCCATGACCTCAGTTGTCCCATACGAATCAAGTCATTTCAAAGAAAGTACGGCCTGTCGAATTGGTCTTGGAAAACTTCATCGCATTGCGACTGTGAAATTCGTTTCAAAAGTTGCCTTCTCAAGGTAAGTCTACTTAAGGTAGAGTTACTTTCCTCGAAATACATCTGATATTATCAACTCTTTTTCAAAATCCGGCAACGTACCGTCTATATCAAAATCTATTCTGCCCCAAGAACTCCCTTATTCTTGCTTTAAATGAACCCAGTAAGGCAAAGTCCCCTATACGGGTTGGGGTCTTTTTTTGTATACTTGCTCCCTGATATCCTAAGGAGTTTTTACAATATTCAACACAAAGCCGAGGAATTTCGAAAGCATCTGTTTTACTTTCGTAAATATCCCAAAATATCAATAATCGAAAAACCAAATAGTCACTAACTGTCGCATTTATTGATTGATTGTCACTAAAAGGAAAACAGAAAAAAGCATTGGTTTTTAACTTAGCGTTCGATCAAATTTTGGAAAAAGCTAGAAACCCTACTTTTCTGGAAACAATCATACTGATTCACATATTTTTCTCTTGGAAAATGATTCAACAAACCCAAAAAATGTAGCTAAGATTTAAAGGCAGACATTATGTTATTAAGAATTCAACAAAAGCATGAAACTGCTTGCCAAACTCTGAAATAGACTCTGTGAAAAAGCTGCTTTGCTACCCAACCGTCTTGATTAATCAACGAAATTTATCGGAACATTCCGCAAATTCTTTCTCATATATCCAGAGTTAAATAGATGGCAGACCCTATTCAGAAAATAGGAAAACAAACAACACAATATCTTTCTCTATTGACCTTGGTCAACAGCTTCAAATGTGCAAAAATTAAAGATGCAAAACAAAATAAGCGAGCAAATAAGTATCTTAACCAGTTTTTTGCTTATTTTCCATAAAGTCTTCTGCGGAAGCTTCGTCTGCGGTAGTATCTTCTGCGGAAGATACGTCTGCGGTAAAGTCTTCTGCGGAAGATACGTCTGCGGTAAAGTCTTCTGCGGAAGATACGTCTGCGGTAGTATATTCTGCGGAAGATACGTCTGCGGTAGTGTCTTCTGCGGAAGATACGTCTGCGGTAGTGTCTTCTGCGGAAGATACGTCTGCGGTAGTGTCTTCTGCGGAAGATACGTCTGCGGTAGTGTCTTCTGCGGAAGATACGTCTGCGGTAGTGTCTTCTGCGGAAGATACGTCTGCGGTAGTGTCTTCTGCGGAAGATACTTCTGTGGTAGTATCTTCTGCGACCGCTCCACAAGGGATCTGCTACAGAGCCGTCCTTTTCTACATCCTGCAAACTGTCTAAAAGAGACCGTTTGTAAAGATTAAGAAAGTCATAAAAAATGAAGTAAGAAACGCCTGAATCTGAATCTGGGGTGAATTGAGCGTGTAGCTAGCGCTCTGGGTTCAACGCTGTACGTTAGCTTTAAAAATGGATATTTCTGTAGGGCTCTGGAAAAATCTAGAAGAATGATTTTGAAGTTTCAAAGAGCTGCAAAGCTTTACATCGAGTAAAATGTTCACAAATCTTATCATTTTCAGTACCTTTAGCTATTTTATTGTCCTTATGCAGTTCTGTAGCATCACTTTCCTCGTCTTCAGAGGGCTCTTCAGCTTCTGGGTCTTCCACTTCTTCACTTGCAGAATCTTCCTCTACATGAACACTCTTCTCCGCCACCTCGTTGGTGTTTTCCTCGACAGCTCCACCTAAAAAATTAATTAAATCCGGTGTAAGCTCAACTATTGAGGATTGCTACTTAAAAAGATCACAATAGCATTTGCTAAGTAGGAATTTGGTTACGTGAACACTTTGATAAAAGCTGCAGATTCCAACAATGTTTTAACTTTGTATCACAAAGCAAAGTATTTCACCAAATCTTCCCCTTCTAGCTTATCGACGATGAATAGTGTTTATTGAGTAATGACTGACTGGAGATAGACTTCAATCGCAAAATGGAAACTGCGTGAACACAGTTTGTGGAGCGAAATGGCACGGTATCTTCGTTTCTACTTTCACGACATTCGATTTGAAACAAGGGGGCTATGCATTATATAACTATACACTTAATCCAACTAGGCTGTAATCCAGCAGCCGCGCCCGCGATCGTTCACATCGCTGACTAGATTTGTGAATAGGAATGGAAGTGACACTATTGACTTTCTATTCTTTGTTCAAATCTTAATAATTCTAAACGAGTGCATGGATCTTTCTTCGCCCGATCACATCTTTACCAGTGTCTTGACTAAATAATAGCAAGCAAGGCTGCACCTACCGTTGATTGAAATGACGAGTCCAAGAAGGACACAAAACAGCAACACGGCCTTCATCTTGGAACAGGTTCGCAGCGTTCTCGGCCCAAACCTGCCCTAGCACCAATGTTCCCACACAGAATATCTCTATTCTGTGCCTCCAAACTGCCAATGCAACGCAATTCTGCTCTTTTATACGCACAAATCTGGACTTCCGGTTGAATATTTTGTCCATTAGTCCATTGAATATTTTTGACCAAGACTGCCCTCTCTGCTGTCACAACCAATCACTGTTTTGTTCCACGCCAATGAAGCCATAAAGTAGAAATTCCTTTATGCGCTGGCTGTGAAACTTACAAAAGGTTGCGGTTCGAGGTTGAATGATATGATTCGAACATAGGTAAAGCCCTAAGGCTAAATACAAATGTTACCAAGGCAGCCTTTCCACTAGCCTGGGTTAAATCATACCCGGGTTAAAAGTTATCCAATTTTAAAGTGAGTCAATGGAAACGGCACTTTTCTTCGACCCGCTTTAAATCCGTTTTTGATCGTTCCCACTAAGCTGGGTTGAAATGTATCCAGGGTGAAAAGTTGTAAGAGAAATCAGTATTTGCATAAAAAATCCTTCAATTTCTATCGTTGTAGGCCAATGGAAGCAACATCGACATCCTGGATTTTTTTTTATTTTTGGCGCCGTCTCAATTTTTAAACGTTGCTGTTGTTGCAAGTGGATCAAAAGTTATCCGGGTTCGGCGTTTCCATTAACTCGCAGGTGAGTCAAAAGATACCCGGGTAAAAACTGACCCACTTTGAGACCCGTTTTCAAACTTATGCGTTTTTCAAGTGGGTTAGTTGGAACGCGACGCAGAAACGGATAACTTTTAACCCGGATATGTTTTAACCCAGGCTAGTGGAAAGGCTGCCCAAGTTTACACCTAAAGAATCAAAATTTTCCAGTAACTCCATTGGCAATCTTCTATTCCTTTGCTGCTGATCGATTCCATTGATTTTTATACATTTATATCCGCCAATAAGGATGCTGTTCCTTGTTCTATTTTCAAGTTCCTTTAGAAAACCATAGGGGATTTTCCTGAATTTCCGCTTTCTGTTTCCATTTATTTTTTACAAATCAAACATTTTTGAAAAATGTCTTTGCTTCGCATAATCTGCCAAATCACATTTTCCGCTGTACTGGGCAACTTTCTCCACTGGAATTTCAGAACAACAGAGAATAAAGAAATATGCGGTATTGTTGATCTGCTAAAGAATCTTTCGGTAAAGAATAGACGTAGATTATAGCAATGATCTGATCAAGTGCCTAACCATACAATTACAATTACAATTGCATTTTGTCGTCGCTTTGATTTGAGTAAAAGCTATCCATGCTGTGAGGAAAATGCTGGCCTAAAGCTGAATTCACACTGGACGCGTCACGGCGCGGCGCGTCATGACGCTGACCAAATATGGTTAGCATTTTCGGCAGCTATGCGGACGCAGCACGTTTCTCAGGCACGCGTCAACGAGCGTCAAAGTTAAATAAGGTCCAGTTACACTATACCGGATTGCTATCGGAGCGGAGTAACTTTCATATCGGATAGGGGTTTGAGTTACACTACGCCACACCAATTCGATACACAACACTCTGGTGGTGATACGAAAATCATTCCGGAATCACTCCGTAGCGGAGCGTTGTAGTGTAATCGCACGAATCCGATATGCTCCACTTTGAAACAAACGATTTTCTTATTGTTTTCTGCTTGAAGCAATTCGATCGATAGTGAATAATGGTGCTTTCTGAGATTTTGTTGCTGTTGGATAATGCCAAATCGAAATCGTGAAAGCATTTTCGTATTTGGATTTCATCTCTTCCCGAATTTCAATGAAGTGGCCCTTGGGCGAAAAACATACTTTAACACATCAGATAGCAACACAATCTCGCTGTCCTTCCTAAGAAACCCATCATTTATTTCTCAGTTTCATGGTTGTTTTCGTCATTTTATTCATCGGTATTGAAAACCAATTCATAACAGCACATAGATTCGAAAATATCATCAAAAAATTTTATCTGGTGGATTTTTTGTACCAGAAATGCAATGGAATACAGGCTTATGAGCGAGCGGAGCGTCGTAGTGTAACTGCTACCCTAAATATCACTCCGGAGTAAAAGTTACTCCGCTCTGCTCCGCTCCGATAGTAATCCGGTAAACTCTAGCCTAAATTTAACTTTTACGCTCGGTTTCGCTTCAGAACAATAGAAAACCTAGAGAATAATGACAGCCAGAAACGTAAACAAAGATCTTCTGAAATAGGCCATTATAAAACTGTATTGCTTGTACGGTAAAGTATATTTTGATGAGTCTCTCTGATTAAAGCATCGGGGGGCTAAATTCTGAAAGTAACAAAAACAAATCACATTTATTAGTTTATGATAAGTAACAGTATTATTCATGCTTAGAGTCTCTGTCTATAAAGATGCCTGGTCGATGTTCAATTCAACAATGATGTTGAGTCATTGTTTGTTCCGTTTTGGTAAAAAAAAATATTTCAATCACTCCCCGTTAAGCTTTCAATACCTTCCAAAGGTTTACTTCCGAGGGATTTAATTTACTGAAATTTTAGGGAGTGTTGATAAAAATAAGCTGTTTAATTTTCCCTCGAATTTTGACAGGAAGGGAAACTGTCAATTGATTTTGTCGTACTGATTTTGTCGACTTTGGATTAAAGCTGGTTCCAATGATTTCTGTCGAAACATAAAGATGTCTCTTTTTCACCGAGCTGGCTATTCTGTTCAATATAAAGCTGTGCTTTCCCAAGAAATGAAAGATAAAATTAAATGGATAAGGTTAAGGGCAATATATGTACCGATCCGTTGGGTAATTGTCAATAGCGATCTAATACGGGCTAAATAACTAGCGACCTGAAATCAATAGATAGACTTGAAAGAATCATTTTAGTGGTTCATTGATCTGAAAATATCTACATTGAAAGAGTCTCTAAAGATTATTTCTAATGGACAACCAGAACGCTCCTAATGTTCACTGATTTTTTTGTATATTTTTGTATATATAAGTATTTATTTTCAGACTCTTTTAATTAACTTGTGATGATAACAATTAAATTTAAATATTCGAAGGGAACAGCGTTAAAAAGCATTCGACCCACACTTTTGTGCAGAAGCCCAAACTACAGAACTCCTTCTTCTCTATTATTCCCATTAGCATAAGAGAAGCGCATAAGGCCTAAATATCAAATTGAAGCATGACAATTGCACCTAATGCAAATAATACAAACAAGCTAAAATAGAACTCCTAGCGAAATCAAATTCCACAACTTTCCACGTGCAATTAATTCTGATAAAATTTCATTTTGTTAGCATCAATCTTAAAAAATACAGTTTGAAATTAATAATTTTTAGTTTCAAAGTCTGTATCCGATTTGATGGTATCTCAGTCTTTAAACAGTGTATAATTGTATAGTGAGATAAAGCTTTGAGTAACAAGGGTAATTCCAAGTAAGCCCTTAGCACGTTCGCTTGGCAGTCTTACTGCAGATGACTCCCAACACAAATCACCCGTATAATCCATAGTTGGTCTGAAACGGGACAAATGACATGCACCAATCAAACTTGTACCACAACCTCCTTGTGCCAAGTGGACCGAAAGTTTGTTCCATCCATCTGATTTTTTATTTCTACTTTCAGTGAAATTGTTATAAATTTTCAATACTTGAGGAAAGGAAAATTGTGACGTCACCATGACATCAGGACTACGACCAATTTAAAAACCAATTCTACTAGTGGATTGCCCTAGTAAATTGGTTTACAACTTCAAAACCAATCCCACCAGTGGATAACTGTTGTAAAACGCTTTAAAAGTAAGCTGTGGTACCACTGCTGATTCAAGAGTTTTTGGGAAAACTGACCGACTTTGTCAAGTACCAAAACGGGTACCGACTTTAGAATATTTTCAAGTTTTGTCACAAAATGGCACAACCGTAACTGGGACCACACAGCCCCTTCAGAAATCAGAACTACATCATCCTAGAAGAAATTTTCCTTGAAGCATTTATCTCACATTTTCTGTTCGTTAGGCATAGGCCTTGTGATATATTAGCTGTCAAGTTGCCGCAGAACGACTTTCTGCCGGGTAAAAGCTTTGTGAAAACATAAAAAGATGTGTTTCTTCGTACATTCTGCCATACTTTGCAGGGTTTGTTTGATTATGTGAGTAAAAAGCGTCGAATGATAATGGAGCCGCTTCTGCTCGCCGTAGAGAACACAAGCAAATGTTCGCTCGTTTAACTACAAGTACCAGAATGCATTGCGCCATGACGTAATAAGTGGAAGCAATTTAAATCATTTTCTATTCAGAAAAAAAGGGGATGACATAGACTCTTTGACCATTCAAGTTTTTGCCATACCTTCCTGTAAATGTGATTTTTATGCAAAATGCGGTCCCTTTCATTCACAAAGGCAACGTGAAATTGGAGCCAGCATTTCGTATTTTTTGTGTGTGAGCAGGGACATTCTTCAGTGGCCGAAAGTTCTTTAGAAGCGAGCAACAAAAGCAAAAGATAAACAAATTATGCAAACAGGAAAATAGGGAAAAGAAAATTTAAGTAACTAGAACCCCACTGCTTGACAGAATGCCATGGAAATGAAGTTTCATCCCAAACCCCTTTTATGCAAATGCCAATGTGTATGGATGCTAGAATATTGAAAACATTGCCATATGATTTAACTTACCAGTGAGATGGTTTATTGAGTCCAAATGCTTTCGCTGTTGACTGCCATCGATTAGCAGCAGGACAAAGTTAAGAGCTAAATAGCAGCCAATCCAGTTCTTTCGACGCTCCACTGTCCAATTTGAATTTTTTTGTTTAAAAACTAATTTATCGTCGAAACATTTAAATCCAATTCGTGGAAACTTCGGCCATATCTTACAACATGACCCCAATCAACGCAACATTGATTTTCGCGCGAATTTTGCAAAATGCATTGTGGACCATGCACGTGGTCTCACAAGCCAATGAAATACACACGGGAATAAGTTTATATTCACGTTGCAGCGTGATTATGCTTTGGGAAAAAGTTCTTTGTTATCTGTGAAGAAATCAAGAATGGAAGTGTCCTGTTTATCTCAACAGTATTGACACTAGTTATAGCAACGAGTCTGTTTTTTCAATATATATCTTGATATAATGTACAAAATGAGAAAACAATATCAGCCTACGATCTTAGAATAGCGGCATTTTGTGAACAGCAGCATTTCGTGAATAACAACATTTTGCGATTGGATGAAAGTTGGTCTTGTGATTCACTAACTCAATCAACCTGGCTAGAAAAAATGCATGCTGACGACACTTGCTACTTAAAGAACTTCGAGAGAATTGCTGAGATTGTAAATAGGGAAAAGGCCGAGCTGATAAACATATACATTCTGATATGTCCCAGTTCATATTCATATAGAATTGAAAAATAGGCTGATACATTTACAAAAGAATCCCACTTGAAAATCTTTTCCATTGCCAGAATATTAATTCTCTGAAATGAAGTATAAATAAAACTAATGAAACAACATAAAAAACACAGTTATGGTGAGATAAATGAAATAATTTTAGTAAATTTAACTTTCTTTGGTTTCTGCAAAAACCATTATTTGGATCATCCATGTGATCTCCAAAGCTTGAGAAAGGATACAATGGGATCCAACGCAAATCAGATTCGTGGTCAATCGCCGGGTTACATGAGGTTTTTTAATTACACCCTTCTAGGTGAAAATAATTGGGATTGCATGAAGGTTTTCAACAAAGGAAAACTCTATCCTGTGGTGTGAATGATCTATTAGTTGATGATAAACCAAACATAAACGAGCGTGCCATTTATGTTTTGTGATGGTGATGCTAGAGACGGTTCACCAACGGTTCATCAACGAATCACCATCCAGTAACTATAGGCTTCATTGCAAGTTTCCACGATTCACCAACGATTCACCACCAAGTATATAAGGGTTATAGTAATATTCTTTAACAACAGTGGTCAACCGTTGGTGAACCGTTGGACCCTGAACTTAAGGTAACAAATAAAAATGGTGAACTGTTGGTGAACCGTTGGTGAACCGTTGGTGAATCGTTCATAATTTTTGATTTTTTCATTAATCACGTGACTTCCTACTTTTCGTTTCAAATTGAACATTTAGGTGCAAAGTTACCATTCACATACAAAGTAAACAGAAAATTTGTTCGCCATCATTGTTGAGTTAAAGCAAGTGCAGGATATACTCTTGCGTCTGCATCTCCCAGCCCCGCTTATTGGTATTATACTAAAAAGTCCACCCAAGACATGCTAAATTTCGACCCCTGGTCTCACATTTCCGAGATTTGTATATCAAGAAACGTGATGATACACTATTTAGAACTTAATTAAAAAACTATATTGTTTTGTTAAGAAAAATTTTTGTTTTGTTTTGAGCCAAAGCTTTAAGGAAGAAGTGCCTCGTTCATATTTATTCTGTTTCCAATTGAAAGGGGTTGCTAATAATTCCCCCCTAATTAGAATCTGGGCAACCTTTCAACTCACCCCTGTCACCCTTTTATTCCATACCCGTCAGTTACTGAAATGTAAAAGGTTTTCCACCAACCTGTTTATTTTAGGCCTCCCCGTTTATTTTTGACTCAAGAGTAATTAAACAGAGGCAACATAAGACCATAACATACCTGATAGACTAACATCAGATACATAAGGGCTGGTTGCAAAATTCAGCAAAACTTTCTAGTTTGACATTGACAAGGGAGTCTCATCTCCCATAGGCCCCCCTAGCACTCTCACCCCTGCCTATAAAAAAACGGCTATATTATTAATAACTATTAAGTGAACGCCTAAACCTTTTGCTACCGTAGGCGAACACCCAAGTATCAAAGATGGTCCATGCAATCTACTTCAACACGATTAAGCCTCGCTGCATCAGATTAAAGACACTGAGAAAGAGAACTTGCGTGGAAAGACGGTGGTGGGTGTGCAGGAAGTTCAATGTCAAAGTAGAACACAAGGCTTATTTTGTTCCACTGGACAAAATACTTGGAGTTAATACAACCAGCTTGATATAATATCATAAAAATGTCAGTGTATGTTTACATTGGACAATTACAAATTTTTCCATGATTTTAGTAGTTCTTTATTTTGCTCAACTCTAATATTTATGAAAAAATCTTGTTAAATTTGTGTTATCATTATGGAAATGCTATTATAGATTTTGCAGTAGAAATATGATCATCAAAAGACATTTAAGTTAAAGAATTTCACGCCTTGCTAGACGGTGTAAAGACTTCCTTTTGAAATAACATGAAAAATCAACAACTTTACAAAATTCTGATGATTCAGCCATGTATTGGTCAAAGTTGCTGACGTTGCACGCTGTTAGATCGTAAAAAAAGCTATTTTTCGTATAATTGGTATTTAAAGGGCATTATAAGCAGAGGAAGTTTTGGATTTGATCTTCAGGAATAACCACAACCACCGGAGTTTTGATGGTCTATCTTTTTGCGCAGGGCTCCAGAAAGCGTTTGTCGTGCTTAAGCTGTGAATAGGAAAGATTTAGAGATGGGGAATCTTGATGTTTTCATACAGAGCATTTCCAGCCTGTTGGCTCGTTATTATAAGATTAGAGCATACACACAGCCAACGATTTTAGAAGCTAAATATCAACTCGTAGCAACTTTTATAGAGCCGCCTCACTTACATTTATTGTTGATGTTTTCATACAGTGCTGTATCTTTAACACTAAGCTTCTTTGCAAGAATGTTCCGATCTCCTTTTCTCTAAACTTTTATCAAAAATGAGTTTTTCCTCTGATAATTATTACTATTCGATTATTCAAAAACTCATTATTCATACATCAATTCAACATAAATTAAAAAGAGGTTGTTTTAGCAATTGTTGCTTATTAATGTGTTTCTTTTTGTTAATAAGATTTTATCCAGAATTCCTGGGTCAATCCAAAAAAAATTGCCGACTAAGTTTTGGATGGATGTTGGATGAAATGTCCAAATCTATGCCTGGGCCTAAGTTTCTTGTTTTTTTATTTACCTTGCCTCCACCAGAACGGAAATTCTAAGCTCTTCTTTCATGAAAAATATAGATAGAATCAACTATTTGAACAGAAGTAATTCACATCTGCACGCAGAAGGAACATGCAGCTTGACGAATAGTTTCTGACTAGGGAACGGTACCCGGATAAATTTTATCCGCATCAAAGTTAGTTCAGATAGGCGTCGCGTTTACACTAGACTCTCGCTATCCGCACAAATTTGAGAACGGCTATCCGAACAAAATTAGTTCACCTAGGAAAGTGGATTAAATTAGTTGGGATAGCTATGTGGTACAGTTTAAACGCTTCTATCCGGATAAATATTATCCACATCGTATCTTGCTCGTAAGCGACCTTTCGTCATCTTGGCTGCCTTGTTGTCGATAAATACTCGTGTTAAAAGTGCAGTATCTTGCCAGTCCACGTAAAGTTGGCGTCTTTGTCAGCTCTCCCTACTTTCGTTGCTAGTCCAGTGTCATTCTGTTTCAAGAATAAACTATTAAAAAAAAGGCCTAATTTGTATTGACAATATCTTTGGATTTGGTTTAAAAGAGAAGCAGATGATTTTGAAGAGAGAATGAAGTCTTTTACGTTGGCGACAATTTTTATATTATTTTGTTGCCCAGAGAAGACTTCATTTTGGGCGTTCGGTGCATGATTTAGGTCATGTGACTGCCATTATCCGGCACAGTGTAAACGGGAGGGCAAAGTGGACAAAATTTGTGCGCAAATCAATCCGAATAAGTTTTATGCCGATAAATTCTATCCGGCACAGTGTAAACGGGGAAAAAGGACCCTGCGAGCATTGAAGAGACTGGTGAGGCGTCGGAATGTGGAATCTCAAAGGGCAACCTCTCTGAAAATACTGATGCTTGGTCTAAATTGTTGAGGTTAAGGAATGTAGGTAGAGCAAAACATCAATCCTATTGGGAATAAACTCGAAGCAGTAAGAGAAATAATTGCAACTAACATAAGGCTGAGACCCCAAGATGCATTGATTTAATTTTGGAAAATCGTGGTTATAAACATTTTGACCAAACAAATTTAAGACAAGACTTGGACGCAGCGTGTATACTTCAAATTCAAACTATGGGGTGTTTGGTACTGGGCAAAATATGTTTTATTTATGAATAAGGCTATAGTGTTATAGTTCTATAGGCTAATAATGCTATAGGCTAAAGTTCTAAATAGAAACTAAATTTGGGTGTTCTACAAGGATCGGTTTTTTGACTTCTCCTTTTCAACATCTACTTGAACGATCTTTTACTGTCTATTGCTGATATTGAGATACGCAATTATGGTGATGATACCACTCTTTATACATGTGACCAATGTTTCCAAAATTAATAAAACGGTTCTCTGTCAACTACTTTAAGCTAAAAGAAGACAAATGCCATTTTGTAGTATTAGATGCCTCCAATAACGAGCCTGTTATCATCAAGATCGGTAATGCGTCTGTGCAAAATAGCACTCATGAAAAGTTGCTAGGTATTACTATAGAAAATGTTGCTCTGTCAAAAGTCTAGCAACAAGTTGTATGCTCTCTCACGTATTGCCAACTTCATGAATCAAGGCAAGTTGAGGTACAAATTTTCCTGGTACAATTTACTTACATTGATCGTTATTTATTCATCATATTGTACCGCACGCATTTTAGTATATTTATGGTACTTAATGAGAGCCTTTAAAAAGAGTCAGTTTCAATGTTGTTCCTTGGTGTGGATGTTCCACAGCCGAAAACTTCGACACAGAATTGTTAAATTACAACAAGAAAGGGCACTAAGAGTTAGGTATCAGAACTATGGATCCAGTTTTGTGGAAAAGAGAATAGGAATAACTGTGCACAAGAGAAACTTACAGCTTTTCATGAGCGAAATTTACAAGAACGAAAATGGCTTGAATCAAGCCTTTATGAAAGAGGTTCGTTGTGAATTTGAAAATCAGTAGAATCTTAGGAACCCTAACCATTTTTCTCTCTATGAACTGCTTAATATGACAGGGAAACCATTCGGTTTAGAGGCCCACAAGTCTGGGTTACCGCCCATAAAATTTATGAAAGGATCTAATTCATGAAATGATATCTTAGTGAGTTTGAAAAAAATTAAATCTTCATCTGCCACTGCCACCTATGTCAAACATAGAATCATCTGCCACTGCCACTTATTCCAAACTTAGAATTCATCTGCTTTTAATGTTTTTATACTGAAAATGTTTTATTGTAATATTTACTGTATTTACTAATTTAACTGCTGTCTGTAACTTTCTACTAAATATAAATATGTAATTTGTTAGTTAAGCTAAATTGGCATTTATTATTGCCACTGTTTTCTATTAGCCAACTTTTTAAGAAATTGATAATTAGTATAATCCTTACCTTTGAAATCTTTGCTTTTTTACATTACTGAAAGAGTCTCATTGGCTGAAAGCATTTAATTTGCCACCATCTTTCAAGACTGACACCCTCGTCGGGTTTCTTGAATTAAATAAAAAACATCGTTTTTAAAATTTGGTAGAAGTTAATCGAAATTTCATACTTTTTTACTGAATAAGCAGTTGCTTCATTAAAATGTTAGCAGACCAACAAATTATTTCATTTTTGCATCTATTGTGATAAGTTCTTTCAAATACTCCTCTAAAGCAAGTGTACGCTGTTGTGTAAGGCATATTTCAACATCACAAATTCACAATGTTCAGAAAACTTTGGGCAAAAACAATATTGTGGATAGTTTTCAATAATATCATGATATGTTATCTTTAATTTAGTTTATACATCTCACCACATACCAAACAGACTTCTGCACAAAAGAAATTCTAATAAATTAATATAGTTAAAAATTCAATACTATATTTATTTCTACGAGTTCAAAAATATTTATCTCAAAATTTTGATATCTTGTGGGTGGTCATGCAAGGTTTTTAGTCTTTACTGATATTTATACTTCTTTAGATACACTGATATACCTAAAAGCAAATCAAAACAAAAGGCCTATTGCGTTGGATCTTTCTGTCGCAAGCTTAAGACTCTTACGCAACCGGCAAACTTTGCGACTATATTTTCAAAACCGGCCTAATATCGTGCTGTATGGAAATACAAAGCACAATAAATTTCTCAAAGACAGCTGCCACTAAGCATGCTGGGTCCGCAAAAGTCCTTAAACACCATGTGATTAATTACACAATGATGCACGTAAGCCAATCACATTTGCCAACGAGCAGGCATCGGCGGCAATTTCTCATTGGTTTTAACTCTGGTATTTACTGCTCTCCTTTCATATTGATCCATCGCCATGAAAGAGATTGCCAATGTCTACTAATCCTTTTATACTTTCTCTTGAAGCGTTATGTTCAAATGTTGCAGCCATCCCACAATGCAGTGCAAACTGTCTTTGTTTGATGTCGAGACAGTAGACGTGAAATGACCCTTTTGTCTTGTGCTCTGTATTTTTTTGGAATATAACTTCATCATGTTTGCAGGAGGTATTGTCGGACACAGCTGATACTATGCCCATTGTTAAATCTCACAGACAGAGCAACCTTCTTCGAGAACATTGGCCACTGCAGTAGCCTTAAAAGGTTCATTACCCATATTATGGGCTTTACCCACATTAAGGACTTCTAGCACAGTCCCATATCCACTGCCTAAGAGGATAACCAATACTATCCTGCACGGTACTCTGAAGTGGGCCTAAGGCTAGAGAATATGGTTATGTTCTAGGGTTTGTGGTCCTGACAGGTTCATTACCCAAATTTAAGGCTTTACCCACGTTAACCGCAGCTAGCAGAGTCCCACATCCACCACCTAGGAGGGTCACCAATACATGATACCTGAAACGGGCCCAAGGCTAGAGAATATGGTAAAATTCTAGGGTTTGTGGTCCTGACAGGTTCATTACCCAAATTAAAGGCTTTACCCATATTAAGCATAACTAGCACAGTCCCACATTCACTACCTAGGAGGGTCACCAATACTATCCTACGTGATACTTAGAAATGGACCAAACAACTAAAGCATAAGGAAATATCTTTAGGCCTGTTTATGCATCTTTGTTCAAATACTCACTATTCCATGTTCTCTAAACAACCTATTTTGAAGTCCATCAACACTATTATTGCGATGAAATGTCCATATAATTACAAGGTTCAGTGCAACAACAAATAGTGTCATTCAATAATAAGTTTCACTGCCTCTTTTTGATTTCGAGGTGGTATCATAGTCTTGAAGAAAAACAGCGGGAACGACATGTTATTTCAAAATTTGCCCATTCTTCTTCTTTCCCATGGCCTCACTAGACGTATATACAGTTTACCAAATCAATTCTCATACAGCACAAAATTACATTACTAGCACCATTTTTGCAACCAATGCGACAACTTTGGCGCTAAACATCAGTTGCGTTCCCTCGGTGTTGCCGCTTTCCAATTCCATTGGGCATGTGATAAGTGGCCTGTACGCTTGAATAATAAGGCGTGCCGTTCTCATCGCGCGGCGCCATAAATGTACCGCGATACTTCTTTCTGAACCTATGTATAAGGAAAGCCATAACTAGAATTATGACCAACGCGCCTATTACAAGTCCAGCGGTGATCCACGCGACGCTACTCTTTTCCAGCTTTTTCTTCTCCCTCTTCCCGGAATGCGGTGTCTGTTGCTAAAAGAAAAGAAACGATAAAATGTCATTCTGTAGCATTATGTTCAACGGTAAATAAATACTTTCATATAAAAATTTATAAAAACGTTGCTATGATATTTAACTCTATTTGTGGTTAGGATGTGCCTCCCACCGTAGAAGTCCTATTTGTTCCGTTTAATCCTATACGAGTAGTGACACGGCTTGCTTCTATTTCTGATTGGTTCATGAAACTTAAAACCCTACACATACAACGCTAGACAAGTAGGATTAGAAAGAATTCATCTTACGATAGTTGATGCTTCTGGGATGACGTCACGAAGCTTGTCCAGTATAGTAGGTTTTGCTTGCTTGGACTTGGTTGCTTTGTCATGCGGGGCCTTCGATTTTGGAACGGTTATTACATCTTCAAGATAAAAAAACATAAAACTGTTAGCAACAGTTATCAATTACCAGATATTCTTAAGAACTACGAAATGATCGTATTGATCAATTCAGCAATGAACTAAAAATTTTTAAGCTTATCAAATAATTACGGTTCCTGACATAATTATCCAAAGAAAATGCTCAGGAGATGCCCTCTTTCTGCGAAAACTTTAAACTTCTTTGCACTAAACTTTTGTCTTCATATTCGGGAAAAGGGTCGAAATTTTAGTCTGAAAGCAGTTCAATGTTGTATTGCTTGCAACATGATTTAATCACAACAAAAAGTTTTACAAGGAACTTTTCCGTGATTTGTGTCAGAGAGTGAGATAATACATCCGGACCGATTTTAGGGGTCAAATTTGTATACCTTTGCAAACTTGATATCTTTATAAAACCTGACAGCAGGAACTGTATGGAAACTGCATCCGGACCGATCCGAATACATATAAACAGATCCGAAAATGAGGTAAAAAGGGATATAAATGAAGCTTAGAGCAATATCCTATTGGTGAATTTTATGAACGATTCAATAACATAATTTGATGATAATCTTGAAAAATTAAGCATGATAAACAAAGTTATCACACCTTTGATTGGTCTTGGCTTTATGCTACACCCTCTTATCACTTTGCCATCGATTTCGGTGTTCAGTCTCTGTCTTTCGCCAGTTTGTTCCAAAATATCAGCAGCTTGCAACGTGCCCCTTATAACATCAACCTGCAATAAACATAGTATCTTTTATCTGTTTATAACAATATTATGACCACGTGTCAACGGAATCATTAAATTGGTAAATTAATATCACGTGATTAGAGGGCATGTTATGTTTACAGTCAGTTTGTAAATTAAAAATCTGATGTGTTTCTATAGACGTGTATTTTAGGATACGACAATACAGCTAAAAAATCCATTCTATTGTTCAAGCAAAGTTAACTACTCTTCTTTCGGTACCCTTGAATAGTAAAAAATAACAAAGGAGAGTGTTAAGGCGAGAGAGACGAAATCTGTTGAGAATAATATTGGTATGTTATCCTCTCTCTGATAAATCCTGAAAAATTGCTTGTTATTAAACTAGATATAATCCATCGTTTGTATGGAAATTATGGATGCCCCAATTTTGTTTAGTTTTAATTCATTTAATCCAATTTTGTTAAGTATTTCTTTTTGTGAGTTTCTTAGTAATGTTGATTGTTTTCTTTGCATTATCTTTATATGAAATGGCCATGGGCTATCTATGCTACTTTGCCCCTCTCCCCGTGATATCGTCATTGTAGTTGAACCGTATCGTCGTGTTATTAATATGCAGAGTATGGTAGCCTGCATCGTAAGACTTTTACCTGGATATATAAAGGAAATTTTCTGTAGAATCAGAAAAACATTATGCAATACAGCATCAAAGGTTATTAAAGTTGCGTTTACGTGAAGTGAGAATACTATAATCAAATTACCTCAGACAACTCCTAATCATTTGAATAAATTTTTTAAAAATAGTTTAATGTCGTAAAATCAAAATTTCACAAGAAAAGCGAAACGGTTGAAATTTGAAATAGGTTTATTTTCGAATGAGATACCAGAAAATCTTGTTGAATATTAAAGCCCTCAACCCTTATATGATATCGTGGAAATAAACGAATATTACAGTATACCGGTCTGTCATTTACTAATTATGTATTTTGTATTGGTTTCCAGCTAGGACACGAAAATGGTTTTTAGGACACTGATAATGTATGCTCATCGAGCAGTGTCTTCGTGCTCCTTCTCAATATGACCACACCTTTTGATTCCAACGCATAGAATCGCAATGAAATTGTGAGTCCCTCACTCTAAGTGAAAGTTTAGTCATGTCAGAGACTCAAACCCCAGATACTTTGATCTATAGTCCACGATCCTAATCACTGAACCATCTTCGTACCTCGATGACGTATAGATTTAGATGTACACATGCCGGTCAATGACTCTCTTGCTTGTGTTAAATGTAGAATCGCTAGAAGTGCATGCTAACAGTGACACGCTTGCTTGTGTAAAATGTCGACTCGCTAGAAGTGCATGCTAACAGTGACACGCTTGCTTGTGTAAAATGTAGAATCGCTGAAAGTGCGTGCTAGTAGTGACACTCTTGCTTGTGTAAAATGTCGACTCGCTAGAAGTGCATGCTAACAGTGACACGCTTGCTTGTGTAAAATGTAGAATCGCTGAAAGTGCGTGCTAGTAGTGACACTCTTGCTTGTGTAAAATGTCGACTCGCTAGAAGTGCATGCTAACAGTGACACGCTTGCTTGTGTAAAATGTAGAATCGCTGAAAGTGCGTGCTAGTAGTGACACTCTTGCTTGTGTAAAATGTCGACTCGCTAGAAGTGCATGCTAACAGTGACACGCTTGCTTGTGTAAAATGTAGAATCGCTGAAAGTGCGTGCTAGTAGTGACACTCTTGCTTGTGTAAAATGTCGACTCGCTAGAAGTGCATGCTAACAGTGACACGCTTGCTTGTGTAAAATGTAGAATCGCTGAAAGTGCGTGCTAGTAGTGACACTCTTGCTTGTGTAAAATGTCGACTCGCTAGAAGTGCATGCTAACAGTGACACGCTTGCTTGCGTAAAATGTAGAATCGCTGAAAGTGCGTGCTAGTAGTGACACGCTTGCTTGTGTAAAATGTGGACTCGCT
>NW_027019597.1:2376825-2438929 GCF_013076305.1 Rhopilema esculentum
TTCTTTAGATACACTGATATACCTAAAAGCAAATCAAAACAAAAGACCTATTGCGTTTGATCTTTCTGTCGCAAGCTTAAGACTCTTACGCAACCGGCAAACTTTGCGACTATATTTTCAAAACCGGCCTAATATCGTGCTGCATGGAAATAAAAAATACAATAAATTTCTCAAGACAGCTGCCACTAAGCATGCTGGGTCCGCAAAAGTCCTTAAACACCATGTGATTAATTACACAATGGTGCACGTAAGCCAATCACATTTGCCAACGAGCAGGCATCGGCGGCAATTTCTCATTGGTTTTAACTCTGGCATGTATTTCTCTCCTTTCATATTGATCCATCGCCATGAAAGAGCTTGCCAATGTCTACTAATCCCCTCATACTTTCTCTTGAAGCGCTATGTTCAAATGTTGCAGCCATCCCACAATGCAGTGCAAACTGTCTTTGTTTGATGTCGAGACAGTAGACGTAAAATGACCCTTTGGTCTTGTGCTCTGTATTTTTTTTGGAATATACCTTCATCATGTTTGCAGGAGGTATTGTCGGACACAGCTGATACTATGCCCATTGTTAAATCTCACAGACAGAGCAACCTTCTTCGAGAACACTGGCCACTGCAGTAGCCTTAAAGGTTCATTACCCAAATTATGGGCTTTACCCACATTAAGGACTTCTAGCACAGTCCCATATCTACTGCCTAGGAGGATAACCAATACTATCCTGCACGGTACTCTGAAATGGGCCTAAGGCTAGAGAATATGGTAAAATTCTAGGGTTTATCGTCCTGACAGTTTCATTACCCAAATTAAAGGCTTTACCCACTTTAACCACAGCTAGCAGAATCCCACATTCACTACCTAGGAAGGTCACCAATACTATCCTACGTGATACCTGAGAACGGGCCTAAGGCTAGAGAATATGGTAATGTTCTAGGGTTTGTGGTCCTGACAGGTTCGTTACCCAAACTATAGGCTTTACCCATATTCAGCATAACTAGCACAGTCCTGCATCCTCTATCTAGGAGGGTCACCAATACTATCCTACGCGATACTTAGAATGGACCAAACAACTAAAGCATAAGGAAATATCTTTAGGCCTGTATATGCATCTTTGTTCAAATACTCACTATTCCATGTTCTCTTAACAACCTATTTTGAAGTCCATCAACACTATTATTGCGATGAAATGTCCATATAATTACAAGGTTCAGTGCAACAACAAATTGTGTCATTCAAACATAAGTTTCACTGCCTCTTTTTGATTTCGAGGTGGTATCATAGTCTTGAAGAAAAACAGCGGGAACGACATGTTATTTCAAAATTTGCGCCATTCTTCTTCTTTCCCATGGCCTCACTAGACGTATATACAGTTTACCAAATCAATTCTCATACAGCACAAAATTACATTACTAGCACCATTTTTGCAACCAATGCGACAACTTTGGCGCTAAACATCAGTTGCGTTCCCTCGGTGTTGCCGCTTTCCAATTCCATTGGGCATGTGATAAGTGGCCTGTACGCTTGAATAATAAGGCGTGCCGTTCTCATCGCGCGGCGCCATAAATGTACCGCGATACTTCTTTCTGAACCTATGTATAAGGAAAGCCATAACTAGAATTATGACCAACGCGCCTATTACAAGTCCAGCGGTGATCCACGCGACGCTACTCTTTTCCAGCTTTTTCTTCTCCCTCTTCCCGGAATGCGGTGTCTGTTGCTAAAAGAAAAGAAACGATAAAATGTCATTCTGTAGCATTATGTTCAACGGTAAATAAATACTTTCATATAAAAATTTATAAAAACGTTGCTATGATATTTAACTCTATTTGTGGTTAGGATGTGCCTCCCACCGTAGAAGTCCTATTTGTTCCGTTTAATCCTATACGAGTAGTGGCAGGGCTTGCTTCTATTTCTGATTGGTTCATGAAACTTAAAACCCTACACATACAACGCTAGACAAGTAGGATTAGAAAGAATTCATCTTACGATAGTTGATGCTTCTGGGATGACGTCACGAAGCTTGTCCAGTATAGTAGGTTTTGCTTGCTTGGACTTGGTTGCTTTGTCATGCGGGGCCTTCGATTTTGGAACGGTTATTACATCTTCAAGATAAAAAAACATAAAACTGTTAGCAACAGTTATCAATTACCAGATATTCTTAAGAACTACGAAATGATCGTATTGATCAATTCAGCAATGAACTAAAAATTTTTAAGCTTATCAAATAATTACGGTTCCTGACATAATTATCCAAAGAAAATGCTCAGGAGATGCCCTCTTTCTGCGAAAACTTTAAACTTCTTTGCACTAAACTTTTGTCTTCATATTCGGGAAAAGGGTCGAAATTTTAGTCTGAAAGAAGTTCAATGTTGTAGTGCTTGCAACATGATTTAATCATAACAAAAAGTTTTACAAGGAACTTTTCCGTGATTTGCGTCAGAGAGTGAGATAATACATCCGGACCGATTTTAGGGGTCAAATTTGTATATGGTTGCAAACTTGATATCGTTATAAAACCTGACATCAGGAACTGTATGGAAACTGCATCCGGACCGATCCGAATACATATAAACAGATCCGAAAATGAGGTAAAAAGGGATATAAATGAAGCTTAGAGCAATATCCTATTGGTGAATTTTATGAACGATTCAATAACATAATTTGATGATAATCTTGAAAAATTAAGCATGATAAACAAAGTTATCACACCTTTGATTGGTCTTGGCTTTATGCTACACCCTCTTATCACTTTGCCATCGATTTCGGTGTTCAGTCTCTGTCTCTCACCAGTTTGTTCCAAAATATCTGCAGCTTGTAACGTGCCCCTTATAACATCAACCTGCAATGAACATAGTATCTTTTATCTGTTTATATCAATATTATGACCACGTGTCAACGGAACCATTAGATTGGTAAATTGATATCACGTGATTAGAGGGCATGTTATGTTTACAGTCAGTTTGTAAATTAAAAATCTGATGTTTTTCTATAGACGTGTATTTTAGGATACGACAATACAGCTAAAAAATTCATTCTATTGTTCAATCAAAATTAACTACTCTTCTTTCGGAACTCTCGAATAGTAAAAAAAAAGCAAAGGAGAGTGTTAAAGTGAGAGACGAAATCTGCCGAGAATAATATTGGTATGTTATCCTCTCTCTGATAAATCCTAAAAAATTGCTTGTTATTAAACTAGGAATATTCTGTCGTTTGTATTTAATTGGATTATGGATGCCCCAATTTTGTTTAGTTTTAATTCACAAGTATTTCTTTTTGTGAGTTTCTTAGTAATGTTGATTGTTTTCTTTGCATTATCTTTATATGAAATGGCCATGGGTTATCTATGCTACTTTGCCCCTCTCCCCGTGATATCGTCATTGTAGTCGAGCCGTATCGTCATATTATTAATATGCAGAGTATGGTAGCCTGCATCGTAAGACTTTTACCTGGATATATAAAGGAAATTTTCTGTAGAATCAGAAAAACATTATGCAATACAGCATCAAAGGTTATTAAAGTTGCGTTTACGGGAAGTGAGAATACTATAATTAAATTACATTAGACAACTCCTTATCATTTGAACAAACTATTTAATAATAGTTAAATGTCGTAAAATCAAAATTTCACAAGAAAAACGAAACGGTTGAAATAGGCTGGCAAAAGCCTCGGCTTCTTCAGCAAAAATTATTTTCGAATGAGATACCAGAAAATCTTGTTGAATATTAAAGCCCTCAACCCTTATATGATATCGTGGAAATAAACGAATATTACAGTATACCGGTCTGTCATTATGTATTCTGTATTTGTTTCCAGCTAGGACACGAAAATGGCTTTTAGGACACTGAGAATGTATGCTCATCGAGCAGTGTCTTCGCAGGGGCGGATCCAGACTATAGCAACTGTAGCTCGAGCTACAGTCAAAATCTCCGTGTTCGATTTTCGGAATTCAAAGTTAAGTGATAATTCTTCCTCTGCTATCAAGCCTCTCAACATTTGAAAGCAGCGGTATAGGTTATCAAATGCGATTAACAAACATGCACTGCTGGCAATGTGTCATCACAATGCCTCTCCAGATAAGATATAAAACACTGAGCGCAGAATGGTCTAATATTAAAAATTAGACGAATCAGAAGTTTCGTTCTTTGTTGACAGTAACCAACCAGAATTGAGCTACAGTGGATATTCCGAGCTATAGTCGGTCTGGGGATTTGCTCTGGAAAAGGCATCGAAGACAATGAAACCCGTACTATAATTTTTGGCACGAGCTATAGTGAAGCTATAGTCAGGTTTGAAAATGGCCTTTTAACCAATAGAATATGAGTATCCACGTTACTTCTCCGCTCTCTGTCCCCTGTAAAGCAACAGTGGACTATAGCTCGTTTTCACATCCTGGGTCCCCTGTAATGTAGCTTCAAAGGCAAGGACCTACTAGGGAATAGACAGGGACGCGGAACGACCAAGGGGCAAGAGGGGGGGGGGGGCAGGCTTGAGTAAAAGGGCTTTTGAAAGATAATTCTCAGCTTCTACAAATTCATACGTAACTGCAATTTTATTTCGATCTTCTGTAGGTATCTTCAACATTGGCTAACTTTCGGGATAAGGAATTATTTTACATGTTTTGAGAAGTTCAGAATTTTACATGAATCTCTCTGATTATTACAATTGGCCAGTTTCAAGGTAACTTTATTAAAAACAACCCTTGCCCCTTCTGTCAAAGGGCAACAGGGGCGGTTGTAACCCCACACCCCCTTCTCTGGCGTCACTGGAAATAGAAAAAGGAAGTTCGAAGGAATATTTATCAATACGAAGCAACTATAAACACACATGGTTATATCATTTGCTCATATAGTGGGCGTGTCCTACAAGCAAGGAGGGCGTGGTCCCGATCCCTAAAGATTTGAGCTATAGTCACCAAAAATCCTAGATCCGCCCCTGCTTCGTACTCCTTCTCAATATAACCACGCCTTTTGATTCTAACGCCTAGAATCGCAATGAAATTGTGTGTCCCTCAGTCTAAGTGAAAGTTTGGTCATGTCAGAGACTCAAACCCCAGATACTTCGATCTATAGTCCACGATCCTAATCATTGAACCATCTTCGTACCTCGATGACGTATAGATTTAGATGTACACATGCAGGTCAATGACTCTCTTGCTAGTGTAAAATGTGGAATCACTGGACATGCATGCTAACAGTGACACGCTTGCTTGTGTAAAATGTCGACTCGCTAGAAGTGCATGCTAACAGTGACACGCTTGCTTGTGTAAAATGTAGAATCGCTGAAAGTGCATGCTAACAGTGACACGCTTGCTTGTGTAAAATGTAGAATCGCTGAAAGTGCGTGCTAGTAGTGACACGCTTGCTTGTGTAAAATGTCGACTCGCTAGAAGTGCATGCTAACAGTGACATGCTTGCTTGCGTAAAATGTAGAATCGCTGAAAGTGCGTGCTAGTAGTGACACGCTTGCTTGTGTAAAATGTGGACTCGCTAGAAGTGCATGCTAACAGTGACACGCTTGCTTGTGTAAAATGTAGAATCGCTGAAAGTGCGTGCTAGTAGTGACACGCTTGCTTGTGTAAAATGTGGACTCGCTAGAAGTGCATGCTAACAGTGACACGCTTGCTTGTGTAAAATGTAGAATCGCTGAAAGTGCGTGCTAGTAGTGACACGCTTGCTTGTGTAAAATGCGGACTCGCTGGAAGTGCATGCTAACAGTGACACGCTTGCTTGTGTAAAATGTGGATTTATTGGACATGCATGATAATAACATTGGATCATTGAAGATGCATGGTGATAGTCGTATTTCATTAAGCTTGAAAGATTGAATCTGAGAACTGAAAGCTATAAACATTAACAAAAGGATGTCTAAACTAGCTAAGCAGGCAGACCATTGCGAATAATCTTTGGTTGCGATCTTTCATCGCTATTGGATTTAGTGCTAGACAAGCGTCGGTCTAAATACTTTGCATGTCTGCAGGTTCATACCATAAGAGAAAAGGAAGACAACTTTGTGAAGAAGCTTACAAAATCAAATGCCAGATTACAGGTTTTTTCGTTATAGGCTGCGACAGACCTCTCTTTGCTTTTCAAAACAAGTAAAACCCCAATATCAACTTTTAATGGATGTCGCTTCATGCAAGCTTTTTCTTTCAGTTTTTGGGAAAACGTCATTAACAAAAGATTCTTAAAAATTTATTAAATTTAATGACTTTGTCTAATCTCTCATGCAAAGATGTATATGATTTATACAGCCAACATGGTTACAATTGTTAGAAACAGATAGAGAAGCAAAAAAGAATTGAAGTATTAATGAAGCGGGAAGTGTCCGATACATTAAACAACATACCACCAAATCATAGTGGCACAACAAAACATGACAAAACATAACATAACATAACATAACATAACATAACATAACATAACATAACATAACATAACATAACATAACATAACATAACATAACATAACATAACATAACATAACATATCATAACATAACATAACATAATATAATATAATATATAATATATGTAGTATAAAGTAGTAATAATATAATATTATATAATATAATATACTATAATAAAATATAATATTATAATATAATATAATGATAAATATAATTTAATTAAATATAATTAATATAGTATAATATAATATATATAATAATAATATAATATAATATAATATAAATATAATATAATATAATATAATATAATATAATATAATATATATAATGATATAATTAAATGATAATATAACATATAATATAATATCGTATATAAATATAATATATATATAATATAATATAATATAATATAAAATAATATAATATAATATAATATAATATAATATAATATAATATAATATAATGTAATATAATATAATATAATAAATTATAATATAAAATATTATAATATAAAAGTAGGTGCTGCAAGGTCTCAGAATACATTAGAAGCCAAACTGCAAGCTGCCTTTTTCTGGTTTTTTTGTTTCTAATTTCCTACTTTTTACTTACAGTTTATGAAACAAAATATTTGTAAAGCCGCTCTTACACGGTCAGATTTTGTCGAATTCGAAAGAATCTGACCGTATAAAAGGAGAAATCGAATGTCGACAGCCATCATCGGATTGTCGAATTCGATTTTTCAAGAGTCGAGCGTGTCTCATCCATTCGACAAATCGAAAGGTGAATGAATGACATTCTTGCTCGCCCACGCTACTACGTCATCCGAATTACCATGTTCTGTATTGTTTCAGTCTGTTTGCAATCATTTCAAAGAAAAAATGGAGTGAACGCATGCCAAAGTTCAACCAAAAGGAAGAAACAGAATTATTCATTGCTGAATACTCATGTTGTCCTTCATGTAGTCCTTTCCTTCGGTGAAGCGCAACTCGTTCAAATGTGTATTGTATGTTCCAAATACAGGACATTGGTTCAGTCATTCTTTTGTCCATTTTCTTCGTTGTCGCTTCTTATTTCTTCGTTTTATAAATACCAATGCTATAACTCTGGCAGCTGAAGCAACCTACTCCATTTCATAAACAGAATTGAGGCATTTGTCTCTTATCTTATTCGACAAAATCTGATCGTGTAAAAAGGGCATTCGATTCGACAAATCTGAAGCAAAACTAGATTCGACATAATCGAATTCGACAAAATCTGATCGTGTAAGAGCGGCTTAGCATCTGTGAAAATTCATTGCATTCTATAAGAATGTGTAGTTTTCAACACTTCGTCATCATTTCGAGCAAAGGTCAGTATAAGATTTGTCTTTTTTTATTTGAATATTCAACTCACAGAATTACAAACAGTTACTTTCCTGGACTTTTGTGGATTCAAAGTACTAAAAACCTGTATACACAAAGTATGCATCGATGGTTCTGACTTTTATAGTTTATGGCTTATCAACAATCAGCTTGATGGTGGGTGGCATATTTTAGCACCCTTGCAATTCTGATTAAAACTAGTGCTGTTAAAGGAGTTTGGGGTGTGTTATAGAGCTAAACATGTTATGTATGACAATTATACTACCGAGGCTTCAGTAGTAACGTGAAATAAAATATCTTAGAATATAAATCTAAATAGAAAAATCCTTTCTTGCATTTTAAGTTTGGCCTTTATCAAAATCTATTGATTTAAATAAAAATTGTGAAGCGCGATCTAAAATATGAACGAGATCCTACTGTATTCAATACAACTGAAACAAGTTGATCTTCCCACGCCAATTTAAGCACTTAAAAGCAATATCAATTTTTCATAAAGAATCCTTACAGCATTGGCCACACCCTCGAATCAAGGGCTATCCAAGCAAAATATGTTTTTCTGGAAAGGTTTGAATGGGAGATTCCAATAACATTTGCCTTGATTGATCTTAATCTGCCCGATATGTTCAGAACAATCAAGCACGCCAAATGACTTGCACGTCCTATAGGAACCAGACACCTACCTATGGCTGCAAAAACTTTTCCTGTTTGTAACAATTGATAAAACTTCATTGGGTTTGCTCAAAGTATTATGACATGCCCTTATTCTCAGAAGTACAGGCATGTTTCGTAAATTTGGACCAAAAGATAATGTTAAATGCAATGGGTTTTTATATATCAAAGAAAAGAATAAATAATAAAGTGCTATAAAAATATATAAAGAGCTTAAAGAGAAGACGTGTGAATAGCCAACATTGAAGAGGTAATAGAGGCAAATCGTCTGTAACAGGTCATCTTAAATATCATCTGTAAATTCCTTTAGTAACGGTGGTTTAAGAAATACTACTTCTTTGCGATAAGTGATGAGATCGCTTTTGCATTTTCTTAAAATTATTCTAACTTTTCTCCAGTAAAAAGAAGCTCAATTGAGTGCAAATATCATAATGAAATCTGTTTCAGAATTCGTTGTCTAAGTCAACCCTTTAGCTTTTGAGTTCTTCCAGTTATGTCCTTAATCATATTTTTATTTATAAAAACCACTTCAAATTGCTTTATACATTCTTTCGTGGAAGCATGTTTTGAAATAAACCCATGAAATTGATGCCTCTAAATAGTGCCATCGTTATACTATTTTTCTTAGTCTCGCCAAATTGTTGCCAGGTAAACTTAGTTAGGAGAGAGAGTTAAGAAGCACCTGCCCTCAAAATAAGCGGCTAGTTTTTCTCTGACTCAATTGAAAGAAAGAAGGATTCATTCATTTAAACTGACGACGCTCCACAAGCATCAACACTGAGAACTATTCTGTAAACCAACATCCCAACTGAGAAAGCTTTATACTTTAGATATACGAAAAAAATTAAACAGTTTTTCAAATAGTAAAGCACAGGAGCAAAATCTTTAGATATATCTTTCAAGATATTGGAAGTTTAAAAATACAATAATTTGGAGAAACAATCGTAATAGGTGAGGTGAAAGGGGGAATTTTTTTGCAAATGGTTGGCCCATTAGGTCGCGGATCTTGAGCCAAAGTCTCTGAAAGACACAGGAACATCAGGTCAAAATTACTGATTCAAATTCAAAATTACAGAGCTTGTGGGTTGAAGTTTCAAGAATATGAAGAAAAAATCCTTTTTACAGCCAATGTCGTAGAAATATTCTTAAATTTCTATGCATCTTGAGGTAAGCAAAACTGCTATTTCGACAGCAGGTGTCTTTTCATGTAAAACCATCAAAATAGTTTTCAAAGATAAATTAAAAATAGACCTGCACAAAAAGGAAGGCGGAATAAAATTGCAGGAGGAATCAAAAGAGAAACTAGAAAATTGGATAAAGAAGCCATCAGCATTTCGTCTAAGTCGACCCCCTATTCACTGACTCCTAAAAGTCTACAATACCCTAAACATGTACTATCACAGCTGAATATATAATTGCTTTAATTTATTGCATCATGTTATAATGTTTATGATTCTTTAGGATGATAGATAAAATTAATCGTCAGAGGCTTCATACATTGTGTTCTAAATGAACTGTCTTTTTTGTATCGGAAAAATCTTATAAAATAACCTGCTGTATTCTTTCAATAGAAAAGCAGATACTGGATTATCTCGTTTGTTAAAGGCAGTTGCGTTGATTAGAAAAGATAAATACAATCGGATTTCTGAAAACAGAATGACTCATTTTGCCCTCATATTTCTATTGAAATTAATTAACAGAGTAAAGAAGAAAAGAAATACCCGTAGGAATTAATTAAAGAGTCAGATCCTGCAAACATAAGAGCTTTGTTGTAAATCTGTCAAATTTCCATCTTAAGTTTAAATAAATGAATGGGCAGAGAGAAAATTGAATTCAGCAATGTATTACATACAATCAATGAATTATCAGGTTCAAGAAAGATTCGCAGTATGACGTATAGTTATATAGAAGTTTTTGATGTGGAATGGAAGTAAAGATCAACTGCATTCTCTATTTTCTTTGGATTTACTGATAGCATTCACAGTAGGATAGAAAGAAAAAACACCCTACCACAAAATGTCCGTTTGCTTAGGGAAAATTCTTGAATAAACTTTCATCTTTTAGGAGTATATTTAGCCAGTGTTCTTTGGACTGCATAAAATTATATTGTTTAAGCAAGTTGTTTCTCTGCTTGGCCGGCCCTGCACATTCATAAATCGATTCAGGTTTACAATTGCTTGTATAATAAATATTCCTTTAGGTTTTTTAGCTAGACTGCTGAAAAACAACTTCCTAAAGTGAAAATTCCTATTTCTTGTCTTAAGGAAACGGTCAAATGTTCGTAGATACAATCTTACGAAAAGCAGGTAATAAGGGGCTAGAAAACATGACAGTTCAGCGAATCATGAAGTAACAAAAGTCATGACAACAATAGAAACTAAAGTATTTGTACTTGTAACAATAGAAGCCTCGTGGTTCCTATCCCTCAGTTCCAACGCCTAGTGACTCTCGGTAGTCACAGACAGAAATTTTGATACTGTCAAGGACTCGAACCGAAGACCCTTATTTCTGTAGCCCACGACCCTAAAAACCGAGAAATACTCATACCTAAATAAGGTTAAGTGCAACCTCCCAACCCATACCCTGCTTTCATCTTACTTTAAGGAAGGTTTTCAGAACTACAGATTGCTTGCAAGAGGTAAGGAAAACACCTTTCTGAGCTTTGTAGGGGAGATTTTCTAGAGTTTAGGTCCCTGATTAACGGAAGGTATTTACAAGCTTCGTACCATATATACCAACCCAACTTACGGTATCATTTTGTAGCTAGTAGAAAGATTTACCACCATGTCTTGACCAGACAACATTTTTAACATTCTGTTTAACGTATGATTTATGACTATATAATGTTGAAAAACCATTTAAGTATATGACTGCAATAACCTTTCTGGGTAAAACGTTTACTCTCGGTCACTATTCACAGTCTAGTCGCTTGTAAAAATTAGTAGATTAGGTCGACAAAAATCAATACTATGAGCAGCAGCATCGTGAAAGTGAAACACTAAATTTCCGAACCTTAACCTGTATCTTAAGAAAAGCAAAGAAGTTTGAAATATCAATCAAACGAGGTCACAAATTAAATTATTGTATAACTGGAAGAAGCAAGTTTCTTTAATATGCATTTTTTCTGAATATTCATGCTCCAAGTGCTGCCACAAAAATCCTCATGAAAATCAGATCAGATATAGGTTTAGTTTGGACAATAAACAGTTTTAGATGCAAAGCAGAAAATAGAAAACTCTTAGGCCATTGATGGTATGACCAGAACAGTTTCTTACAACTTCGATTATCGTAACGTTTTCGATAATCACAATACAAAAACAGTGGATTAAAGTAATATTTGATTAAAATATCATTTCAGTTTTTTTCTAAATCTATCCTGCCAATCTTCTTCAAAGTAGAATTAGCCAGGCCTAAAAACTTGCTTTTTGTAATCCTAGTTCATTATAGCCCTCATTAAAAATTAAACACAGCATAAGCATGCTGTTTTGCCCCCAAACTGAGTGTAAATTTCAACCTTAATGACAATATTCTACAAACTGATATTAGGACACATCACTATTACAAGGATGCGAATTCCGGCTAAATCTTGCCTAACAAGTGATAGTTATTAAAATAACCAATTAAGGTACTCATCGCTAGTGGCTCATTTGCTAGTGGCTCATCGCTATTGGCCAAACAAATGTATTTCGAGCGCCACGAAGCATTAAGTTAAGCCTAATCTGGTCAAAAACACTTTTGAGCGCGCGCTCGAAGCGCTCAAACAAAGCGCGTACATTGGGAATTATCACAGTCGCTGCGATCACTTTCATGTTCGCTCGCACGCGTTTGAGAGTAGGTCTCGTTCTTACTCCCAGGCTCCCATGCAAGAGCTCAGCCAATGAAATCTAATGATTGAGCGCGCGCTCATAAATGTCTCTGACGAGATTAGGGGAATTTTAGAATTGCAAACACGGCGAGCCTAAGGTACAGCAACAATAGTGGAAAGTGCGACTAACGGCGGCTGGAAGGATAATTGTTTTGGAGACGCTATGCAATAAAAAATAAAACGCAAATATCCACAGACTTCGGAAGAGATCCAAATATCAACAGACAAATATCTCTAAATTTAAAAAGTAAGGCCTACCTTATTGAAGTAAAACTGTTGCAGACAACCAACAAATCCTTGTTTACTTTTTGAACCGATGACTGTGATTGGGTTAAAATGCCCGCCAAAGTAAGCAAAGTCGCTTGAAAGGCAGTTTGAGTCTACGCGTTCATATGGGCTTGAAACTGTTTTTTCGAATCTGAAATGACATAATATGCAATTAATAATGTGAAAAAATCAATTATAAATTTTTAACGCTGCCTAAACAGAATTATTGGCATGGAAGTCTTAATCAATTAAAGTCTTTAATTGTTGCATGTTTTTAGATGCTGCATGGGAGTTGAAAAAAGAATTGCGCTAGGGTTGCATTGCTGTTATGATATGCAATGAAGTGGCAATTTATGAAATGGGATCACATGATAAGATATACATTAATTATTTTTCTACTAATCACTTCATTGTTCAACAAATCGTCTTAGAATACTCTCCGTCTCGTCATTTCCACGTTAAAGAAGCACGAGAGGAATTCGGAGAACGCTAACAGGTGGACACAAGGCATGTCCGTTTTCGAACTGGCTTTCCTTCTGGACAGCTTTTCAACTATTCCTGTGTTTTGAGATCCGTGACAACAGCCAAGCCTTCTTGTTTTCCTATTGGCTTACTTCGCCTTATGTCTATGCGCAAATTAGTCATCTTCTGTCAACATCCAGGACAAAAAGCTTAAAACACTCCTCTCTTTAAAACAAGATACGAGTGACATGGTTTTAATTGTTTTATTTAGGATTACAATTATGCTTGACAATTCTTATGCGTTTTACTTAACAGATTAAATTTTTCAAATCGCATATCAAAATTTGGCCACTAAAGGCAATCTTTCGATTAATTGCCTTGAACCAAATATCCTCCACTGGACAAAAATGAACTTGAAAGCTAAATCAGTTTCTTATCTCTATGATTATTTTTGCAAACATACATCTAGATATACATTCTTTTATATGCAGTCATATCAGCACAGTCTGTTCTGTTATATGCAATAGTATCATTACCATGCAAATAGTTCAGTACCGTATGTTTTGCTATCTACAGTAGAATATAATACCTTACGTTATAAGTTCCGTAACCTAAAATAGTATCAGCACAATCTTTGTTATCTATAAGAGTATCAGTACCGTATGTCCTGTAACCTACAAGAGTATCAGCACAATCTTTGTTATCTATAAGAGTATCAGTACCGTATGTCCTGTAACCTACAAGAGTATCAGCACAATCTTTTGTTATCTACATTAGTATCAGTACCGTATGTCCTGTTATCTACAATATAATATAGTACCATACATTATAAGTCCTGTAACCTACAATAGTATCAGCACAATCTTTTGTTATCTACAAGAGTATCAGTACCGTATGTCCTGTTATCTACAATAGTATCAACACAATACGTTCTGTTATCAATTATTGTATTAGTACCTTGTTCTGAGCAGTGGAGAATCTAGCCTTAAAAATCTGGGTGGGGGCTAACCGGGGGACAGCTTTCAGTTATACGATGTCAATGCTAGCTATTTATTTCGAGCTAGTAGAATTAAGATAAAATAGTTCCTAATCTTATCTTGGTAGAATGTAAGGCAGTGGCATGGTGGCTCAAAATTGGCCTAAGCCCATTGAAGATGCTAAAATAATGTTCGCATATTTTATCATTATGCCAAATATTTTTTTGGTAGTGACGTAACAAAGGTAGCTGCGTCCCCAAGAAAAAAAAATAAGAAACATTTTTGCTTGAGGCCCTAAAGGTTGGGGATCCTTTTTTCTTCAACTAAAGGTAACTTTAGTCCGTTCATCCACTGAGCTTTGTCTGTTCAACAATTATACATGAATATCAATAGAAGAACTATACTTTTGAAAAGAAAAGGGTTAAATAGCTTAGTAATGTTGATTGGTAAAATTTTCCATAGCATTTACGTCTTATATCCAACCTCCGTGAAATCATGCAAATCATTCTGTTACATAGAATTTTAAATCATATAACTTTGATTTAGTCAAAAAAACGATTAAACAGCTATGGAAGAGGCCATTAAACTTTTAATAGTAACTTTTGTAAAATTTGAGGGCCAAGAAAGGGGCAAAGAAAATTTCTGGCGAGGGGGCTATGACCCCCTGTAGAACGCCACTGGTTCTGAGAAGCATAGTGTGCAATTCCATTCATGTATACGAAAAAAGAACAGACGGGGTAGAATTTTTTCCTCTTTATTTTAAGTTTCGAATCGCCACACAATCTTAATCGCAATGAAATCCATATCTCAGTTGGTAATTACATATTGTTAGAATTGGTTTGAAGAGCAACAGCTGCAAGATCTCTCCTAGGAGCACGTGCATTGTTTTATATTATTGTGAAAATGACTAGCGATCACAGTTCTCAATAAAAAAAGCCACGGATAGAGAGCATGATCTACATGAATAGAATTGTGTTTAATACTGAGTTGGCAGGCAAAACTTTTAATTTTTTAAAGCAGATATTGAAACACGTGTGAAGAGAAAACTTTTGTTAATGAGAAATTAAATTTTACCTCGACTTGTTTCTGTGGTCGACCATCAAAGTGAAAACCCCACCATTTTGAACAACCTTGATATCATGCCACATTCCATCATTCAGTGGTCGATGACTTTCTATTTCAACTTTTCCTAACAAAACCAAACAATTCAGCATAAAAAAACAGGCACTAAATATATATTTATATATATATAGATGATCAGTAAAAAAACAACTTGATTAACGTTTTGCAATATGCTTCTTCAGAAAATTTGAATTCTCAAGAAAAAAATTCTGAAGAAGCATATTGCGAAACGTTAATCAAGTTGTTTTTTTACTGATCATCTATTTAAATTTTTAAAAAACATTACAGTCTAGAGCTTTTGAATACATGAATCGCACGAGAAAATACCTTCCTTGATTTAATCATTGTAAATAAGCTTTGGATAAAATCGTAAATCCTTCACTTTTTCTTTTAAATAAGGTAGAAATAATTAGAAGAAGAAATAGGACTCTTCTGCAAAGTTTATTACTTCTTTATTGGAGGGTAAGAATCTACGTCCTTCAGTCAGGTTCCATAATTTCCGTCACCAATAACATTAGGGAGATACTTGCGAATAAAAGAGAATGTAAACTTCTTAACAAAAGATGATAGAATGAATTTAGTGATCATATAGTGAGAACCACGTCTTGGCTACAAAGAAAGAAAACTAGTCTTTAAAGCGAATCCCCAACATAAAGCGAATTCCAAACATTCAAAGTCCATCTCTCGTTTTGTATTCATAATAATCTTATAATCAATGAGTTTCCTAAATCTACAGGAAAATATAGGACAAAATTTCAAAATTTTAAAAATAATGGGACCTAAAAGCCCAGTAGTGAACATGAAACTACAAAGCGTCTTCAAATTAAACATCTGTCTCTGAAAGAATCACAGTTGCAACATTAATTACAAGTCGAAAAAGATTTGACTATTGAGTCCATCCAATTAAGGTTGTACGTAATCAGAGAACAAATCATAAAGGATTAGATGGGTATCGATGAAGAAGAAAAAGTTGCACATAAATGTCCAGAGGCGATTAGATTATTATTAGCTGTACTGAAAAATGCTTAAATTTCCTGAAAAAGAGATCAATTTCCAAGCCTTTCAAAGATATATTTAATAACCTAATGGTGGCAGATCCCCCTCCCTCCCCTAATGCAACATGATTCTTGAAATATATATCTCAATTTCCACAACTGCATTTGGATTGAGAATGTTGGTAATATCCCGGATGATCAACAGTTGGCCACAATAGCGCAACAATAGCGCAACAAATACCGCAACAAGACGCAGTAGACGAAAACTTTGTCCATCACAATGATGAAACTCTTTGAAAATGTGACAAAAACCTTAAAAGTGAATCTATTTTAAGCTTTATTATGGGGTAGGGAAATTGTGGTTGAAAATATCGACTCCCCATTTGGATGAATGATGACTCCACTATTGATGAATTTTTGATATTCTCCTACTGGGGGTTTTAGAAGGCAAAAACATACAACGGATGAAACAAATGGGTAAGAAACCACTTGATAAGAGACAAATGTAAACAACTTGCCTCCTCCAACATTGGTTTCCATACGAACACGACCCTCGTAGATCTCAAGAGTAAGGTAGTCACTTGCTTTTCCCAAGGTAAAAAGAATTCCATGTCTCTCCAAAGTCTTAAATCTCAAGTACAGTTTATTTGATCGCAGAGATCGCATAGAGTTCACCTTTCTTGACATAAAGTCCATCTTTGCTCGCAGCGATATAACTTGGGACACTAGAAAGGCAAAGAACTAAACATTACCCATTACATCAGACACCTAAAGTTGGAGAGTTAAAACTGATTCAAGGCTGAAAATTCTTCAAAAGAATCCTGTTTAGGCAAAAAAGGAAGAGCTCTGCAATACCTACGAGCTATCGATTTATGCTACTTAGCTTTATTTAAAACGAGACACAGAAAAAAGATTTACTATAGGCACTAAGAGGAAAAGACTGAGAGTTCTATTAAGAACATACATTTCTATTTTGCTAGCAAACCTTTTAGGGAGTGAAATTATTTTTGTAGAACAAGGTTCAACGAAAATCCATGCAGATAATTAAGAAAGATCTTGTTGCTGCTACAGTGGATGTCGCCTTGATTGAAGCTTGTCAAAATTATTCGTAGGGTAGAACTTAATACTAATACTGATGCTATGGTATTGATTATAACCTGTCACACTGTAATTTATATTGGGATCAAAAAATGGTTTAAGTATTATGGGAAATGAGTAATATTTTATGGTATCTAAAAAATATGAATACTGTAAGTTATACTAATTTTCATTACAGGTAATTTAAAAGATTTATCACAATAGAGAGTATCAAAGATGTTTAGTTCAATCGATGGTATGACTAAAGCTGTTCACCTTGTTCACATCTAGTGCCGGAATAACCAGTACCAAAACAATCGCACGTGTAGCTTGTGAATTGGTTCACGCAGGTCCCGCGGTTACACCCAGGATTATCAACTTTCGCGCAGAAGTCTGCACAGCCATTGATAACATTCGAGCCTTGGAATACTGGAGCATGGATTGTAAGTTCATTATAGCCTTCACCGTACTTCAAGTCTTTGATGCAACCGATAAACCTGAAATTAAAAGGTGGCAAGATAGAATGAAGGTGTATGCTAGAGTTCGAAGGCAGAAGTCTTCATAAGATATCAATCGCTTAAACAGCATCGAAAAAAAGACATTTATTTAAAGATGGCCACATAAAAAAAACATCAATGTCAATCTTTCTGTTACAAATTTACAGAATGATTGTAGAAACACGATTAAGTGACCATTTAACCAAAGAATAAGGTTTAGGTTACAGATACATTGCACCATCCTCGCGATTATTAAATGATACTAGGTGTTACCAGAAACAAAGTCGATTGTAAATCCATTACGTCGTTCAGTAAAAAGAAGAAAAGACGTTACAGTCTTTGAAAAAAGAAAAGAAATTTTTCTCTGTTTCCCTATATGCCATCGTCCATACGATGCTAGATAAAATATGCACAACTCTTGCCGTGACGTTGCCCTTCATCCAGCTTTGTCCCATATCAGTTCTTTAGCTAACACACAACAACTTCCAGTTTTATTACATGCGTCCCATATGCACAATTTCTGGTCGTAACATTACCCGTGTTCAATGAATAACACAAATGAGCTCCAACTTGATCTTATAGTGTCCCAAATCACTCTTTAACTAGGTCAACATTCACCAGACACTATCATGGATCAATTCTGCATCAATCCGGCATCTACGCCTCACTCGTTCATCTATACCTCACTAATTAAACAGTGATTCATGCGTCCCATAACACTCAATCACTCGTCTCACGTTTACCAGACACTGTCCCGATCGACCCTGCATCAATCCTCCATCAATCCTGCATCTGCCCCTGAGCCATACAGCTATCCCTCACTCGTTCAATCCATGCATCCTATATCACTCCTTCACCCGTCCCACGTTCACCAGACACTGTCCCGATAGACCATGCATCAACCCTGCATCAATCACACATTAATCCTGCATCAATCACGCATCTGTCCCTGACCCATACAGCTATACCTCACTAATTAAACAGTGATCCATGCGTCCCACATCATTCTTTCACTCGTCCCACATTCACCAGACACTATCCCGATCGACCCTGCATCAATCCTGCATCGACCCTGCATCAATCCTGCATCAATCGCGCATCAATCCTGAATCAATCACGCATCTACCCCTGACCCATACAGCTATAACTCACTCGTTCATAAGTGATCCATGCGTCCCATATCACTCCTTCACTCGTTCCATGTTCACCAGATACTGTCCCGATCAACCCTGCACCAATTCTGCCTCACTCCCGCATCAACTCTCCATCAATCCCGCATCTACCCCTCACTTATAGAGCTATAACTCACTAACTCAATAGTGATCCATGCGTCCCACATCACTACTTCAATCGTTCCATGTTCACCAGATACCGAAGCTGTAACCCGTCCTACTCTAAGCCCAAACACGTACAGCAAATCCTCCTTACATCAAAGCACAAGAATCAGCTATCCAATTTACGTTCCACACCCGTGCATTCTTATTCTTTACCTGTAGACCCAGCCGTCTGATATTTACCCCCATTAAAATTACTGTTAGAATGAAGAAAACATACTCTTCCCCAGATTCGGCGTCATCAGTACATCCGACATACAGATCAGACTTCAAGTCGAGCAACTCTTTCCAGTGCAATTTCGTCATCACACGCTGTGTTCCGTCAAGTTCGAACAACGTGGATCTGTGATTCCTTATCACAGTGACATTGTGCCAATTCAAGTCGTTAAGATCAGTGCCAAAGTCCTCTGCAATGTGCTCCAGATTCGAATGCGACACGGCAAATGACAGCCTGCCATTCTCAAGTGCCAGTCGCAGGTGAACATCTTTTGAATCGCCAGCGCCACGGATGAAGAAGAGGATACCGTCCTTTTTGGCTGTCTTGAACTGGAAATTCAAAGCCGCTTTTTCTTTCGCATACCAATTAGAATACCGCACCATTGATTCTTTAGGGTTCTTTCCTCCAAGAAAAGTAAGTTTTTCCGAATGCACAAGTGCAATTAACAAGTGCAGTATGATGGGGATTTTCACAAACATTATATCTTTTGTTTCTATGTCCCGTTAGTTCCAAGTAATTCCAAGATTATATGCAGTGCTTGAGCTCTACCAACCAGATCTGATAGACCTAAAAATAAGAGGTTCCATAACAAATTATAAAAACATGACTAAGATTGCAGACGGACGGAAGACAGAAACAAAACATAAGCAGGTATACAGGATAATCTATTTCTACCTCGAATTAAGTTTTTAAAGTGACACTTTTTATATCAAATTAGGTATCATAAATCGTTCGACACAGTTTAAATGACAGCAGACAAAGAAATATACAATCGGCAAATTTTTGAGAAAATTGGAAAAGTTGAACGAGTAAGTTTTTTGAAACAGCTTTTAAACAAAGTGCCAGAACTGAAATTTGGCGTACAATCTTATAAACGGTTGCTTGTCATAGAAATTGAAAAGTTGAGAAAAAGAGGAGTTTGAAAAATTACTGGAACTTTAAAGGGATCGCAAAAGATGTGCTACAAGGGTGCTAGAAGAGTCATTAAGGGACACATTTACATATTTTGTCAGATCAAAATCTAAATTCTTTCAAAGAACGACTCGAGAGATCGTAACATAGCAAGTGGTTTATTAAATAATTTTGGAGCTGACAAAATATGAAAAGAGGGTGAAATGATGCCAAGGAATTGAAAAGTCAAAAGAATTAAAAAGCATCTAATGTAGGTACAAGCTAGTTAAGTTGTTGCAGAGAATTCTCAAAGCAGCATGCAATACAAAAAGAAATGACATATACTTAAATGATTGATCTTGTTGGAATCCTAGAAGAAGTTCTAAGTAAATATTTCAGAGATAAAAACTATCGATATGATAAGAATGCAACGGCAGTTCGATCAGAATGGCAGCAAAAGGAAGTCAAACAGAGATTGACAAACTTTGTTGTCATATCGACTTTTAAGGGCAGGTGTGGCTTAAAAATTGACATAATTATCAGTCACCGTGTTTATCTCGAAAACTTTATCATAATTAACCAAAATGCCTGTTTTTCTTCTCAATCTCTTTTGAATAAACATTAAAATCTAAAAAGGTGTATGTTTCATACCAGCGGTCGAAAACCAATGTCGAAATTATCACCTAATGCTGCTTGCTAACAAGGGCAATACCATACCACAGAAACTCTGCCATGAAAATTGTTTCCCACAAGCAATGGAAGGAATGCTTGAATCAGAGTTTTAGCGAATATTCCTTTTCAAGATAATCTTATTACAGAACAGTTTTCCAAATACACCTGCACTATAGGCCGGCTTAACATGCACAAGGAAAGCAGATTATCGGGATTTTTTTAAATAAGGTCCGTTTTGAAGTTGGCTTACGTCTTTCTTCAACTGTCCACAGTTGTTTTATTAACTTGACAAATTGCAATACAAGACCGGGGGTTTTTGGAAAGACGGCTTCGAAAAACTGTTATTTGCCCGATTTGGGACAATTTTGATTGAAAGGTAAAGTTTTCTAAACAAACAGACTCTGAACAAAGTTTTCATGTTATAAAGCTTCTTCCTAAAATTGATAGGACGTGAAGATGTTTGGACTAATTCGTGAATATCCAAAGAGATATGTCTCTATGTTATCTTTATAAGATATAAAAATTAGAAATTATAATTAATTACAATCTGGCTTAAGCTTTGGGAAGTCGAAGTAGCGTTTTTCATATTAATAATGTTTAGAAAATGTTATGGTTAGAAGCTACCTTTTTGATACCTTTCGATACCCATACTTGTAATAGATACCTTTTTGAATTATTGAATAATTTTTTAAAGAGAAAAGGCAAAATCGTATTTGATTATTTCTCATGGCCAATAACTGCATATTTCTATTGAATTAAAACGAGCGAAAGAAGAGACTTGAGAGAGGATTTTCCTTTATGTTGTATTTTGGACATGGGATATAAAAAGAAGAAACGGGTTAAAAGAAATAGAAACAAAATGAAAAAAGATTTTCATACCTTTTTAAACAAACTTTTCATGTGCAACCTGAAATTAAGAATACCAAAGTAAATTAGTTTCATTGATACGAGAGTTTCAAGAAGATATTTGAACTTCCTGTTTTGTAATTTACTGAGAAGCAAAAGGGAGTTAGAGTGAGTTTATTTTCTAAAAATACAAAGTTTTTTTCGAGCTGATGTGAAGAACAGATGTATAAATGATGGTGCTGAACACGGAATCTTAACTTCATTGATTTTGAAGAATAAGCTGTAATCTTGATTTGCTAAAACATCTCAATAGGCCAGTCCCGTAGACAGCTAAACTGGATTTTGGGGGGGGGGGCATGGATAAAAATACAGCTTTTTTTAAACCTGCCTTACAAAAAACTGTCAGATTAAGCTGCGCTTATAAGATCTTCAAACACAATTTTCGTAAATCATTGGGGGCATTGCTAATAATTTTGATTCAGAAAATATCTGATGTCGCATTTAACCACCGTCGCATAACGAGGTTGACTAGAGTAATTTAGTTGCAGTTGATGTTGGAAATTACAAATTTACGGTGACAAATTAAAAACATGATAAAATATCCATTAAAAGGCAAGCTTTAAAAATACAACTGATGAAAAAGTGAACATCTAAACTAGGAAAGAACTTTTTTGGTTGCACGTTTGACTAAAATTTTAATACAACGTCTTGAGTTAAATCAAAATGTAGTATGACATTGCCTATTGCTCAACACAGCAGCTATATCGAATTCCTGTAAAGTTAAAGACAACTAGTGATATAAAAACACGATGGTCAGGTGTATCGGTTTTACTATTGACTGACCGCAAGCACAAAGTCATTTATATAGATAGAGGTCATAGATAGAGACAGAGAAACTAATTACGGGAAATGTAGGAGTGTCATAGCACCCCAGTTGTATGACCCAAGGCAACAGATGCAAGACCAATTATCAGAATAAGAATTGGTCCGGAATCCAGCAAAAGCTAACATTTTCTTCACAACTAACATTTAGAAATATAAATCTATTTTATTCATATATTTCATCATTCTGCTCATTATTCTATTCATGATGTCACAAGCCGTAAACAACCGCCATTCACGCCCTGTTTGGAGAGACTTAAATTGTAAATTTCGGAACTGCAATGGTTACTGTATTGAATTACAATAATCTATTTCAATTTTTAAAGGACATTGCAGTTGTACGATGTCAAACAAATAAAGAAACTGAATAAATTATAATTAGCCACTAGTGATAAATAACTTTCCTTTCTCTTACCAAATTAAGTCAATGAAGAACCTTAGAGTGCGGTTTGTTGCTAATAATTCACATTTAATTAAAAAATTCACAATTTGATTTTGGAAAGTCGTTTTACGTTGTCGTATGACTGACAAATCTACACTTCTATTTCCTCGGCTAATTATGCCCCACAGAAGACCCTACACCCCTAAAAAATTCTAAATTTACGGAACTGCTCAGGGAGACTTTTTAAATTGAAGCAGTCAAAATGTTATTGACTAGTGTATTGAATCAGAATTCTTTTCATCTTTAAAAATGACATAGCAGACATGTCGCATCATTCTCTTGAAGAAGAGTGCTAGCAACAATTAGTCTTTTTCCTCATAATATCTTTCACAATCATCGAAGAAATTTAGCTTTGCAAAATCACATCCAAATCAAAATTCGGACTCTTTTTAACCATCTACTACAATTTGGATGAAGCGCCAAAATGCGTTTCGATTGAAATGATGAAAGCAAATGACATACAGCCTCTCTTTACAGTAATCTAAAAAAAGGCAAAGTTTTTCTCTTATTCATTCATCACGCTTTTAGTTTCTTTATGACGTCAGTCGTGTCAATTCAAGTTCTCAGACGGTTATGTAGAGCACTGAAATTTGCATTGAAAACTTGCAAATGAATAAAGAATGCGAGGAAACATATTCACGGAAAGCACACAGCACCAACAAAGAACCGACTCATCACCTTGCTTCCGAGTATTTTTAAGGACACTGAGAAGCTGTGCTTATTGAGCAGTGTCCGGGTCCTTCCTCTTGATTCAACCACACCTTTTAATTTCCAAGCCTGAGATCGCAGAGAGCCTGCTTCTCCCCTGATTCCAAGTGACAGTTAATTCATCTCAATGACTTAAATCATTTATCATTTATCCGACAAATAATGACCGTTTCCTAACCTTTGAAAACATAAAAATCTTTCAGCGTTATGATTCTGATGGTCTGGGCAGGGCATGTTTTATAAGTTTTCACTCGATTTGCAATTGTAAGATGGTTCAGCATAGTTAAGTAGGTAAAAAAGGAAGGCTACGGTAGCAGGCTGCTCGACGGACTCCAATGGAATGCTTGCGGCGAAAAGTTGATATATATGTCGAGGATAAGGAACAGTGAAACCCGCCGAGAACCAACAGCGATGAATACAAGTAAATTATTGGTAGCTAATATTTCACCTGGGCATACCGGGCCTCATCAGAGCAAATGAGATGAAGCGAAATATATTTTACAATTAATTTACCTATTTTTATTGCATTTTGTTCTCGAGACAACAAATATATTATGTGTTAAAAGGAAGAGAAAAAAATGTAAAGAACGAATTGCTATACGTACTTGTCACAAACACAGGAGGTTTGAGACCTTTCTTATTTTTCCATGTACGCTCAAAGGAAACTTGGGTCAGCAAGTACTTAAATATATCGCTGCCACCAACACAATACGTTCATGAGAATGTTTTCGGGGAAAAGTTATTCCTGGTTGGCGCGGGCATGAGTTTCAAAGACGGAAGACCTTAATTAGCCAAAGTGCTGTTTCAGTGTGATTGAAACGTAACGTCATTATCAAAGTTGTTTCCAAGCTTTTCATTCTCACAAGTGGACCCAGAGGGTGGTGATTTTAAATTGGATATAGCTGTGCACATCATGGTTCAAAACGAGTCCGCCAAATTAAGCAGACGCGTTTGGACATAAATCAATCAATGTATGCACACAGGTGCATTTAGACATGGAAAAGCGAGGCTGCAAGCTAGAAAGAGGTTGACCTGTCAAATGTTTCCATTATCGCAGGTGGTTTTAGTTAAAAGATTTCTAGGATAAAACAAAAGTTAAAAATTAATCCTAATTGAATGTTCAGGATTTGAAGATATGAATTTTGAGCGCATATCTTAAGAAATTTAAGGTGTAATGAAATGATGTCGCGTTGGAAAGCTAATTGGAATACTGGTTAGTTTATAAAGCTCTTTGCCTTGTACACAAATACTTGCATTGGCGTTCTAAAGATAGGAACGATTTGTTAATGTCCAACAGAGATCTAAAATTGCCAAGTTTAATGGAAGCCACAAACAGGTTATGGGCAAATCTGTCTTTAAGCATTTAGATTTGTTATTACTGGTTACAGGGAAGATCCACATATTGAATTTCGCTAATCCTATAGAACCAGAATACTTGAAAGCAAATCAAAGCAGTGTAAGATTTATGAATAGATAGGGAATCATAGCTTTTCGAAGGGAAAAGTTACTGTACAATCCACCAAACCTTGGACTAAGAGTATTTTGGTTTTTCGTTGTTACCCTGGATATAGTACACATCTCTGATGACATGCATTTGATTTCATTCAGATATATTTCACTCAATACAGAAAGGTTAATCGGGTTAGATTGTAAAGTTTCGAATATGCAAAATAGCATGTTGAAGGTAAAGTGCTATTACCGAAAAAGAATGGGTAAAATTGTTAGAAAGATAGGCACCAATAAGAAACAGTTATCAATACAAGTTATTAGGAAAAAACCAAGGCTGGAAATTTTTCATGATCTCACAAAAAACAGAAAAATATAACAAAGATAAAGACGTACCTTTGCTAAAGAGAAAATAGAGAAAGCTTAAAAGTGATCAGAAAAGCTATTAAGATATTGATGATGTAAACTGCCCGTGAATTTTTTCTTTTAGCTTCCGATAACATGATATCAACGAAAAAATTGACAGTCCTCAGTAATCCCCTCTTCAGGTTGTATACACGACAATGTCAGAGCAGTATTTGAAAGATATTGATATGAAATGCTTAAATTATTGCATAATGTTAAGATATGACCCGGAGACGTGGGCAAGGTAACCTGTGCTATTTAAAGAAGGCACCAAATAGCATAACTCTGGGACTGAAAAATCATCAGAATTTGGGACTATTTTGCTACCTCCGCAAATAGTGTTCACTTTTATATTCACTGAAATTGTAACTCCAAACTAAAATGTTTGACAGGAGAACCTATAGTCTTGCTACTTGATATCATCAAATTCAAAACAGAAAAATTTTTATCACCATACGTTTAACAGACTGTGACTTTTCCCTACTTAAAACAAAACAGTTCAAACAACACCTTTATATGTATTGATGATTTCCGCTCGTAGCAAAAGATCAACTAAATCAACTAATTTTTTATTGAACGCCATTTTGGTATAAAAAGCAGCAGTGTTTCAAAAAAAATTAAAAGGGGCGCTTTCCGGCGTTCCAAAGGGTGCTGACCCCAAATTTTCCTTTCAATCTTACCACCCTGGGTACAGTTCTTTACGTACGGAAAATTTATAGTTTTTTGCTATTGAGTATGTACATTTATATGTATTGGATGTAACAACAAACGTGTCATATTTTGAATCAAAATTCTAATGTATCAATTGCCCCATACTTAAATGGACCAATTACTGTTATGTCAGAAGAGACAACGCAATTTATGACCATTTAAGAAACAAGTTTAAATTCAAGGCAGTGAGAATCAGAAGCAACATTCAGCATCCATAACAAACATCACTTTCACGGAATCTTTTTGAGAGTTAAAATGTGGTTTTTATTTTCATTTTCTGTTGAGTAATTGCCCATTCAAACTGTTTATTTGTGGAGAAATTATCAACTTTTTGATTGAATGGCTCTTTTTCTGAGAATTTTAGACAGCAGGTAAAAACCTAGTTCTCCGATAAAAAAGAATAGTAAATAGTTTAATGCATTTTTATCAAACACAATGAATCGTTAGGAAAAAAATCTTACTTTTAGAAACAAGAATGATTTGAAAAAACAAGAATGATTTGTAACCTGTCTCATAGTATATGAAAAATACCTTTCTCTCGTTAGATTTGTTGATTTTTAACTTAGGATAATTTGCAGACCATCATTCAGTATGATGCATTTTATTGAACCCGTAATAGAACATAACAAAGCATGGCTTTTTCTTTTTGTTTCTATTGGTTAATAACTTGGTGTAATTTGCAGACCATCATTCAGTATGATACATTTTACTGAACCCGTAATAGAACATAACAAAGCATGGACTTTTCTTCCTGTTTCTGCTTGAAAAATAGAAGCCATACATCTTTTACTCTGTGCGTGTCTCCTGTTCAAGACAACGAATCTTTAAAGCAGTGACAATGGAATCCTCAAGCAGATGAAACACCTTCCCTTACCTTTCTTCCAGGGTACATTGACAATAGATGTCTTTGACAAAGGTTAATTAACTTGAGTGATGAGGCATTCAAGTACGCTTCTTGAATTTTTCTAGAGCCACGGTTAACTCTTTGCCGTACGGTTTCTTGAGCTGATAAACGTGACTGATGCAAGTTGTATCTCTGTTAACAGCATCAAAGAATCAAGATGCATATAATTTGTCTCCGTTATTACACCTTTTGTACTAATCTATTTTGCCAGATGAAATAAAACACAAAAAGGCAAATTGGAGGAGCAGATGTTTCAAGGGGATTAGGCGTTTTTGATAATGGAAAAAGATTATATAGGTCTTCTGTATCAAGGAATTAAGTATTGCCTCGATACTAATACAGTCTTCACAAGGGATTTTTTAGCAGTTTAAAATGCGCTCAAATGCGCTCACTCCATTTATAACACAATAAAGGATAAACTGTAAAACCCTAGAACAGTTTTCTTTAAAAAACAGTCAGTCATATGAGTTCTACAAGGTTAAAAAAACAAACACTTTTCCGGCCTTTGGAAAAAAGAAAAAAATAGCATAGAACGTTTACTGTTGAAATGTTCTATAAGATCTATTGACGGTTTATCGTTCACGAGGAATGCAATCTGTATAATTGCTGGTGCAATGCACTTGCAATCTACTTGACTGTCATTATGAGCACAATGAGTCAGTAAAAAGCGTCAGATTTGACCGTACCCAAAATTTTAGGCAAAGAATTACCTTAACAGTGCAACTTTGAAGAGTGCTACGCAGTTTGTTGCTTAGTACTGAGGAACAGAAAAAATTTCTCGGTAATTTGGGTAATCGTTGCATGATTTTGGCATGTCAAGAGGGCTAGCTGATTGGACTTACCTAGCCAGTGAAGTCCGGATATTTTGCTTTCCACTTAGATGTAGAAGAAGCTGTCCGTCTCCACTTTTCCGCTCGAGCACATAATCAAGCCAATGTTATTACCAAGCAGTAACTTCGCACGATATAGATTTGTTGCAACACTTAAGTAATATTTTATCAACATTATCTACTGCATTCTACTATAAAGAAACAGTGTGCCACAAGCCTCTTCTTTCGGCACTTTTGTTACTAATGATTTTATTGTGAAAGCATTACGTCAGTCTGATATAAAAATCATCGGGATATGGAATCATTCCAAAGAAAATTTGAAATAGCTCATCCTTAATAAACACAACTTTTATCACATTAGAGGATTCAGAACCCTGAGGGCATACATCCGAAAAGTAATAAAAAAAGCGAGAAGCAGACAACAAAGATTTTAATACCCAAAATCAAATCCTGTTACCAAATTAATAAGTTTCGTCATGTTTGTGACCTGTTGAAAATTTCAATTCTTGAGTACATTAACTTGTCAAACATCGAAGAGATCAATTTTGAAAAACCGGATCAACGTATTTTTGATGGCGTCAGTAGATGAAAAAAGCAGACCTCGTGTCAGTTACATGAAGTATTGTTTGGCATGCAAGTTACGATCAGACTTTTGATTCCAAGTATCATTTTGATGTCAAATTTCTAACATGAAAAAACCAAATTTATTATACATAACTGATAATAACTTAAACGATTAATTTATTCACAAAAACGACCTTATTGTGCAATGGAGTGATTCTGAGATGAATTCTAATATAAAAAAGAAGTACCTGGCTTTAGATTTTCCAAGAATTACGTCGACTTCAGTTTGTATCAGTTCCTTTTTAAAATAACAATATAATTTTTGTGAGTAAACAGCTCTGGATTCTTTGAAAATTTTTTAGGCCAATCATCCACAATATTCTGTTATAATATGCGATTGGCTGGGCAAAACTTCGAGTTCTATTTGCTTGCTTAATATTTAAAATTAGCTAGAATACGCTTTTCTTAGTTCAAAGTATCATTATGACACGGAACTCAGAAATCCAAAGTGCAGCTCATCTTAGGGCTAGGAAATAACATTTCTAATGCTACGAAAGAAGCTCAAATGACCTTGAATAGATATGACACACCAGAGAGCATTTATCTAGATTCAAGGATTAGATTTTAACGTCAGGATCTAGCATATGTTAGCAATAGAGACTAATGTTGCGGAAGAAGCTGATAAATGCATTATGATTATGATTATGACCTCTTCCTTTGCTATTTTCATTTACGAAGAACTGTACGTTTTCATAAGATAAGTTTGAAACTGATGTCTAATTTAGAAACAAAGGGATTTTGGCCTAGAAAAACTAGAATTCAATAAAATGAAGCTTTAGTTTCATATCGAAATAGAGCTAGCTGAAACGGTACAAAATTTGAACAGCAGGGCTGGTTGCGCAACTTAAAAAGTTGCGGGATGGAGGCAAGGTCTAAACAATGCTGATTGTGAAAAAGAAGATAGCTTCTTGATATAGCTTCATAAAGGTCGATTTTGGAACAGAATGAAGCTATTACAGAATATTAAGGTAACATAAAGCGAAAATAATAATGGCAATCGCAGATAAACAAATATGATGGTTTTTTTATAAAAGAAAAATGAGAGTAAATGAACCACAGTTATTAGGAAAATTTAAGAATGACGAGGAAAGCTTTATATTGGCTTGTGTTTCTACCTAGAATCTGGTAGCGGATTGAAGGACACTGCGATGCTATGCTCATCGACCAGTGTCCTGGCCCTTCTTCCGATGTGACCACACTTCGTAATGCACATGCCTTGAATTGCAGAGAGGTGCCGACTCGCCCCACTCTTAGTGAAAGTTTCATCATGACAGGGTCTCAGTCGGCCACTCTAACTACCGAGCCATCCTCGCACCGAGAGTTCATCTTAAATATTCTACATCAAGGAGGTACAATACTGGAATTAACTTCAAGTTTTTCTTTGGGTGTTGTAGTTAAAGGATTATTTTGATAATTCTGCTGGCTAGAATGATTGGAAACTGAAAATAACACCCGTGCTAACATACCGTGATGACTGTTAAAGCCTTACTTGATTTAATATTATATAAAGGTAGAGAAAGCTAGAGATCAATAAAAACGTGCCTAATGTGAACTTAAAGATTTGAAACAGCAGAATATTGAGCGTACATTTTTGTGTAATCCAAGGCGGATGACGAATTCTTACCAATTTATAAACAGCGTTCTTCAAGGATAGCAACAGTGTAAGTTTAAAATTTGTATGTGAATTTTCTCTTTCAGTTGCTTATGCATGCATTTATGTACATCTGGATCTCCTGGGATGTAATGAGAGCGGTATTTCCAGCAAAGAGTTTAATGTGTAAATTCTCACGGGGATAAATGAATAATGAGTTAAAGCATGTTATTTAAGAAATAATAGGGCCCACGCCACCAGGGGTTGGGGAAGCGGGGGGCCGGGGTGCCCATGGCCTCCCACTTTTTTGTGAAGCAGGTAATTTCAAAGTTACAATCAAAGGTGAAAGTAACTTTGCCCCCCACTTTCATTAGCCTTGGCCCCCCACTTTCAGTAGCCTTTGCTCCCTACTTTCATTAGCTTTGCCCCCTACTTTCAATGATGAGACAAAAGAGCCACAAAAGTAGAATCGCGCACCAAAGATTGTAAATTACACCCTTCTGTTAGCCAAGAATCTCAGATCTTGTTGCTCTCTCCTCCTTTTTTGATGTTTTTCAATTTGAGCTATTTGCAGAATAACGAAATAAATCCTACCAGCTCAGTACAAAGGCAGCAATAGAGAGTTACTTAAGAATCTGTTCAAGCAATATCTAAGTGAGAGAATTGTGCCAATGTTTGGTGCACAAATAGATCCAGATGACTCTCTATGTAGTTTTCCGTTTATTTGTATAGTTGTTTTCATAAAAGAACGGGAAAAATTTATCTACTTCTGTATGAAGAAATAGGTATTTTCTAAATCCAACATTTTCTTCTTCTTCCATCATTCTTTATTCATCATACAAATAAATTATTTCGTTGGCAAAAAGTAAAAGTATTCCCTGAATTCTAATTCCAGGATGTCACGGATTATAAACTTCCTTTTTTCATGATCCATAAGATTGATTCTCCTCAAAAGAAGTAATTACAAGATAAACCTGCTTTTTCATTCAACAAGATAGAAATCGACAAAAGCTGCCAAAAAACTTTAACTCGGGTGTTTTATCAGTATCGTTTGATATTAAAGCGACCAAGTATTGTCGGACGCCTTATCGAATTTGTCCATGCAAAAACTGGTGCAAAAGCAATTAATATTTATGAAGTTGAGATCATTCTTACATTGGATGAAGGCATAGCAACAATGCGGCATTTGCAGAGCTGCTACTTTCGTCATGGTTATACGAAAGCGACAAAAGATGCGTAAAACATGAACATGAAACGGCACTTGAGAAGCTGGTGTGTCCAAATCAGCTTGGTGTCGTTTCTATTCACGAAGAATCATTTCTGTTTGGTGTCATGTTGTTAGCATGTCACACCCACATCTAAAGCTCAAGTTTGTAGCAAACAAAAAAATTATAACTTTAGCGTGCCTTCTTTCTATACGAGTAAAAAGTACTTTGAAAAAATAAAACATTAGTGGCGGTGAATATCTTTCAAGCTTTTCAGATCTAGCTGAAAATATATCATAACAAATGTTAGTATATTTAATTCATCTGCTAAAGCATCATTTTAAGCACAATGTCAACCGATTTTAAGTCCTAGTGAAACCCAAAAGCAATCAAATCTAACAGGAGAATAAGAAACGCTAAACAAAATTTTCACGGATTCCTTTGAATAAACATTTTTTCTATGCAGTATTCATTTTGCGTTCCAAGGATTAAAATGGCAATGTTATACACGAACTGAGTTCTTACTAATGAAGATAATTTGATGCGCACAAAAACTGCCACCGGGAGAATGATGAAAGTCTCTTATCGAAATCAATATGAAGTTGAATTAAAACATATAAATATTCTCAAAAGTATGAGGTGATAGCTTAAAATCAGCTTAAGCTCAATTTTTTAAGATATGATGGTGTTGAAAACGCTAAGAATATGTTGTTTCAGTGCACCTCAAAACTTTTGCAGCGTATGTCTGAATTGCGCGCAAATTTCCCCCATCTCTTCAGCGCCAACAGGTTTATCATAAGCATAAAAAATAAATAAGGTTCACAGAATTGAATGTAGTTTGGTATAGGACAGACTAGAAGCATACAATGTCCAGCAGATTTAAAGATTGATGATGTTTTTTTATGAACGCCAGAAACTATAAGGCGTGAGCTGTCAAAGCTAAAACTAAGCAGAACAGTAATGAAAAATAAACATGTACGTACCTTTAAAAACCGTGACAAGCCATATTTGTAGATTAATACTGGGGTAAGACTGACTCTTGCAAAATCGCATCCCTTTTTGTAATAACAGCATACCACATACAGCGTTGTAACATCGGCTTGAACAATACGCGTAGAATCCCTTTTATCTTCACGACTCAAACGTCAAAAGTTTCTTTGTTAATATTGATCAGAGCTTCATAAATATTTCAGCTTGCCATTCAATTTTACTCAAGGCAGTATCGGTGTGCTGTAATTCTTTATTGACTGATTTCTGAAACAAGAATTCGCACTTCTGTAAGTTGTTTTGTTTATCTAAAGATCAAACTACATTGACGACTCCGTCAGGCAGGATCGAATCGAGTTCCGCGTACCAGTGCTCAAAAGCTACAAGGCAACCTGTCTTAATTCACGTCTTGACATTTTCACAGATTCTTGTTTGTTGATTTACTGTACATGAAGTTATTTGCAGAGGTAAATCTTAAAAAAACAAGGATTAAGACCAATTATATCATTGCGATGATTAAAAAACACCTATACATAAAATAAATGAAAACCTCAAACTTCAAAACAAAATTGCAAAACTCACATTGGTATTTTAGCTTCTTTATTCTACTGAAGACTTACCAACGATTGCCTGACCGCTCTATACACCAACCAAAGCCTAAAATAACCTTCAGGTCAACTCTTATTCACCCAATAGGAGTAAAGATGACGTCAATCACGTCGTTAAAATTAAGATACAAAACGCATTCATTTTGTTGTGTACCTTAGCAAGACTGATCCGTTATTGGATCATCAAGTGCTGCCTTCATAACTATGATGCTAGGTAAACGTTGATAAACAGTGATATCCTACACAATAAAGTTTAGTTGTTTATGAATTTCAGAACTGAAACGTAGCGAAATAACTCAGCATAGTTTGGATAAAGGCTTGAGAAAATTAAAGCAAAGGACAATTATACACTAACATAAAATGAAAAGAATATGATTTTTGGCTTATCGGTGGTTTAAAAACTGAGCAACTGCCAGCCAAAATCGATGGAAAATCTTAATCGATTTGGAACAAAAGTTGACCTAGCATCGATCCATGAGCATGCAAATTGATGGATCAGCTATACAATATCAACCCATTAGATGCACAAACTCACTGCCGGATAAGTCGATTGATAAAAGCCTTTCAGAACAAGCCAAATGAATCCACCAGAAAACATCTGCTCTGGTATTCTAAGATCAAATATGGCGAACTACTTAGAAACCTCGGTAAATACAGTACAAAACGGTCTTTATGAAACCCGGCATAAAATGCCTAACGCAGGTTTCTCCAGTGTGCTTAGCCCTACTGTCATTGCATACACGAGTATATGAGAATTCGTCTTTCAGTCAGTTTAAAACAAACAAATTCAAGTCTGTTGTAGGGAAAATCAAATTTACTCCTTCTTTTTATTCGAAGAATTAGAGGCCGATAAAGGACGCAGTTTTTGTAAATTATTCAAAGAACTCTCATCACAACACTTAAGAATCATTTTCAGGAGATACACCTGTCCCATGCATGATATATTGGTTGACAAGCTCTATCGGTGATATTCCGGACATTTTCGAAACTTTAGAATGTAACTATGTGAAATAAATTTTCAGACAAAATCAACTTGTGTGAAAGAATCAAGTTTGGACCGAAGGAAGGAACTGAAATTTGTTGACGCAAAATAAATTATTTCTCTGATAAAAGGAAATGATATCGTCTTGAATTTTCTTAATTTCCGTCCCGAGAATAAATATTTGTTAAAAACTTGACAAATCTATATGCTACAAAAATTTTTGATATCTTTTTTAATGCAGTTCCTCTTTTCAATTAGAAAATTACCGTCTTATTTTTTAGATAAAAATTAGGACAATTTAAAATATTCTTTTTGTCGGGAGTAAGAGACTGGCTATATCAGACAAAATACATAAGATTTTTTCTATTGAATCAAAAGACTGCTTACGGCTTGATAACACAAAACTAGCTAAAGTCACTTACAATGAATATTAACAACAATTTTCATTTTAAACGAAATTGTTCAGAAGGGTTCTTAAGCAGAACTATTAGATAGACCCCTATTCGGCCGACCCCGCTATATATGTGGTTTTCTCAACTTTTTCTCACACGCAATTTTGGAACAAAGTTTTCACTTTGCAAGATAGTAAACTTCGTTAAATGAATATTCTGCTCACATATCCTAAACTGGTGCACATATAGATTGAAAGGCTGTATACAAACATCAGTTTTACATAAACGAAAATTTATAGATTCCAATCTGTCGGTTGTTTGAAATGCAATTTCAGAGGCTTGTGTTACCTTGAATAGGAACTAAGTAGTTTGTAAAACCACAGGCTGGAAAATTATACTGTAGGTGCTTCGTATCTAATCGATACTTTTCAAACGTGATACAATCAGGCACTTGAACATGAAATCTTCTACAAATAATTAAGCTTAGAAGATTAATGATAACGAAACATATCTTATTAGATAGCATGCATTTACCAAGTTGAAGGCGACCAAATCAAAAAAGAAATGGTTGGATAGAATTGCAATTAAATAATGCTATAGTCAGACAGCTGATGAAAAAATACGAATTAAGAATCCAAACGAGAAAGATGCTAGCACAGTGCTCAGATTAATGAATGCTGGGTTTTCAGTCAGAATGATTCGCAAATTTGAGATTAATCGGAATTCCTAGTTGCCATTCCAACATTCAGAGAGCAAATATCGCGTTATGCTAACGCCAGAATCCTCTCAATTTAGCAAGGAAATGGTCTAACCCTTTACTTTCAAGGTGTTCCATTAAGGGCTTAGAGGAATCTTGGTACAAACTTGAAATTAGATTAATATCAGTCGCAAATTTAGCAACCTTTACCAACCTAAAAATCTCAGTTTACGTTCATGACAATGCTTGGCAAATCTCGACGTATATTTGAAAATATCAGAGAGTTTTCAGACTTTACCAATGAGGGTAGATGACATTTCCAGCAACTTGAATTTGAAAATCGTTTCAAAACAGAATAAGTTACATGCAAAGTTGCTGATAAGGCTTTAATACTTGTCTTAAGATATGTTTATCTCCTGGATCATCAGCGCAATGTTAAACAGGGCCATAACACCACTGTGGAAATAAACAAAAGAATGGCAAAGTATTTCTGCCCCTATGAACGTTTTAGAGCTGTGATCTGATAAAGCCGATAAGACATTACTGGGCTTATAACAAGGATGAAAGCCGTAAGTGTTCTTAGCGTGGGTTTATTGAGTATTCAAAAATCCTCGCTACAAGTAAGCTTTGATCCAACTCTCTGTTTCTCAGCCTCCAAAGACATATTTCACATATTAATGAGAGTCTTCACGAGAGAAGATATCTTTGTTAGGCAGCTTGTTACAATTTGTTTTCTTTAAGCAAATCTACTGTTTACTAATTCGATTCGAGCATGAAGAACCAGCTTGTTTCTTGCCATGCATAATTCAAACGAAGATTGAGGAAAGAAATTGCATAATTTTGAATGTAACAGCTTAGAAGGCATTGTATGGCAATGCACAATCTAGCCAATGTACAGCGAGAAAGGTCCATATATTAAGAATGAGGCTGAAAAAATGTGTAGAAAATCCACACAACGAATCTCTTTTGCATGGGCTCCGAGGCAGGATGGAAAGATTTAAAACAGGTTTACTGTTTTGCAAAAAGGGGCATGGCCCCCAGCCCCCCTTCGTCGGAGCCCCTGTTTTGGTTAAGGATTTTGTCCTTGTCCATATCATTGAGGCTCGAGCCCTAAAGGAGAAACTATGGAATGAGATTGTTTGCTTGTAGGTGGAACGTGTTTGCCTTAAGGTGGTGTCCACTGTTAGATGCCTGTTCGTTTTTATAGAGTTTGAAAGCTGTCTAAAGTGAAACAGGATCTTGAAGTGTTAATAATGATACAAAAAATTCACAACAACAAATGAATATCTACACGGCGGTAGCTTGAGCCATAGGAAGACTTTCATCCTCATGATCAGAAGTCAACATATACTAGTGAATTTGAAACAGTTAAGAAAAATTGATAAAAATTTCGCTGATGTTGCATTTGTTTTATCAAAAAAAGGTATGGGACGTGAAAGAAAAGATGTTTTTGAGCTTCTTTGAAGAATTACTTGATGTAGAAGTCATCTGTAGAGGAAGAGCTGACCAAAAGTTCGAAAAAACCCAGATTGCGACAGGTATGGGCTAGACAACTCGAAAGAGTTAAAAAATCATCAAAAAGATCATAAGCATAACTTTACTTCAAAATATTTACAACAAACAAGGTAGCCGAGAGCATGGGTAGCAAGAAGCAAAGCGTTTAGCGAGAAAAAGGTAACAGAACAAGCCAAAAGTTGAACAGTTTTAAACAAAAATCGAGGGCTGTATTGAGGGCTAAATAGAATCTTAATATGTTGTATATCGAAATGTGAGCGATCTAAAACTTCACTCGGAAAAACTATGCTCCAAAAGGTTTGTTAAAAAAAATTCAGCATTTAATTTAAGATCAGTTTACGTTTGTTAGATTTGAATAGGGCTTTAGAAATCAAAGCATAAGAATTGAAGATTCTATTAATAATCAAAGAACTCAGCTGTTCGGTAAACCTTCAAAGCCCCAAATCTATGATTAACGGAAGAGTATGGAGAGGATAAGTGGCACAGCATAAATGCTTTTTCATTTGACATCTGTATTTGCTTCCACAAGTCACAATTCAATGTCGTGTAAAAATTCTAATAACAAGGATAACCGAATTTCCGTCGTATAATTGAACTACTGTTTTACTACCCGCTTTTTGGGAGGGGCGGTTGCACTCATGGGGGGGGGGGGCAACTGAAAGATTTTCAAAAAAGAAAGTGGCGAAGAATACGAAAAAAAGCACTTGGAACATCCAATGGTTTGCACTGTGCTTCATTTTCTTCAATTCTTTCCCCAAAAATTTCTACTTCCCTCTCCTCCACGACAAACATCCTACAAATCACAGGAAAAAAGGTCTTTCTAGGCTCTAATGTCGTTGATAACTTGCCTTTGAAAACTGACGTTAGTGTTCCAAGACATTTGGCAGGCATTGTCGTTTATAGCCAATGAGGTGGTTATAGCTGGAAACAATGCAAAATTCAACTGGGGGTGAAGACAAGAAGAAGTTTGAAGTACCTTGCTGCTTAAAAATGAAAGGCCTCGCTTACAAATATTTAAGGAAGAACTGTTAATCATTAAGAAAATAAACGAATAACTTGACTGAAATGCAACTTTTCTGCTTTTAACTTTTGTTACTAGCTCTAGTAATTTAATACCAGGTGAAATAAACATGAGTTACTTCAGAGCCCGCTGTAAACAGAATTAACTGACAGGGTTTCCGTACCAAAAACAAGTAAGATGTAATAAAATGCTTCAGTTCCACTTGAGGTATTAGTTAGCAACAAGGGGGCATGTACTTGTATGTGCGTAGTGCTGCATGCACCCTAAGCAGGGGGGGGGGGGGGGGGTGGGGGGGGGGGGGGGGGGGGTAAAAGGGGATACAGAAAGGGAGAAAAAAGAATTCTGGTAGGATATACGCTAGGCCTTCACAAAGCAAATGTGACCAACCATTATAGACAGGAGTCATTTTGCATGGAAATTTCATAAAAAAATCCCTAATTGGAATCCAGAGCCTTGAGTTGCATGGGATAATTATCGCTAGCCCTGTGTGCCAAGACGTCTCTTGGAAATGGTTTGGTGAAATGTTAAGGAGAATATGTGGAAGAAGAGAGACATCCTTCATTCAGCACTTCTTTCTATCAACATTTTATAGAATGCGAACAAGGAAATTTCTCTTTTTTCAACTCTTTTAGTCAATTTTCTCAATTCACTCTCATACCCTAAAAAACTTTCCCGGCGTTTCGGGGTGATTGCTTCTTTCACCTTTCGATAGCTCATACTGCAAGCCTTATATCGTTGCTGAGTAATTTATGTTAGAACCACTCACATATAAATTAATCAAACTTTAAAAAATTCTTGATAAGAAGATTCTATTGATTTCGGCAGTATTTTGATGATTGCTCAGTTATTGAACATTTTCAAACTATTTTGACTTGTTATCAGTGCGGCTTGAATGATGTAGGCGTTTTTGGATAACACTTCTCTAAGAGATGGGCGTACAAATTCTGCATAATCCTGATTTGCAGGTTGTCTATTAAATATACTAGCTTAGATCCTAAAATAAACAAAAAGATTAAGGTAAAATTTGAAATTTTAATCGATGAAAATTCATTTATGATGCTTCTCATTGCTGGAAGTCCGTAAATATTATCAATGTCTTAGATACACGTGTAGTTTAGATAGTTTGATAATCGTGCAACCAAATCATACTTTGATAATTTTGTTATGTTTCGAAATAAATAAACTGTTACTTTATTCAATATATTTTATTGAAGCATTTTTTCTGCATGTTTAAAAAGCAGGAATGGATAAAGTGCAGCTGATAAATGACACATATCTAAACGAAGGCGAAAATGATATCAACACCGGATATCAGAAAACACATCATATTAATATATTCAGCAAGATTAGATCGCAATGCCTCAGTGTCATAGATAAACAAGCTTGCGTGTTGTACAATGCAATGTGACAATATTCCTTGAAACTGTACCAGGAAAACAAGCGAATTTTAAAAACCACGTTTCGAGCCCATTGCAAGTGCCATGTCAATTTACAAAAAAATATACCCAAGTACGGAATCCATTTTACATCGCATGCATAAAAATAAACACTTAATGAACAAAACGATAAAAACAAAAAACTACAAAACAACCAATCATTTAAAAGCTAACAAGGGGGAACATAACAATCAATGAATAATTCCCTCAGAAGAAGCTCTTTTATAGAATAAATCGCCAAGCGACATGCAAAACTTAATGACAATACTAGATGAAGAATAACTGTTTACCGGTCTGTCATAAAGTGGTCGATGCAGTATAGACAGAGCTGTACACTCCTTTGGTGTGTAGAACAGGATGGTTTTAAGTTGCTACTTCGAGTTTTACGCTTAGTAAGATCATTAAAGCAGTAGCTAAGTATCGTTTATATCAAGCTAAGTATTGTTAGTTAAAAAAAGACATATACCAACGGAGCTGTTGAAATCTCCAACCGCTTTTTTGAAGACAGGACATGCTGGCACCGTGCCATGCATTCAAACAGGTGTGGTCCACCCTATCTGTAATCCTTTTATGCACTAGGGTTACTCGAGGGAATGCAAGGCAAAGGAAATCACAGGCCCGGGGAATATGATTGAACAACCCCAAGAGGCCAGAGACACCCACAGAATGAAAAACCGGGTCGTTAAAGATGCGATGAAGCATGTAAAGGGACTGCCATGATCGTTAGATAAAGAAAAACAACAACTAACACATATCAAGCTAAAACAGCATTACTCGTGAGCTAAACTGTTATGAGATTTCCTGGAATTATGCTGTTTAAAAATGTTGCTTGATATATCATACTATGCAGTTTGATTCAAAAAAACATTTTATGAAAGTCTGTATGTTAGAGAAAGAGACATGAAAATTTGGAAGGCTGATAAAGAACCAGCAGCATTTGGGATATGAATGGATAATAAAGATATGAATGGATAAAGAACCATATGGATAAAAAAGCATTTGGGATAACAAAAAGTTAACAGATACAAACACAGAAACTATTCGAAAAGGTTTTCTGGAAATCTGAACATGTTTATAAAAGCACTCTAATAGTCGATTATTCGACTTTCTTTTCATCTATTCACCTTTCTTTCATTAGGCAAGTGGAAATAAACCTAAATTCATCTTTAAAATCATAAATTGCAATCGAAGGTGCGAATTATACAACAAAATAGTGCAGTTTAATATTTTTATGGAAAAATTGATTCTTTCTTCAGCTAGTTTTGGCGAAATTGTAAAGAACAAGCAAAATATGTTTATAAAAGTATATAAATAAATTATGTAAAATCTGTAGGTTAAATGACATAAAATTTGATAGAGTTTATTTGAATTAGCGAAAATTTAGAAGAAGAAATTTACACCAAGGAAATTTAAATAAATACTCAATCAGAAGTTGCAGTTTGGCGAGAAAGTGGTTTGAAAAGAAATGCTTGGAACAAGTTTTCTAAGTAATTGAATTGATCTAATATGTTATATAAACTTGATGGTATCGATAAAGTATCAAGATAGACAAAGAAAGTTGTAATAATTAATGAAAACGCGCCTACCAAAACATTGATGTTACCGCGAAGACGATGAGCTTGAAATCAAATCTGCTACGATAGTCTGACATCTGCAGTACTTGAGACCTTCATGTCAATTGGATGAAAAGAAACAATCGATTAACGGTTATTGTGAAATTCAAATTGAGCGAGACCTCAAATGCAGAAACAACGGACATTTGTTGACGCAAGTTGGTTAACAAGATTTGCAATTGTAACTGCAAGTCTCCTGCAACAAAAATAGTTACAGCTGCATTCTGGCAATTAATCTGCAGCATTTACCTGAGGTAATGATACACATCAGATTAAGCAAAACTGTCAAAATGACCTTCTTCATAACACAAGGTCTATGCAACATAATTACGTGCACTACGTAAGCTTGAATGAGATTCAACGTTCATTCAGTCATTCACTGATATCTGCTGGAAATGAATGGCCTGGCCGACACCAGATGATGACATTAAGTTCAGATTCAAAGTTAATACAAGTGATAACGGGAACGACCTAGAGGCAAGCAGCCAAAGTTGAAAGTTTAAGACATTTAAAAATAACTGTTTATTTTTCGAAATTGACACAAAGCTTTTCGACCCGCTCGAGGCATCTTGATAAAAAGCTAGCTTCTAGCAAGAGAATGTTCCATAAATTGTTTGAGGAATTTCATCATCAAAATGAAATTTCATCATCAAATTAATCCATATTTTTAGGGCTCTTACCGTTAGTTACATTTCGTTTACATACCTTTGAGCCATTAAACCAATCACATTGGGTTTTTATCCCCACATCATCGTCCTCCTTTTGTTTAAAACCATACCTGTCTAAGTAAGCAGATTTTTGCTTTCAAGAAGTAGATATATCAAGGGGTTGGTAAAGTTTGTTATATTATGGGGTTTTTACATATAAACAAAGGAAAGAGAATATGCGCAAATTGACATTAAAAAGATAAATAGAATAAGCGTTTAATAGTTAAGGTTCTTTAATTTTGAAAATGGCTTTGAAAAAGCAAACATTTATTTTACCCAAAACAACGCAAAGTCAACCTTGTCAAAACATCAATACATAAGGCACTTATGATCTGCTCGAAATCTCAAAACGATCTTCCTGGACAACGGCTATCCAGAAGACGTCATTTTATCTTATACTAAGGAGAAGATCGCAAGTTTTTCCGCTGTTCAAAAGTTTGGTCCGCAAAAGTGCCCAGTTTATTTGAAACTACCATGGATTGGTAACACTTCCTTGCGATTTGAGAGTCAGATTGGGCAACCATAACCAAATGTTTCTTTGCTGTCAATCCTCGGATTGTTTACAGCACTAGGAGAGCCCTTCTATCCATTCAAAAGGGTTGCGTTCCTACCAATCAAAAGGGTTGCGTTCCTTCGCCTCCCTTCAGAATGCTTCCCCCAATGCTACCCTAGGTACAAGAACGTCAAAAGCCGGCGACGCGGAATCATAGAGCGACGTGGTGGCGATGTAATTTGATCGTTGAGACTTTATTGTAAAGGTCCTAGATGGTTCTCATTGTGTCACCAAGATAGGATTCAGCACGCTAAGAGGCTTTGCTAAATGAGCAGTGTCATGACTTACACCTCGTTCTGATTTTTGAACTAGGATCTACAGAAAGCAGGAAAGCTTCTCCTTTTCGGTTAGGCCCCATTTGCAAAATAATTTTTCAAAAAGTAGCATTTTTAACTTAAAAGCAATCGACAAATATGAAAGTGGCTTAATCCACCTGTCAATCGATAATAGCCAGTCAATAAGCATATGGGTAGAATTAGACTCGCTTGTTGCTCTAATTTTGATTGAAAAATGGCTTATGCGATCGCCTTTAAAAATATGACAAAGATGTACTACGACTATGGTTGGGTTCTTATACATAATTGACATTGCTTTGTGGACGGAAATCAACTTAAAACTTTTTGTGTGACAGGTATTTAGGTTAGACAGAGCAGAAATTCAGTTTCAGCAACGTCTGAGGAAAATGCATTATTGTAAGGCTCTCCCGCTTTAATATAACGTTTAACATCTTGTCAATATTTATATCATAAGGTGGCCTAAAAATCAAGGGATAAAAATCTGTTTTACGAACGCTGGAAAAAACTTTCTAAAACACTGGTAGAAGGCTGGAAGAAAATTGGAAGAACATTGCTAGAACATTGGTGGAAGGCTGGAAGAACGCTGGTAGAACATCCGTAGAAGGCTGGAAGAACGCTGGTAGAGCATTGGTAGAACATTGGTAGAAGGCTGGAAGAACATTGGAAGAACATTGGTGGAAGGCTGGAAGAACGCTGGTAGAACATCCATAGAAGGCTGGAAGAACGCTGGTAGAGCATTGGTAGAACATTGGTAGAAGGCCGGAAGAACATTGGAAGAACATTGGTAGAAGGCTGGAAGAACATTGGAAGAACATTGGTGGAAGGCTGGAAGAACGCTGGTAGAACATCCATAGAAGGCTGGAAGAACGCTGGTAGAGCATTGGTAGAACATTGGTAGAAGGCCGGAAGAACATTGGAAGAACATTGCTAGAACATTGGTGGAAGGCTGGAAGAACGCTGGTAGAACATCCGTAGAAGGCTGGAAGAACGCTGGTAGAGCATTGGTAGAACATTGGTAGAAGGCTGGAAGAACATTGGAGGAACATTGCTAGAACATTGGTGGAAGACTGGAAGAACGCTGGTAGAACATCCGTAGAAGGCTGAAAGAACGCTGGTAGAACATTGGTAGAACATTGGTAGAAGGCTGGAAGAACATTGGAAGAACATTGCTAGAACATAGGTGGAAGGCTGGAAGAACGCTGGTAGAACATCTGTAGAAGGCTGGAAGAACGCTGGTAGAACATCCGTAGAAGGCTGGAAGAACATTGGTAGAACATTGGTACAAGGCTGGGAGAACATTGGAGGAACATTCGTAGAAGGCTGGAAGAACATTGGTAGAACAGTGGTACAAGGCTGGAAGAACGTTGGTAGACCGGAGTTGCATTGTACATATGAGGAAATTTTTGAGAATAATCAATCTCCTAACTTTAAATAAACAAAGAAATGTAACCAGGGCTCAACAAAAGAGGCTGACGCATAATGGTTTTCTTCTAAAATCAAAAACCATCTTCCTATTCAGCTATCCAGGCTCTGAGAATATTCACATAAAATTTTTGCGAAACACATTTTATGTGTTCTTTACAAAACTCTTTCCTAGACTTCTTAGAGATTAAAGGAAACTAACGAAAAAATAAAAACAAAATTAAAATTTGAGCATTGTTAATTTTATTTTGCTTAGAAGAATCAGTTCAATAAATGTTTAATCCCTAATTGTTTTATCAACAAATGTTTACTGTCTAAAGAGTAATATAATTAATTCACATAATTGAAAACTTAATGGACATACATTCTGTTCTCAATAAGAAAATAAACAAAGATAAGCTTAGCAAAACATACTTAATTTTTGACATAACTTTGGCAAGTCTTGCTACAATAGACCTATTGCTATAGTTTTGTTCTATTGAAAATGATGCGCTTGGAAATAATAAGCAAATAAATATATAAAAGCCAAGTTGTTTTGACTTTCTATCGGGTTCAGAAATTAAACATAATATCATTTAACTAGCATTCTCCCAGAAAGAACCTCATTTAACGTCATGTAGCATGGCCGACTTAAATATTATGTTATTTGTGACATGGCCCATCGCTGGCCGTTTTTGTATCGTATCAAAAAAGGAAATCTCACATCGGTTGCAAATAGACAATAAAGCCTGAAGTTTTCCCATTTTACATTCCAATATGTCAAATATTACAGGGGCCTATATTTTACATACAAACGAAAAAGCCGCCATTGTGTAGACAGATAGAGTTAACAATCTTTCGGTGGTACAAAACTTGTAAATGGCTTTGAAAAAAGCAAACATTTAGTAAACTAAAGCTTTTCGTCTGACACTCTTCAGAGTTTAAAACGTCAGAACATAGACCGAAAACTCTACGCTAGGAAATATATATACCCAGTTGTGGATCGAAATAGGCCAATCAGAAACACGAGCACGTGACTGTTGAGGTTGACCAATCAGTGCCGCTTGCCTATTGAGAATGTTACCAATGGAGTGAAGTGAAAACGAACTCCATTTGTTTACACAGTAGCGGCTTTTTTGCACATCTTTACCTGGATAGTGAACCCATTAATTATTTTCAGTTGTAATTATTTTTTTGAATTGGAAATCTACAGGAAACTTTTTAAAAAAGTTTATGAACATCTGAATATTTCTACAAAGATAATAATAAGGACAATCATACAAAAAATCCATCTAGATGGTTGCAAATGATTTGAGAAATTTTGCTATTCAAATCGTCTCGCATGTGAAGGACATGAAGAGGGTTAATACCTTTCCATCGATTTTTTACCGCGAGTATCTGTCAACAGAACCAACCAAATATATAAATTTCCCCCTATATTTCTAATACATCTTTCAAAATAGTCACGAAAAGATCGATATGCTGAATGATTTGTTATGTTGTATTTCTAAAGACAATAAGCAATTTTCATGATTACAGCTACATCAGAATTCAATGGCAATGGTTAAAAACCATTGATTACTTAACGAAATGCTTTTACATCAAGAGGCAATAAAGCTTTCCAAGAAAGAATTCTAGGCAGTGTTGGTTGAAAAAAGAGAGGGAATAATCTGAATTTTCAGTTACATTAACTTAGCAATCAGATTTTTCCATTTGCTTATAGAAGTAGACGATGATTCAGTTTAATATTTGCCATTCTAAAGACAACATTAAAAAACTTTACCTCTGCAAATGGCCTTGACTTTTTAAATTGTTCAAACTTGTTCAAACCAAATTTAGTTTTTGGACCAAACTTAGTACTGGATGACCTTTACATAGAGACTTACTTCAGTAAGCATTAACCTGTTCCAATTATCTAATGCAGACTCTCTTGCAAGTTTTGTAGCCATTAAAAATGGCCCAATTTTAAACTGAGGGTTTTGAGTTTTCTCAAAATGTATTTGGAACAAATCAAAAGGATTCAGCGATGCTTGTTTTACAAATAGCGATGCACTTTAAATAGCAGAAAAGCAAATATAAAATAGCATAAAACAAATTAAATAGTTATGATCCTACCAGCTCTGTTTTGAAGCTTCTGAAGTTTTTAGATTTCAGTTATGCCACAGCAGTGGCGGAGGTGGGGTTCAACGATGCAGGTGTCAAGTGTCCTCAGATAATTCTGTCGAAGGGATAAAGACCAAGAAAGCAGAGGTCCGCGACAAGAACCTTGTAAAACCCCATCCTCAATTTTGAGGGACTGTACCGTAAACCGTAAAATACCGTTTATCGCGTTTATCTTAGACAGGTAGGATTAAAACAAAGAAAAAGAGGGGCTCTAGACACGAGCATTGTGGAACACCAACGTCTAATTTAAGAGTTTTAGAGGCTGTACCGTAAATCTTACTATACTGTTTCCAGTTAGAGAGGTAAGAGAGAAACCAAGAGAAATTACTTTCTGCAACTGCATAATCTCCTTGTTATTGGAATAAAAGCTCACGATTGGGTGTATCGTACAGTCATTTTCGATACTATCGTACCATTTATCAGTTGTTTTTGGCAGACTTGACTATATGGAAAACAAAGATCTAAAGCCTGACGGTCTACTCGAAACAACCTTGAACAGCAGACAGCAGATATATTGGTCAGTAATCAGATTAGGTGAACATCTCTTGCAGTTCTTTGGGCAGATCTTGCAGTTCCAAGAATCAGGGAATCTCCTAGTTTCCAAAGAAGGATTGAATATCACTGGGACGGACTTTGTTACAGAAGGTAAGGCAATGCAAGTTTCAAAAAGAACTTCAGGTATCACCATTACCAAATATTTATGCTGTTTGTTTGTGTTTTGTGAAGGAGATTTGGAATATGACATTCAGGTAAAAAGAAGAATTTGCAAGAATATTTGATGGAAAATTGTCTTTGGTATTAATAGTTTTGCAAAAAGAACATTTTTGCAGCCGTTTTTGCATTATCGCCGAATAGATCATAGCAGCGACTAGAACTGCAAAACTAGGCCCTATTACCCTAGGTAACAGAGGTCCAGCAATTCTTATCTTAGAATCTTTCCACGATTAAAACAACCTTCATTTTATAATACGTAAAATTTTATCAACAACCATCTAGAACTAACATTAAGCTACCTTTATAGCTAAAAGGATTTTTAAGCTTCCAAACAATAATGAAATATTCATCTTCATTTCACTTACCATGTTTAAATTATGTGTACAAAAGGTCTGTTGTCCAAAGGCACATCCTGCATTTTCCGTCTCTCTTCTTTTGCTAAAGGTGAGCTCTTTCGTCGGATATTTTGGTTGAATGAGAAAGGATGTTCTGCAACAAAGTTAAGTTGAAATAGTATAACAACCCCATAAAGTAATCAGTACTAACGGCTGTCTCTTTGTGCGGTTTTGGAGACAAGTTCTGTTAAGCTGAACAGAGAAGAAAGACGGGGAGAAAGGGGGGGGGGTTAACTGGTTGCTGAGAGTCGGTGGCGTATATGATTAATGCAAGCAGTCTTAGAAAATAGTAATAAACATAGCAATCATTTCATTGATCTTGTCAAATACTGGGCTGTCAATGGATTAGAGTCAATTGAAGAAAATTACTTTTGCAATGTCTTTTCTTGTCGCCATAATTATTATTATCAGTCTGATTAATAAATACACTTTACAATAATACAAGATGGCCTTTTAAAATGACTGCTCAGACATTGCTAAGTTCAAAAAGGCAAGGTTCCTTCACTTCTTCCAGAAGATACTCTTTCACTACATAACATAGATCGAATATTGTGTTTTGTACTGATGTAAAATTCTCACGTTGTAAGCTTGAGAATGGCTTCCAGTGTCTGGAATTAATTAGCCGCATTATTGTGTTTTTAACTGCCTCATTGTAATCCATTATCAATACTAAAGGTATTACCAACTATATGTATAGTGCAACATTTATTTATTAATCAGCATACAGACCACATAACTTTGAGCAATAAAAGCGAGCAAAAGTTAAGTTGATTAAATTGAGCAATACATTGCATAAAAAGTGATAAAAATCATTTTATGTCATCAAAAATTTTCCAAAACATACCATGAAAAATCAGACATGTTTCAAAGCGATGATAATTCATTACCATCAGTAAAAGCTAATCAATACACGAAAATTTTACACCTAAAAGCCAGTCAAAAGGAAAGCCACCGAAATTCGTTTAGAAGATGTCCAAGGAGATATCAATTCATCCTGCTGACTCTGTGGAAGATTAGGTTATTACAATTGATTGATTCTAAGAAACCTTCGGAGCAGCTAGCGAAATTTTTGAGAACATTTGTACGAACTTTTTTTTAAAAATAATGCATAAGGGCTGTTTTATAGCATTTTTTACATTGAATTATTAAAAATTTCCCCGTCTCCAGGCATAGGCGCTTTGAAATTATAAGATGCAGTGATGACCAATTTGTGCAGTGATGAAAGGAAAATAAGCAGCAATGAATCTGAATTCGTACAGTGATGAAATATTCAAAACAATTTAATTAGTAATCAAAATGTATAAAACAACCACCAACTAAATAAAATACATAAAGTCAAAATATTGTAACTTCTAAAACCTAGTTGATGTTGATATATACCAAAGTATTTTCTTGCGAATAAGACGGCTTCTTGAACTAGTTTTAGGTCTGTTGTGTGCTGAAAGTAATTTTTTGCAGTTTGCTGAATTTCAAAATTCTTGATTTAACATTGGTGACATCTTTGTGTTTTTTTAATCATCTTGATGTTTCATATTTTTCTAAGGATAAATGTTGACCTTTCCATAGATCACTATCTTTGATATCTTCGCATTGCTCTCAACCTCCCGCAAGTCAAATCGGGAGCAACTGATGCACGAGCACCTTTTAAATCATTCTACAGTTCAGTGATAGCTCAAAGCTGACAAATTCTCCAAATACACCAAGAAAAGGGTTTCTCGCTAACAGTTTATTAAAGGAGCATTTGGTTGAGTCATAAAAATGTTCCAATCGATTTTTCTTGGGATATCTGTTTTAATAGATTTGCTTTTGCTTGTGCCTTCTTTCGCTGGTTTATTTCAATATATCATGAACCAAATTTATGACATCATATATTTAGTAGACAATAACGAGTTGGCGCAATCATTTTTATCGTAATGAGCACGAGCCTGTCTTTTTTATCTTCATTTAAGTGAATCTCAGCAACTCAACTATGTAGTATCTTTCAGTACTGAAGCCTCTAGTATACCACCACCCATCCCTCTCTCTTTCGATGGTGCTATGATGATCAGTCCAAGTTCACTTTCTTATAGCTAATGAATTTTGAAAAAAATGGGGGTCGACCATTAAAGACCTTCAAGAAGGGAATGGGTACATAGATGGTCTTGGGGATGTGAAATCTGCCCTTAAATTTGGGGTATTAGTTTGTTGCTGAACAACCCAATCTGCAAACCGCACCCACGGGACCCGCACTCATGCGACATTGTTTTGAATTGCACAATTTATGCATTTGTGCAGTGATGAAAATACCTTAGAATATTGCCTGCCCCTTTCTAATACGCCCTTCTTTCTTTTAAGACCCCTCTCTAGGAATAAAAACCGAAAATAAGTAAATAAGGGGGAAGCTTAATAGAGCTTTGACGGTATTTACAAAGCATATTAAAAAGTAATAAAAGAGTTGAATTATCATATACTGGTTAAAGAATTGAAACAACATCATTTAAAAAAACAGATAAAATGAATGTGCTTTAAAGTGAAACAATGAAAAACAAATTAATAAAAGAAAAACCAGCATCCTGTAAAAGATTTTAATATGTACCCTACAATCAGTAGCAGAAACTATGGCATCCCTCCAAATCTATATATTGTTGGCCTGGCACCCTTCATTCAGAATAAAAACCAGAGTTTTGCCCCACCAATCAATATCAAGTGGTTGAGCCTAGCTGACAAGATATTAGGTTTGAATCATTTCTTCAGGAAACATACAGCACTTTTAACCTCCATTGTTTTCAATTACTTTGTAGGTGCGAGGATGGCTCAGTTGTTAGAGGCGCTGACTATAGTCCCAAGGGTCCGTGGTTCAAGTCTCGGTATGACCAAACTTTCACCCAGAGTGAGGAGAGTCGCCAGCTCTCTCTAATTCCAGGCGTAGGAATCACAAGATGTGGTCACATCGAGAGGAAGGACCAGCACACTGCTCAATAAGCATAAGCTTCTCAGTGTCCCAAAACTACTTTCGGGTGCTAGGTAGAAACAAATACAATACAACTTTATAATTCTGGTTAAAAATAATTTTACCTACATTCCTGACATGAAATACTTTCACAAACAAAGCTAATATGATACCAACCTTCAATAGAGTGTATTGTGACCTGGTTCCAATAGTTTTAACTTGTAGTCTTCTTCCATTTTTTAACATTTATAAATATAATGCTAGAAATAATGGAGGCCAAAATATTATGTCGAAACAAAAGAAAAATTGATTTCATATTTTAAGATACCTATGTGAGTTGAAATATTTCAAATCTCCCTTGTACTAAATTTATAACGTATAGAAATAAATTTTCAAATAAAATTTGTTGATTGTTAAAGCTTCTGAAAATCTGTGAACTTTTTGTTGTGTGCATGGAGAGTCAGCCTGTTGTTTTATTCCCGTTAGTGAGTTTTGTGCTGTTGCTCGTTGTTTTTGTTGACATTGTTTGTTGTGGGTCCTTAGGGATAATTGTGCATTGTTGTTTATGAGTGTTTTTGTTTTCAATGTGAGCTTGAAATGTTTTTGTTTTGCGTGTGTGCGGGGGAAGTTTCGCATTTTCTTGCTTGAGTTTGAGAATCGTTTTGAAAATTCAACAACACTTTTCAAAGTGGATGTTGTCACACGTAGCCTCTGTTATGAAGAAGTCATGTTTGGAACTCATAAAATAAATAGCCTGTGCTCCAGACCCCTAACTTGAAAGTAGAGGGTCTGTGTAACCGAGAGCAAATTCGCGTACGAGGATTGAATTGAATTGTTTGCATAATTATCACAGATTTGTGTAATCATGCAAGAAGAGGCGCTAATATTTTGATCGGTCGTGGCAGTATGATGTAGATTTGTTTGTTAGAAGAAAAGTTTTATAGCAGAAGAAAATGCTGCTCTGCTATTTGATGTTGAAGATCTTCGTTGGGACACTTCATTGGTTCTGACCAAAACAGATTAAAGAGGTTGTGGGCCAATCTTGCTAGTGGATTTCAAAAATGTCACCATCTGCCCATCAAGTAGTTTTGTCAACATCATAATGTCAATTAAAGAAATCAATTTTATATGAGATACTTTTATAATAGGGGGTGTTCTCTCCTCGATTAGTCTAACTACTGAGAGAGCTCCTCCTGTAAGTAATTCCCTCCATACAATCTATCTTGTGTCTATGTTTTGTATTGGTATATTGTATTAATTTCTTGTATTTTAGATGTATGATTGACTTGTTATTGATAAATTGTATGTAGTGGAATTTAAAAAAAATGAAAAAACTGAACTGAACTGAACTGAACTGATTTTACAGCAGTTGATGGGGATTGAATCTACCGCATGCAGCAATCGAAGTAAAATTGACTTGGCAACCAATCGATTTGCTTTGAGTAGACGAGGATGTTCATTTACTAGTTTGGCTTGAATTTAATGTAAAGAAAGATTTTTTGGGACAAGGTCTGGTGGCTACGATAACAGAAAACATGACTTTCGGAGTAGTGATAAGGAATGGAAACCGAAAAGTAAACAAGACGCTTTGGCTTAAGCCGTAGAAAATGATATCTGGTTGGTTATAAACGCAAGTTTACAGACAGTAGAAATTGCTAAAGACTAGTAAACATTTATCATTGATCCGGATGAGGCTGCCTAACTGAGTGGACCAATTTTTTTAGCAATAAGAGGCAGTAGGCTTAGGCCTATGCCCTGTACTTTTCATCAATTCTTTTCGTCATGATAGTGATTGCTTTGCTATAAACACGTCTTCTAAGTTTGTTGTTTGAAATGTGAAATTCTGATGTTTGAAAATGATTTTCTAACGTTCGTTAACACATAAGAGGAGAATTATCAACAACAAGCGTGTGTTTTGATCAAAATTCATCCTCAGGTTTTTGAAGAGTTTCCATTCTCTCGCCGGGCGACAATTATCTAAGCCTCGTGATATATTCAAGGCTTTCAGGCATTATTGTGGCATTGTCTGACAAAATAAAAGAAACTTTGAATTTTCACACATTTCTTTTCGCTATATGAATGTGTAAACTGCCCCGGCAAACTAAGCTCTGTTCACGCTGTTGTTCACTTTTGTCATGTGAATGCCGCATAATTTTTTGCATAATTTATTTTCCCAGAGATCCTGGGAAAAGCTCGTACGCGAAATTGCTCTCGATTACACAGACCCTCTACTTTGAAGTTAGGGGTCTGGAACAAAAATAAAAGGCATCAAAACTCACAATAATGTATAAGCCAGCATGAATTTCTCAATTTCTTCATTCCAAGACAATTAATAACTAGCATTTTTAGTGTCTCAATTTGAATTTTCTTTGAAACTTTATAATTTCCTGAAATGAATAGGCCCTATAGGTCTACTAAGCAGGAGCTACTAGCCATGGTATGTGTTAATTCAATTGTTTCTTTACCTTTACAAATGGCAAAAAAATAACTGCGCAGTTAACTCTGCTTATAGTCACACTAAGTGGCGGATCGAGACAAAAATTTAAGTGGGTTCCTAAAGGGGCGTGGTCCTATATCTTTCTGGCAATGCCCAAACTTTCGTCCAAAATTGGGCGACGCCCATTTTTGCTTCACAATTGCAAGAATTAGTTTTAATAAGATAATATATTATTTCATCATAATTTCAAGGTGAGTAAAAAAAATAATTCTGTAAAACACCGCAAGAATTGTCATCATGAATTCTATATCAAAGATTTAGATTCCTTGTCAAACAGAGGACCTTAATAAATTTCTTTAGCTGGTTACAGCAGGACATAAGCTTAATAAGTGTTGCAAGATTTGAGTGAAATTCATGCAATAAATATTACCAAATAATAAACGAACAAGACAAATTTGCAAATATTCACCAAGATTGTCAAAAATGGATAACGATGGACAAAGCCTCTCGTCATATATATAGCAAACAAGCCCAATAATCAAAAAGTGCAAATTATGACATATGAAATCATCTTATATTAAGTTTTTTATTTTATCTTGATAAAGTTCTTACTATATAGATAAATATATTGTCTATGCGTCTTCAAGAGTTTTATAAACTTTGCAAATCATGGTCAACATTATAAATATGTTCCAATGAGTTTGTCAGGTGGGTCCAAAGAGGGTTCTTTTGTTTGTGGCAAAAACAATCGAAGACATTCGAGTGTCATGGCTACAAAACAGATCCTTTCTTAGAAAATACAATATGTTACAAAAGAGTACCATGGCTACGGCACGATTCCTTTCTTTCACAATACCAAATTTAGAGAGCGGCAAAGGTTGCGGTACAAGAGCCCAACTTCGTTGGGACTCATTGCCATTTGTTCGAGGAGGGAAAACTGGTGTTATGCGTCTTAGGAAAATTTGACAGGGTTCCAGAACCCTTGAAACCCTGTCTGAATCTGCAACTGAGTCACACTAAATTCGAGTAGTCTCGGTGTATTTCAGGCCCATATAATGAAAATGAGGACTTGGTCATTTTTGAAAAATTTCATGACCCCGGACCTGCAAAAAAGTTCAAAAAGTTGGAAAATTTTCAAAATTTTTTTTTTTACTTCAAACAACCAAGAAAGTCTAAATCTACGTTCCGAACATTGTTTCGGGTAGTTTCGGTGCATTTCATGCTCATATAATGGAAATGAGGAATAAATAATTTTTAAAAAATTTCATGACCCCAGACCTGCAAAAAAGTTCAAAAAATTGGAAATTTTTCAAAAAAATATTTTTACTATAAACAACAGAAGAAGCTAAGAAAATACCTTTCTGAAAGGTTTTGTTGACATTTGGTTGAGCCTCCAAGAGATCTCTGAAGAAAAGTAAGAAATAATATATATACAATGCTTCAGACTACAGCTTCAGAAAGCCTGAAAAAATTATGAATGTTCTCAAAAATGTTTTTTACTCAAAATAACCAAGAAAGTCTTAATTTACGTTGAGAATACCACTGCAGGTAGTTTCAATGAATTTTAGACTTGTATTTTGAATCTAAGGAGTTAGTCATTTTTGAAAAATTTCATGACCCTGGACCTGCAAAAAAGTTCAAAAAATTAGAAAATTTTCAAAAAATTTTTTTTACTTCAAACAGCCAAGAAAGTCAAAATCTACGTTCCGAACAATTTTTCGGGAATGTTCGGTGCATTTCATGCTCATATAATGGAAATGAGGACTTGGTCATTTTTGAAAAATTTCATGACCCCGGACCTGAAAAAAAGTTCGAAAATTGGAAAAATTTCAAAAAATTTTTTTTACTTCAAACAACCAAGAAAGTCAAAATGTACGTTCGGAACAATGTTTCGGGAAGCTTCGGTGCATTTCATGCTCATATAATGAAAATGAGGACTTGGTCATTTTTGAAAAATTTCATGACCCCGGACATGCAAAAAAGTTCAAAAAATTGGAAAATTTTCAAAAAATTTTTGTTACTTCAAACAGCCAAGAAAGTCTAAATCTACGTTCCGAACAATGTTTTGGGTAGTTTTGGTGCATTTCATGCTCATATAATGAAAATGAGGACTTGGTCATTTTTGAAAAATTTCATGACCCCGGACATGCAAAAAAGTTCAAAAAATTGGAAAATTTTCAAACAATTTTTTTTTACTTCAAACAACCAAGAAAGTCTAAATCTACGTTCCGAACAATGTTTCGGGTAGTTTGGGTGCATTTCATGCTCATATAATGAAAATGAAGACTTGGTCATTTTTGAAAAATTTCATGACCCCGGACCTGCAAAAAAGTTCAAAAAATTGGAAAATTTTCAAACAATTTTTTTTTACTTCAAACAACCAAGAAAGTCTAAATCTACGTTCCGAACAATGTTTCGGGTAGTTTGGGTGCATTTCATGCTCATATAATGAAAATGAGGACTTGGTCATTTTTGAAAAATTTCATGACCCCGGACATGCAAAAAAGTTCAAAAAATTGGAAAATTTTCAAAAAATTTTTTTAGCTTCAAACAACCAAGAAAGTCTAAATCTACGTTCCGAACAATGTTTCGGGTAGTTTCGGTGCATTTCATGCTCATATAATGAAAATGAGGACTTGGTCATTTTTGAAAAATTTCATGACCCCGGACCTGCAAAAAAGTTCAAAAAATTGGAAAATTTTCAAAAAAATTTTTTTACTTCAAACAACCAAGAAAGTCAAAATGTACGTTCGGAAAAATGTTTCGGGTAGTTTCGGTACATTTCATGCTCATATAATGAAAATGAGGACTTGGTCATTTTTGAAAAATTTCATGACCCTGGACCTGCAAAAAAGTTCAAAAAATTGGAAAATTTTCAAAATATTTTTTTTACTTCAAACAGCCAAGAAAGTCAAAATCTACGTTCCGAACAATGTTTCGGGAATGTTCGGAGCATTTCATGCTCATATAATGAAAATGAGGACTTGGTCATTTTTGAAAAATTTCATGACCCCGGACCTGCAAAAAAGTTCAAAAAATTGGAAAATGTTCAAAAAAATTTTTTAGCTTCAAACAACCAAGAATAAAAAATATTCTTTACCTGAAACAACAAAGAGCGGCTTGATTTACGTTCCGAACAACGTTTCGGGTAGTTTTGGTGCATTTCATGCTCATATAATGAAAATGAGGACTTGGTCATTTTTGAAAAATTTCATGACCCCGGACCTGCAAAAAGTTCAAAAAATTGGAAAATTTTCAAAAAATTTTTTTTTACTTCAAACAACCAAGAAAGTCTAAATCTACGTGCCGAACAATGTTTCGGGTAGTTTCGGTGCATTTCATGCTCATAAAATGAAAAGGAGGACTTGGTCATTTTTGAAAAATTTCATGATCCCGGACCTGCAAAAAAGTTCAAAAAATTGGAAAATTTTCAAAAAATTTTTTTTTACTTCAAACAACCAAGAGCGGCTTGATTTACGTTCCGAACAATGTTTCGGGTAGTTTTGGTGCATTTCATGCTCATAAAATGAAAAGGAGGACTTGGTCATTTTTGAAAAATTTCATGACCCCGGACCTGCAAAAAAGTTGAAATAATTGGAAAATTTTCAAAAAATTTTTTTTTACCTGAAACAACCAAGAGCGGCTTGATTTACGTTCCGAACAACGTTTCGGGTAGTTTTGGTGCATTTCATGCTCATATAATGAAAATGAGGACTTGGTCATTTTTGAAAAATTTCATGACCCCGGACCTGCAAAAAAGTTGAAAAAATTGGAAAATTTTCAAAAAATTTTCGTTACCTGAAAAAACCAAGAACGGCTTGATTTACGTTCCGAACAATGTTTCGGGTAGTTTCGGTGCATTTCATGCTCATAGAATGAAAAGGAGGACTTGGTCATTTTTGAAAAATTTCATGACCCCGGACCTGCAAAAAAGTTCAAAAAATTGGAAAATTTTCAAAAAATTTTCTTTACCTGAAACAACAAAGAGCGGCTTGATTTACGTTCTGAAAAACGTTTCGGGTAGTTTTGGTGCATTTCAAGCTCATATAATGAAAATGAGGATTTGGTCATTTTTGAAAAATTTCATGACCCCGGACCTGCAAAAAAGTTCAAAAAATTGGAAAATTTTCAAAAAATTTTTTTACTTCAAACAACCAAGAAAGTCTAAATCTACGTTCCGAAAAACGTTTCGGGTAGTTTTGGTGCATTTCAAGCTCATATAATGAAAATGAGGATTTGGTCATTTTTGAAAAATTTCATGACCCCGGACCTGCAAAAAAGTTCAAAAAATTGGAAAATTTTCAAAAAATTTTTTTACTTCAAACAACCAAGAATGTCTAAATCTACGTTCCGAACAATGTTTCGGGTAGTTTCGGTGCATTTCATGCTCATAAAATGAAAAGGAGGACTTGGTCATTTTGAAAAATTTCATGACCCCGGACCTGCAAAAAAGTTCAAAAAATTGGAAAATTTTCAAAAAATTTTTTTACTTCAAACAACCAAGAAAGTCTAAATCTACGTGCCGAACAATGTTTCGGGTAGTTTCGGTGCATTTCATGCTCATATAATGAAAATGAGGACTTGGTCATTTTTGAAAAATTTCATGACCCCGGACCTGCAAAAAAGTTGAAAAAATTGGAAAATTTTCAAAAAATTTTCTTTACCTGAAACAACCAAGAGCGGCTTGATTTACGTTCCGAACAACGTTTCGGGTAGTTTTGGTGCATTTCATGCTCATATAATGAAAATGAGGCTTGGTCATTTTTGAAAAATTTCATGACCCCGGACCTGCAAAAAAGTTCAAAAAATTGGAAAATTTTCAAAAAAATTTTTTTACTTCAAACAACCAAGAAAGTCTAAATCTACGTTCCGAACAATGTTTCGGGTAGTTTCGGTGCATTTCATGCTCATATAATGAAAATGAGGACTTGGTCATTTTTGAAAAATTTCATGACCCCGGACCTGCAAAAAAGTTGAAAAAATTGGAAAATTTTCAAAAAATTTTTTTACCTGAAACAACCAAGAGCGGCTTGATTTACGTTCCGAACAACGTTTCGGGTAGTTTTGGTGCATTTCATGCTCATATAATGAAAATGAGGACTTGGTCATTTTTGAAAAATTTCATGACCCCGGACCTGCAAAAAAGTTCAAAAAATTGGAAAATTTTCAAAAAAATTTTTTTACTTCAAACAACCAAGAAAGTCTGAATCTACGTTCCGAACAATGTTTCGGGTAGTTTGGTGCATTTCATGCTCATAAAATGAAAAGGAGGACTTGGTCATTTTTGAAAAATTTCATGACCCCGGACCTGCAAAAAAGTTCAAAAAATTGGAAAATTTTCAAAAAAATTTTTTTTACTTCAAACAACCAAGAAAGTCTAAATCTACGTTCCGAACAATGTTTCGGGTAGTTTCGGTGCATTTCATGCTCATAAAATGAAAAGGAGGACTTGGTCATTTTTGAAAAATTTCATGACCCCGGACCTGCAAAAAAGTTCAAAAAATTGGAAAATTTTCAAAAAATTTTTTTTACTTCAAACAACCAAGAAAGTCTAAATCTACGTTCCGAACAACGTTTCGGGTAGTTTGGTGCATTTCATGCTCATATAATGAAAATGAGGATTTGGTCATTTTTGAAAAATTTCATGACCCCGGACCTGCAAAAAAGTTCAAAAAATTGGAAAATTTTCAAAAAATTTTCTTTACCTGAAATCAACCAAGAGCGGCTTGATTTACGTTCCGAACAACGTTTCGGGTAGTTTTGGTGCATTTCATGCTCATATAATGAAAATGAGGACTTGGTCATTTTTGAAAAATTTCATGACCCCGGACCTGCAAAAAAGTTCAAAAAATTGGAAAATTTTCAAAAAATTTTTTTTACTTCAAACAACCAAGAAAGTCTAAATCTACGTTCCGAACAATGTTTCGGGTAGTTTCGGTGCATTTCATGCTCATAAAATGAAAATGAGGACTTGGTCATTTTTGAAAAATTTCATGACCCCGGACCTGCAAAAAAGTTCAAAAAATTGGAAAATTTTCAAAAATTTTTTTTACTTCAAACAACCAAGAGCGGCTTGATTTACGTTCCGAACAACGTTTCGGGTAGTTTTGGTGCATTTCATGCTCATATAATGAAAATGAGGACTTGGTCATTTTTGAAAAATTTCATGACCCCGGACCTGCAAAAAAGTTAAAAAATTTGAAATTTTCCAAAAAAAATTTTTTCCTTGAAACAACCAAGAACGGCTTGATTTACGTTCCGAACAATGTTTCGGGTAGTTTCGGTGCATTTCATGCTCATATAATGAAAATGAGGACTTGGCCATTTTTGAAAAATTTCATGACCCCGGACCTGCAAAAAAGTTCAAAAAATTGGAAAATTTTCAAAAAAATTGTTTAGCTTCAAACAACCAAGAAAGTCTAAATCTACGTTCCGAACAATGTTTCGGGTAGTTTCGGTGCATTTCATGCTCATATAATGAAAAGGAGGACTTGGTCATTTTTGAAAAATTTCATGACCCCGGACCTGCAAAAAAGTTCAAAAAATTGGAAAATTTTCAAAAAAATTTTTTTACTTCAAACAACCAAGAAAGTCTAAATCTACGTTCCGAACAATGTTTCGGGTAGTTTTGGTGCATTTCATGCTCATATAATGAAAATGAGGACTTGGTCATTTTTGAAAAATTTCATGACCCCGGACCTGCAAAAAAGTTCAAAAAATTGGAAAATTTTCAAAAAAAATTTTTTACCTTGAAACAACCAAGAACGGCTTGATTTACGTTCCGAACAATGTTTCGGGTAGTTTCGGTGCATTTCATGCTCATATAATGAAAATGAGGACTTGGTCATTTTTGAAAAATTTCATGACCCCGGACCTGCAAAAAAGTTGAAAAAATTGGAAAATTTTGAAAAAATTTTCTTTACCTGAAACAACCAAGAGCGGCTTGATTTACGTTCCGAACAACGTTTCGGGTAGTTTTGGTGCATTTCATGCTAATATAATGAAAATGAGGGCTTGGTCATTTTTGAAAAATTTCATGACCCCGGATCTGCAAAAAAGTTCAAAAAATTTGAAAATTTAAAAAAAATTTTTTTTACTTTAAACAACCAAGAAAGTCTAAATCTACGTGCCGAACAATGTTTCGGGTAGTTTCGACTTGGTCAGGAGGAGATGAGGACTTGGTCATTTTTGAAAAATTTCATGACCCCGGACCTGCAAAAAAGTTCAAAAAATTGGAAAATTTTCAAAAAAAATTTTTTACTTCAAACAACCAAGAAAGTCTGAATCTACGTTCCGAACAATGTTTCGGGTAGTTTCGGTGCATTTCATGCTCAAATAATGAAAATGAGGACTTGGTCATTTTTGAAAAATTTCATGACCCCGGACCTGCAAAAAAGTTGAAAAAATTGGAAAATTTTGAAAAAATTTTCTTTACCTGAAACAACCAAGAGCGGCTTGATTTACGTTCCGAACAACGTTTCGGGTAGTTTTGGTGCATTTCATGCTAATATAATGAAAATGAGGGCTTGGTCATTTTTGAAAAATTTCATGACCCCGGATCTGCAAAAAAGTTCAAAAAATTTGAAAATTTAAAAATATTTTTTTTTACTTTAAACAACCAAGAAAGTCTAAATCTACGTGCCGAACAATGTTTCGGGTAGTTTCGACTTGGTCAGGAGGAGATGAGGACTTGGTCATTTTTGAAAAATTTCATGACCCCGGACCTGCAAAAAAGTTCAAAAAATTGGAAAATTTTCAAAAAAAATTTTTTACTTCAAACAACCAAGAAAGTCTGAATCTACGTTCCGAACAATGTTTCGGGTAGTTTCGGTGCATTTCATGCTCATAAAATGAAAAGGAGGACTTGGTCATTTTTGAAAAATTTCATGAGATCGGACCTGCAAAAAAGTTGAAAAAATTGGAAAATTTTCAAAAAATTTTTTTACCTGAAACAACCAAGAGCGGCTTGATTTACGTTCCGAACAACGTTTCGGGTAGTTTTGGTGCATTTCATGCTCATATAATGAAAATGAGGACTTGGTCATTTTTGAAAAATTTCATGACCCCGGACCTGCAAAAAAGTTCAAAAAATTGGAAAATTTTCAAAAAATTTTTTTTACTTCAAACAACCAAGAAAGTCTAAATCTACGTTCCGAACAATGTTTCGGGTAGTTTCGGTGCATTTCATGCTCATAAAATGAAAAGGAGGACTTGCTCATTTTTGAAAAATTTCATGACCCGGGACCTGCAAAAAAGTTCAAAAAATTGGAAAATTTTCAAAAAAATTTTTTTACTTCAAACAACCAAGAATGTCTAAATCTACGTTCCTAACAATGTTTCGGGTAGTTTCGGGGCATTTTATGCTCATAAAATGAAAAGGAGGACTTGGTCATTTTTGAAAAATTTCATGACCCCGGACCTGCAAAAAAGTTCAAAAAATTGGAAAATTTTCAAAAAAATTTTTTTTACTTCAAACAACCAAGAAAGTCTAAATCTACGTTCCGAACAAATGTTTCGGGTAGTTTCGGTGCATTTATGCTCATATAATGAAAATGAGGACTTGGTCATTTTTGAAAAATTTCATGACCCCGGACCTGCAAAAAAGTTGAAAAAATTGGAAAATTTTGAAAAAATTTTCTTTACCTGAAACAACCAAGAGCGGCTTGATTTACGTTCCGAACAACGTTTCGGGTAGTTTTGGTGCATTTCATGCTAATATAATGAAAATGAGGGCTTGGTCATTTTTGAAAAATTTCATGACCCCGGATCTGCAAAAAAGTTCAAAAAATTTCATAATTTAAAAAAGATTTTTTTTACTGCAAACAACCAAGAAAGTCTAAATCTACGTGCCGAACAATGTTTCGGGTAGTTTCGGTGCATTTCATGCTCATAAAATGAAAAGGAGGATTTGGTCATTTTTGAAAAATTTCATGACCCCGGACCTGCAAAAAAGTTTAAAAAATTTGAAAATTTTCAAAAAATTTTCTTTACCTGAAACAACTAAGAGCGGCTTGATTTACGTTCTGAAAAACGTTTTGGGTAGTTTTGGTGCATTTCAAGCTCATATAATGAAAATGAGGATTTGGTCATTTTTGAAAAATTTCATGACCCCGGACCTGCAAAAAAGTTCAAAAAATTGGAAATTTTTCAAAAAAATTTTTTTTACTTCAAACAACCAAGAAAGTCTAAATCTACGTTCCGAGCAACGTTTCGGGTAGTTTTGGTGCATTTCATGCTCATATAATGAAAATGAGGATTTGGTTATTTTTGAAAAATTTCATGACCCCGGACCTGCAAAAAAGTTCAAAAAATTGGAAAATTTTCAAAAAAATTTTTTTACTTCAAACAACCAAGAATGTCTAAATCTACGTTCCGAACAATGTTTCGGGTAGTTTTGGTGCATTTCATGCTCATAAAATGAAAAGGAGGACTTGGTCATTTTTGAAAAATTTCATGACCCCGGACCTGCAAAAAAGTTGAAAAAATTGAAAGGTTTTCAAAAACTTTTTTTACCTGAAACAACCAAGAGCGGCTTGATTTACGTTCCGAACAACGTTTTGGGTAGTTTTGGTGCATTTCAAGCTCATATAATGAAAATGAGGATTTGGTCATTTTTGAAAAATTTCATGACCCCGGACCTGCAAAAAAGTTCAAAAAATTGGAAAATTTTCAAAAAATTTTCTTTACCTGAATCAACCAAGAGCGGCTTGATTTACGTTCCGAACAACGTTTCGGGTAGTTTTGGTGCATTTCATGCTCATATAATGAAAATGAGGACTTGGTCATTTTTGAAAAATTTCATGACCCGGGATCTGCAAAAAAGTTCAAAAAATTGGAAAATTTTCAAAAAATT